>CM072814.1:70893260-71493260 GCA_036937905.1 Salvia rosmarinus
TAATTTTCTTACGCGCGCCGCCTCGCGACCACCCTTAGCGATCGCTAGGTGCGGTCGCGAGGTAAATCTCGCGGCGGTCTCGCCGCGGTCGCCTCTTCCGCTTTGTACCTCGCGACCCGGCTGGCGGTCGCTAGCATTTATGAAGTGGTCGCGAAATCGTCGATGAGTTCTCGGCGCTGAAGCCGCTCGCGGAGCGCGAGGTCGCGGCGCGGCTCTTACAGGCGCTGTTGGTTTGCCTCGCGACCAGCCTAGCGACCGCCAGGCTGGTCGCTAAAATCGATGATTGTTCATTTTGTTCGTGCTTCGTTCCTTGCTTGATTTTCAACACATAAACCTACAAAACACCAAAATAACACCCAAGAGCAATATCTTCTAGAAATAGATGAAACATTAAGAATCGATACATAAGCGCATTATTAAACGAAAGCTAAACTCGTCTTCAAATATCAACTATAAGCGTGTAAAATGCGCGTTTATCATAAAGCATATACTCAAGTACACGAAAGGACTCGAGATTATAGTCTGGTTTACCATGCGAGATAGTCTAATGCCTTTGGGTTATTGGACTCGGTTTCCATGACGACCATGATGAGAAGAAGTCTACCTCGGGCTATGTGTTTACCTTGGGAGGAGGAGCCGTATCTGGCGGAGTGCAAAGCGGCGATGCATTGCGGACTCCACCATGGAAGCCGAATATGTAGCCGCTTGGAGGTCGCTAAAGAGGTCAGTATTGTTCAAGAACTACCTTATGGATCTAGATGTGGTACTGGTTTGCCCAAGAGTATCATAGTTCTTGTGATAACTCGGTGCGATGGCAAACTCGAAGGAACCACGGACCCACAAGGCAACGAAACACATAGAAAGAAAGTACCATGTCATACGAGAAATCGTTAGACGAGGGGATGTGCTGATTGAGAAGATTGGTACTGCGGATAACCTAGCTGATCCATTCACGAAGAGCCTACCACAAAAAGTCTACAAAGAGCATATTCGAGGACTTGGATTGCGCAAGATAGCACCCACTTAGAAAGGAAACTTTTTATAAGTGGGAGAATTAAAGTGATGGTGTTGTTTGTAATAGCTAGTAGAGAGACACATTGTATACTAAAAGTTTTGCTTTAGTATAAGTGGGAGATTGTTGGATTTGTATACTGAAAGCAGTTTGGTTGAGCTTGTATACAATGTTTCCTGTTACCACTATTACAATCTCCTATCTGAATTATTTACTTGATTGCATATGTATGTCCCTTTATCTCATATATAAGTTAGATCATACAGTGTGTTGTAGATCACAGAAGTCTGTATGATTGGTCAAGCTTAATGAGATATAAAAAGTATCACAGCTGAGACAACTTGAGGACGAGTTGTCGGTATAGGCTGTGGTATAGATAAGAAGTGACTTGACTTGGTTGTTTGTCTATCTTGACGCGTCTCGGCGTATTGATGGATCACGATGAGATGAGTTCTTCTATCGACCGTCGTGAAGAACCTAGATCTCGGAGACTTCGTTGATCTAAATCTCGATAAGGTATTAGGTGAGTATGAGTTCTTGACCATCACTTTGACTTGCTATGGGTGAGGTTATATGAGATAACCAAGATTCTCTGCATCTTGGGTGGTGGCGATCTTGTATATCATGCTAGTTACACGTATCGAGTTACCGTATCCGTTTAGGATGATGGCGTCCCTTAAGGAGCTCAAAGGTTTATTGTACTAAACCCCGCAGGTTGAGTTAGCTCAAGTACAATAATGAGGTTGAGTGGTACTACTTAAGGAATTAAAGATATTAATTATTTTAAGAAGTCGAATCAGCAAAATAATTAATAGGCGTCTGATATCTTAAATACGGGGATTCGTAAAGTCTAAGTGCAAACCCGACTCAACTTCGGTAATAAAGGGGTAAGTCAGCATTTATTCTCTAGTGGCATGAATGAATGTTTATGAATTAATTTATTTTCTGGGCTGAACATAAGATAATTAATTTATTTGAGGCCCATCTTTATTCCTTGCATTTGATCCCTGGGCTGGCCCATCCAGGCCTGGAGCTAAGGTGATTTTGGCCCCTCCTCTCTAGAGTCCTACTGGGACTCAGTTTGATCCTCTCTATCTTAACGAGATAAGATTATATTTATTAGATATGCATAAATTCTATCTTGATAGGATTTAGGATTGCATTATAAATATAAGGTGAGAGAGAAAATAAAGACTAATCCTCATTCCATATTTTCGAGAATTACTATAGCATTATAGTGAAAATTTTCGAAAATTAAGAGGATAGAAAGAGGGTGATTTTCTATAGCACTCTCCATAGATTGTCCTCACTCGATATTGGAGATTAGGCAACCGGGATACAGTCCAGAAGATCAAAGCACGAGTCTCGATCTATTCATCCCCGAGTTATTTGGTAAACACGAGAAAACTCCTCGTGTTGTAATTAATTATATAGGTGCATCTTGGCATATAATCAATGTATGGTGAATTAAACATCCAAGATAGATCCTCGGAAGAGGGTTAAAATCAGATTTCCCTACATGAGGATGCCATGAAAGAACGATAACCAAAATTTTCTAAGGTATGCAAATTTCGGGATGAAATTTTTTTTAAGGGGGTAGAATGTAATATCCCGAAGAATTAAAGCCTAATTACGATAATTAAAATTCATAAATTAGGGTTTCGCCTCGATAATTAAGTTAGTAACTTATCGAATATTGATTTTGACTATTTATGATATAATGAATTCTTATATCATATTCACAATTGAATGTGAATTAAGGGATATAGTTTATATAAATTCTTTCGGCAGTGATATTTTAACGTCGATTGAATATCGATTGTTAATATTACGTGAATTTTTCTAAGAAACGAAGCTTAGAATTAAATTCACTTATTAATAAAATGAATTAATAAAGTCACTATGACTTTGTTTTGAACTTTTTGAGATGGTTCGATTGTTAACGTTTTGAGACGTTTTGAACGTCAACGTTTTGAGACGATTAGAAAATTTAGTCTAATGATCAAGGAATTATAATATTTAAATTCCTATGATTATTTTATGTAATAAGAGAATTATGTATCATTAAAACAATGCTAGAGAATTATGGAATAAAATGTGTAATTTTCAAAAACCCTAATTTCGAAAATTAGGGTTTTAACACATGAATCATCTTAACTATTTTTCCTATTATTTAATTTATCATCTAAGACATATATTATGTTATATATCTATAATTAGCAAGAAAATCAAATGTTGGGCACTAATATTCAAAAGTGTCGTGAGCTTATATATATTAAGGTTCAAGGATTTAAATTCTTCTATCTTTGCTATGATGTGTAATTAGATGAATCAAGTGTGATATAACTACACACAAATCAAGATCATTAACTAGGTAAATCAAGTGGGATGCTTTGAGAAGAGTGTAGCCGTATATATTTGACCAAATTAGGTTGAAGGATTATTTGAAACTCTTGTTTGATGATCTAATTACATTTGACAATGTGTAGATATTATATACATAGTATAAGACAAAAAATAATATATTATGTACTTAGAAAATATTTTAGATTATGGGATTTTATAAACATAGTATACTATGTTTATGGCGAAACGTTATATTAAAGAACGTTAGATGCGAAAATAATATGAAATGTATAAGTTAGGTGATATTTAAGTAAAATATAAATCATGTTTATTGATTAACGTGAAAAATCGAGAATTAGGATGAATTGATAAGAAATCGATTGAAAATCGATTTATATGGAAATTAGTTAACAAATATGTAAATAATTCGAAAAATAAGTTAAGAAAAGTCAAAATAGTTGACTTAAGTCTAAACGAATGATATATGTTGAATAAATACACTAATACGTGTAAAACGTATTAAATCTATAAGAATATCTCATTTGTGAGAAACGATTTCATAATTGAAATCATTTTATCGAAAGACGTTATTATAAGTTCGACTTTTAACCTAAATGCTTAAAATGAGATCGTAGATCATATCTCGTCTCTATCGAAGTACGAGAAATTATTAGTTAAGATATACGAATGAATAGACGTACTAATTTAGTTAAAGGGTGCGAAATATTATATTATAAAGTTATCAAAGTTTATTAAACTTTGACGTTCTCGAAAAACATAACCGACGTACTAAATTAGTTTTTACGTAAAGGTGGGACGCGAACTTGATCAAGCAACGTAAAAAGAAATCGTATTTTGAGAAATCGACAATCCAGGTGGGCTTTACTATACTCAAAAAGATAAAATGCTTACCAAATGATTTATTTACGATGCTTATTTGCAAGAAATGAAGATGAAATGATTTATTTAATTACCTGCCCAAATGTTTATGTTTTATGTATGTATCCTATCCATGAACGAATTGTGAATGTTGTTGGGTAGATTCCAACTTATGAAATGATTGAATTTGTATCCTTGTAAGTACCATAGGATGATTGAGAATTGTATCATGTGTCGAGTGTGAGGATTTTTGCACTATTTGGTATTTGTGTCTTGAAAGGGTTCTCGGTCGGTCACGGCGTCCGTGGGAGGAGGCCTCCTTCTACGGCGCGAGATGAGTTTATGAGATGAGTTTATGAGATGTTATATGAGAAAGGATATGGATCATACATACAAGGAAAATATGTCTGGCCAGACAAATATTTATGAAATGATGAAAATGTTTTGTAAGTACAAGGCCTATTCAAATAAAACCCTTGTATCTTACTGTGATGGGGCAGTGTAATTTAAATTGATAAAATGTTTTGGCATAAGTTCACCGAGTGCATTTTGTACTCACCACTGCATGTTGTATTTAAATGTGCGCAGTTGAGCGAGATGATGGATGGAGGTGTGTTGAGCAGTCGGACCCCTTTTGATAATGAAATGTTAGAAACCTTGACTACACATCGTCATATGTGTATTCACATGTTTTTCCGCTGCGATAGAACACAAAGTTTATGTTTTGATGTTGACAGTTTAATACCTTCAGATCATTTGAATTCTTGTGTTAAGGATCTGTAGGTCTAATTCCACATGTAAATTATGTGTGCCTTGTATATAATGGTTGAAGCTTCATAGTTTACTTGAATTTAGTCCCACAAGCCTATGATTAATTCTCTTTCATGTTCCTTGATTACTGTTCCAAGTATTAGTCCTCGTTAATCCGTCCTTAGGATTAGAGGGCTGTTACAGGAATTAAGTGTATTACTTGTTTTATTTCTTTTAGCTTTAACAAAGTAATAAGATAAAATAAAAACAAAACATCTCTCATTCCAAACACTCATATTACCGTGAGCTAAGAAGAAAGAAAAGAGAGAGTGTTCTTCACTTATTTCACCAATCTTAGGATAGAAAAACCTTTTCACTAACAATCGACGTCGATTAAAAGGTTAGGAATCGAACGAGCTTTCTTTATACATTAAAATTTTCGATTTCCAACCATTTGATTATAATATATATGCTTATGTTAATAAATGATAAAAATATGAAAATATAGCTATCATGTTTAGTGGCTTGTTAATAATGTTTATTATGTTAAGTATAATCATATGTATTGATTTAATTACAAGCTAAGCATGCTATGGATTTTTGTATAATGACCGAAAATTTTTAATGTTCAATTGTTGATGAATTAATGATATATGGTGATAGTTAAGCTCATAGTGATTTATTTAGAATTTTTGAAAATCGTATGTAATATATATATAATTATCGAAAATTATTGGAAATAATATGTGTAATACCCCGTCTTTTTAAGCTTCTGTTTTGCATTCCACGTTTTTCGAGAAAAGGGTCAAAGGTTGACTTTTGTTTGGGTGATGCGACCGTCACGAAACCTCGTGCGTTAGAGTGTCTTATGACGAATTCATAGACACTAAGTATCTGAGTTTTCGACCACCCATGAAGGTTTGGCACTCGGGAAGTTATCGAAAACCGGACTTTTCATTGGTCTCTTAAAGCATATCTTGTTTATAGTCATTGTGTCCGTATTTTATTTCGTGTCCATGGGTACCAAGTTTGCTAAATTTGGAGTCCGTTTGCAAAGTTGCGTCGCTTTGCGTTTTCGAAAAAGGGCATTGCATGCAGCTGACATTCACCGCATTTTCCTATAAATAGGAGGCTAGGGCCTTCATTTTCAACGTTCATTTCCTTCGTCTCTCGTGTTTACGGAAGAGCCGAGCAGCTCCGTGCACGCTGAGCCAGCTGGAGGTGGGGATCGAGCCGGGAGGCTCAGTGGCGGCGCCATTCTTGTTCCGCCGAGCCACCACCGCCGATCAACCACCCCCGGCAGCCCGTTTTTCGGTTTTGTCCTTTTCTTGTTTTGATTCCGCCTTTTAGTAGATCGTATAGCATAGAACTCGGGTTTCTAAAGGACGGAGACGGGATAACGGCGGAGGCCGCCAATTTAAAAACCGCCGCCGAATCGCCGCCACCGCCGTGAGTTGTTGGCCGCCGTTTGGTGCCGACGGGCCACCTGCTCGGGTCCTTTAGGTTTTGAGTTCCGGCTATGCATTCTACTAAAGTACCGATTCCGTTTTTACATTTTTCGCGTTTACGCATGTCGGGATGTTTTCCGTTGCTTGAGTTTTCTAAAGGAAGACATGCCCGGTTATCCATTTTCAACGTCGTTTGTCATTCCATGTTCGTCGTTATGCATATTGCTTATGTTTCCATTTTCATGCATCGATTTTGGATGGTTTATCCTAGATCGAGGATAGGCATCGATTTTGAAGCTTCTTCACCGCTAAGATTTGAGTCAA
Source organism: Salvia rosmarinus (assembly GCA_036937905.1). NCBI lineage: Eukaryota > Viridiplantae > Streptophyta > Magnoliopsida > Lamiales > Lamiaceae > Salvia > Salvia rosmarinus. The sequence continues at coordinate 70,900,020 of CM072814.1, forward strand.
CTTGCATGCACGCATATTTTGAAAGTACCCTATTATAGGTCTTGATGCCTCGAATATATTTCCTTCACGCATCGAGTTGATTTGAAAACCGGAGAGTGCCAAATGTGGGTTCGAAAGTCGAAAACCTAATTTTGCTACGATCGTCGTTTGGATCACGTTGTTGCTTTGCTTTGTGGAAGTAACCCCAAAAGTTGTTCCGTCTTGTTACCGTACCTACCAGTCTCGGTCGGTGAAGTCATCGGATCCGTAGATATCTCCGGTTGACGTTTTAAATGCATTCGAGTTGGGTTATATATGCTTATTTTGAGTTATTTACTACGATATTTCAAAATAAAACATGTCGCCGTAAAATGTTTTGTGAAATTATTCTTGTTCTCCCGATCCAAGATATGGTTCTATCATGGTTGTGCGGATCTCTATTCGGTGGGTTGATCACCATCTTGAGTATTGATCATAAGGGATAGACCCCGAACACGTGGTTATGGTTCCGAAGGGATGAACCGGAAGTCCACACGAAATGGTAATGAGGTGGTTATGGTTCTCGACGGATTTGACCCCAAGTCCACACCGAGTTAGCCGGTGGATACGTTCGCGCGTGGGCCATCGGATATGTTCGGGCGAATGAATGTCATGTGATGGGCTGGCGAGGATCGTTCCGAGCCGTGGTTCATGGTTCTATGATGGGAGTAACAAGAATAACGGATCGGTATCGAAAAATGAAAAATCTATTTTGCTTACTTAGAAGTGGATTTACGTTTTAAAACCTTCTAAGGTAAGTGCTCTAAACACGCCTCATGATTCTTTTGATTTATGATAAAACCCGGTGAGTGCGCTAGTACTCACCCCAAACTCTTTTTCAAATCTTTTCACGGATGGAGGAGAAATTTTGGGGGCGACGAGGGGTGGGCTGCATGGTTCTTCATGCTATGCTTCCGCGATGTTGTGTTATATACGTACTCGATAATTATGTACTATTGTCCCTTATTTGCTTTCTCGATTGGGAACAAGATTTGTTATGTTATTCTCGTGAGTCTCGACACGAGCATGCTATGTGGTTGACCGGTCTAGTTGACGAGGATGTAATGCTATTTTGCCTTCTTGCATTACTTATAATAAACCAAGATCATGTTTTCGAAGTTATGTTATCGATATTATTCATTGGTGGATTGTTTGTGCACCCTCCCCTCGTGATATGTCCTAGTTATAGAGGAGATCTTGCCCGATTTCATGGTCACATCTTCTTATCATGTATGTTATATGTATCCCTTCTTCCTCGCTTAACCCTCAATCACTAATCACACCCCAAGATCCGCCTTCCTCGAATTGGGCGTGACAATATGTGGAGGTATGATTCATGCTTAAGTGATATTATAGCATATTATTGTTGTAGAGCCTTAATTAAGTGCTACATGAATTTATTAGATTTTTAGAAAATGGTTTGTTCATATGTTGGAATTTTCGAGAGGTACTAAGTATGGATACATTGATGTATGAATTATAACTGTTGAATATTATGTTATATTAGTGATATAGGATGATTATTAGGTGTTGTGAGAAATTATGGGAATTTTAGAAAAATGTTTGCTATATTTAGTGTAATGACCGAGACCTATAGTGTAGAAAAATAATGTCCAAATTTTTCTATAGCTAATGTTATTACATATTAATGATCCTATGTTAATATAGTGTATTATGTGAATTTATAAGAATTTTTGGAAGAGTTTTAATAATTATATCAATAAGGGCCGAAAACTATGATTATAGGATTTAGAGTATTAAATTCATTTTATCAAGGAAAATTTCATATTATGTGCTTAGAAAATATTTTAGACCTATTAAGAATTTATGGGATTTTAGAAACATAGTATACTATGTTTACGGTGAAACCTTATGTTAAATGACGTAAAACGTGAAGAATGATTTGTAATGTACAAGTTAGATCACACTTAGGTAAAATATTGATCATGGTTGTTGATTAACGTGAAAAATCGAGACTTAGGATTATTTGATAAGAAATCAATTGAAAATCGATTTATATGAAAATTTGTTAACATATATGTGAATAATTCGAAAAATATGTTAAGAAAAGTCAAAATCATTGACTTAAGACTAAACGTATGAAATACGTTAGTATGTGATCAATGTTGTAGTATACGTTGAATAAATACACTAATATGTGTAAAACGTATTAAATTTATAAGAATAGCTCTTTTGTGAGAAACGATTTCATAATTGAAATCATTTTATCGAAAGACGTTAGTATAAGTTCGACATTTAACCTAAATGGTTAAAATGAGGTCGTAGATCATATTTAGTTATCGAAGTACGAGGAGTTATTAGTTAAGATATGCGATTAAACGACGTACTAATTTAGTTAAGGGATGCGAAGTATTATTATAGAAAGTTATCAAAGTTTATTAGACTTCGACGTTCTTGAAAAACATGACCGACGTACTAAATTAGTTTTTACGTAAAGGTGGGACGCGGACGTGATCAATTGGCGTAGAAAGAAATCGTTTAGAGGAAGTCTACAGTCCAGATATGCATCAAGATTGATCAGAAATCAACACATATAAATAAGCACCAAGAATCATGAATCAATGACTGGAAGGTAAATAGCGATAACAGGAATCACAACATATAGGACCGGATCATGCAAACCCTAGATTAGAATGTAAATCTAGCGGACATAATAAACGGAATATAATACGATTTAACCATAAAAATAGAAATTATATAAATGAAACCCGTATTGAAGCGTCTGATGAACAATCGTTGGGCTTGAATCCCAACCTCAGCGAAAAATGGAAAATTGCAAAGATTGTCCGGACGAAAACGTTCCGGATCGTAGACAAAACGTAAAACTAACGAAGAACAATGCTCAACTAAACTCTAGAATGCAAATAGATGGAAGCCAAAGCTAAAAAATTGTAAAAACTGATGAAATAACTCAGAAAAATAGGTCTGGGAACGTGTGTGCGAAGTTGGGGGCGCGAGGGGGTGTTGCCATATATAGGCACACCCCAAACCCTAATTTTTCCTTCTGCCGATGCGTCTCGCGACCGCTCCTCGCGGTTGCTAGGTCGATCGCTAGGTATGTCTCGCGCTGCTTTTACGGGATCGCCTCTTCGCTCGATGGTTGGCTCGCGCCCTGCCTAGCGGTCGCTAGCCATGGTCGCGCGAAATCGCATGATGAGTTCCCTGCCGGGGCTCTCGCGTGAGCAGTCGGTCGCGGTCTCGCTTGTTCTCGCGTGGTTGCTGGCGGCCAGCCTAGTGACCGCTAGGCTGGTCGCTAAACAGAGCGCCAGCATTTTGGCTCGTGCTTCGCTCCTTGCTTCGATTTTCAACATATGGACCTACACAACACCAAAAGAACACCCAAGAGTAGTATCTTCTAAAATAGATAAAACATTAAGAATCGATCGTGGCGCACATTAAATGATCTAAACTCATCTTTAATTATCAACAATAAACGTGTAAAATGCGCGTTTATCAAATGATAAAATGCTTATCAAATGATTTATTTACGAGGCTTTATTTGCAAGAAATGATGATGAAATGATTTATTTAATTACCTGCCCAAATGTTTATGTTTTTATGTATGTATGCTATCCATGAAATGTTATGAATGTTGTTGGTTCGCTACCAACTTATGAATGAAATCGAATTCGGATCCTATGCCGGAGGGTAATTTTCCTGGCTAGGGTTAACGTGTACACAATAAGGGTGACTGTGTGCTGAAAGGACAATTCTCGGCCGGTCATAGCGACGTAGAAGGAGGCCTACTTCTACGGCGTTAATGGAAATTATATGAGGAAATGAAGGGATGTGGATCATGCATACAAGGAAAATATGTCTGGCCAGACAAATGTTTATGAAATGATAAAAATGTTTCTTAAGTACAAGGCCTTTTTTTTAAATAAAACCCTTGTGTCTTACTATGATGGGGCAGTGTAATTTAAGTTGATAAAATGTTTTGGCATGAGTTCACTGAGTGCATTCTTGTACTCAGCCCTGCATGTTTGATTTTAAATGTGCAGGTTGAGCAAATGATGGATGGGGGTGTGTTGAGCAGTCGGAACCCTTTTTGTCGCTGATATGTTAGAACCTTGACTACACATCGTCATATGTGTATTCACATGTTTTTCCGCTGCAATAGAACACTAAGTTATGTTTAGAAGTTTACAGTTAAATACCTTCAGATCAGTTGAACCATTTTATTAAGAATCTGTTGGTCTAGCCTCACATGTATATTATGTGTGTACTGTATATAATGGTTTGAAGTTTCTTAGTTTATTCGATATATGTCTCACATGTCTGTAGTAAATTGTCTTTCATATCTCTTGATTACTGTTTCAAGTGATTGTCCTTACTAATCCGTCATTAGTAGTAGAGTGCTGTTACAAAGTGGTATTAGAGCGATTCGCTCTTTGAATCCAAAACCTCCTTTCAAAGTCGAGTCTAGATTGAGTCACTATACTTCTAGAAATCAGCTGATTATGCTCAACACTCCATCACATCAAGCTCAACCGGAATGAGATAAATGATTTCTTCTCAAGTTTTGAAATGAAAAGTTCAATGATGAAAAAGATTGAAATCATGTTTTAAAAGTGAAGTGAAGAAATGTTATGAAGTTTGATTGAAATGAAAGTTATGAAAAATGATTGAAAGGAAATTTCAAAATTCTATTTTGAAATCATGCTTTTCAATCAATGAAAGTAATGACAATGATTTGAAAAGAAAGTTATGGGAAATGTTGGGAACGGAAGCTATGCAAAGTAATCAAAGTTAGAAATGAATGCCAATGATTGATAATAGGCATAATGTGCCAAAGTTGAAATGTTGAATTGTGAGATTCAAAGTAAGGCATTCTTGCAAATAAGATATGTTATGAAATTTGAATAAAACTTTCAAACTTTTATAACATAATCCATTCAAGTTTCAAGTTATTTATAATGATGGATATGTTATCTTAAAGAACATAGACGATATAAGAAGCATGATCACTTATTACGAAAGAACATAGAAGTATGAATGTAAGAACTTATTCCCATTACAAGAACAAAAGTAAAGATGGATTTGAGAACTTCATTCCATCTTGGGATCGAAAGCAAAAGATTGATACGAGAACGAACGCAAAGATCAAACGAAAACAATGCGAGTTTTCAAACAAGAACGAAGAAAACAAAAGCGAAGATACAAAAAGGATCAAGATGCAAAACGTTTATGACAACAATTGAATGATGATGTCAAAGGGATTAATGTCACTATGCGATAAGTGACATGCGTATAGTCATTCCTTTGGATGTTCATGTACGACGGAAATCCAATTTGACTATGACTTTATCGTTAGAAACAAAATAAGAATATAATCAAGGAATTAGTGAAGTTAGTCTTATGATGTACATAGAACGAGAACCCTACAGTATAATAAGGATCTTAGGGTGCTGTTGAGAGTAAGATTTACTAGTAGAACAAGTAGGGATATGATATGTGTAGTATGTAGAGACCCTTTGCTATTAACGCCACCGCTTATCGATTTATTTATTTAAATTTATCTGCTTATCAGATATGTTTAAATTACCTTAACTGCTTATCAGATGTGTCCAGATTGACTTATCTTAGTACTATTTATGTAGATGGCGAGGACACGGTATACAGCGAAGAGGAGACTAGGGCCACGAGCTACAATTGAGGAAGTGATTCGAGCATACCGTTCGTATAGAATGTGCCGGGCGATGACAACTTAGGGAATTCGACACATTACCTCCGGCACTGGATTAATGCTCATGAGCACGGCGTGACTGATTTTGACGGCATCAAGTGTCTTCTGACCTTATTGCCTTGTGACTGGGAGGGATATGCTACAGAGGTATCGGGTGATTGCAAATACCGTGCAGAGGATAGCTTTAATTTGATTGCAGATCTCCCGTGGTTCATATGTCATTTGAGCTATGTTTACAGTTTCTACCGGGCTGCACCCAGAGGACCCTATCTTCCACCTCAAGGGTACAACATGGCGCGATGACTCACCGGAATGGTTGTATCTGGAGGTTCCTAGGGAAGTTGATCCAGTAGTATCGAGGTATTTAGAGGAAGAGGACTGACCTGCACATGTAGAGAGGGCATCACGACCGAGAGCATTGGGAGTGCCGTTCTTTCCTCTGCTTCTAATTGTACATCCGACTCGACCACCACTTCCTACTTTGCCACCGATGACGGCGCCACCGCCTCCAGTAGAACTCTATCCATAGACAGCACGCATGAGGGTATCTGACTCACGAGATGACTATAGTCCAGTACGTGATATATTTGCCATAGGAGACGAGGGAGCGGGACCTTCTCGTACACGTGCCAAGGATGATAGCTCGGACGAAGACTCTGAGGAAGAAGAGTAACCGGAGGAGGATCCCGAAGAGAATAGTAACGATGGAAGGTTTGATGAGTGGTAGAAGCTTTAGACGATAGTGGATGTAAATTTGTGTAGACATGTATAGATAATATGTATGTAGTGTGAGTAGTAACGTTATAATGATAGAACTAGAAGCATAGTATTTTTGTAACGTCATGTAATCAAGTATGTTGTTGATGACGGTTTAGTAGAAGAAGTATCGCTTTATGTACTTGACTTTCTTTTTTAGTCTGATGACTTGTACATAACAGTCCTCTTTGAGGCAATTTTTTCCCCTATATATGCATGATGACCCTAGATGGGCTTTTGTGGCAAAATGAGTATGAAAAGGATGAATTGTTTTATTAAAGTTATTATTATGAGATTGTATAAAAGTGCTATGTATGTGTGATATTTTGATAAACAATATGCGATGTTGATTGTATGTTTTAAATAACAAAATGCCGCCTAGACGAGATCCTGAACAGGTAATTAGGGGAAGGGGAAGAGGAAGAGGAAGAGATAGGGGAAGGGGCAGAATTCCACTACAGGAAGATGAGGATATACCACTACCACCCCCACCTCCACCTCATCGTAGGATAGAAGAGCTTTTCCTTAGGCAGAATCCACCTTCTTTTAATGGAAAGGGAAGTCCTGATGATGATAAACAATGGGTTAGAGCAATGGAGAGAATTTTTTATTTTCTCCACTGTACAGCACAAGAACGTTTGTCTTGTGTTACTTTTCAACTCTTAGGATCTGCGGATTTTTGGTAGGAAGCCAGAAGGAAGACTTTGACACTGGAACAGATGGACTATTTCTCTTGGGAAGAATTTAAGACAGAGATGTACGAAAAATACATCCCTAAGAGTTATAGGAAGAAAAAGGAGTGAGTTTTTCAGTCTGAATCAAGAACGAATGTCAGTAACGAATACGATCGCATCTTTTGCGATATGTCAAGATATGCTCCTGACCAAGTGAGTACTGACATGAAAATGTCCGAGAAATTTAGATCCGACTTAAGGCATGAGATAAGAATGTCTCTTGCAAGTCACGGCGACCTAACTTATACCGAAGCTCTCAGCCGTGCACTAGACATTGAGGCAGCAATGCCTGAGGACAAGCCGACACATGCTCAGACACAAAGTACTGGTGATAAAGGAAAGAGAAAGTGGGAAGGAAACTTCAATAATTTCAATCGGGGGAATTTTGGGAGTCAGAATAACAAGAGGCCGTGGCAAGGGAACGTAGCGCCACAAGGGCAAGAATGGAAGAAGCCAGTATTTCCTACACCAATGAGGGGTCCACAAGAGCCAATGAAGATTCTTCCTTGCCCAAAATGTCATAAACTGCACAAGGGAGTGTGCTTAGCGGGTAGTGGCAGTTGCTTTAAATGTGGGTTGAAGGGCCACTTTGCTTATGATTGCCCAGGAGTACGCCCGGGAATAGCGGGAAGGCCAAATCAGCCAGGCCATGCCCAACCACTTAGGGCTATTCAATATCAACCTCAATCTCAAAGAATACCACAAAGAACAACGCGGCAACAACACCACAAGAAGAACGACAAAGCAGCAGCTACCACGGTAATAACAAAGGAACCAAGAATGGCAAGCACCCCGTCAGCCATAACCGGCACAGGCTAGAGCCAATGCTCTGCATCGAAGGTAGAACGAACAAAACCAGGGCAACCTGGTAGGTATGGGAAAACTTCTCAACATACCTATCATACATTTGTTCGATACAGGTGCTTCACATTCTTTCATAGCAAAAGCATGCGTAGATATGCTAGAGCTTAAATCAAAACAAGCAGATCAGAAATGAGAATATCTTCACCCATAGAAGGGATTATGATTGTTGCTCATGTTTGCTCGAACTTAGAGATGAACCTAGGATCACTTAAGGTTCTAGCAAACAACTTGAACATAATACCTATGGGAGATGTAGATATAATCCTAGGGATGGATTGGTTAGCCAATAATCATTCCACGATCCTGTGCAAGGAGAGGAAAATTTCGTTCCATTTTCCTGGACAAGAAGCTACGAGCTTTCATGGAATCAACATGGGGAAGAAAATTCCAATTATATCCGCGCTGAAGGCAAGGAGAATGATAAACAAGAAAGAATGCCGCACATTTCTTGTTTACCTGAATGGATAAGATAAAACAGAGATAAAAGTTGAAGATGTGGAGATTGTTCGAGAATTTCCAGATGTTTTTTCCGAAAATTTACCAGGATTACCCCCAGATAGACAGTTGGAATTCACCATCAACCTGGAACCAGGATCAGCCCCAGTGTCGAAAGCACCTTATCGAATGGCTCCAAAGGAACTTGAAGAATTGAAAATCCAAATCCAAGAATTGTTGGATCTAGGTTATATCATACCTAGTGTATCACCTTGGGGAGCACCTGTCTTGTTTGTCAAGAAGAAAGATGGTTCCTTGAGAATGTGCATAGATTATCGAGAACTGAATAAACTGACATTCAAGAACAAATATCCACTGCCAAGGATAGATAACTTTTTTGATCAGTTATGAGGAGCAAGTGTGTTCTCGAAGATCGACCTCAAGTCAGGTTATCATCAACTCAAGGTACGACCAGAAGATGTGTCTAAAACGGCGTTCCGAACAAGATATGACCACTATGAATTTATAGTTGTGCCATTCGGATTAACAAATGCACCAGCTTGTATTCATGGATCTCATGAATAGAGTGTTCCATCCATACTCAGACAAATTAGTCTTAGTCTTCATAGATGGTATTCTCATTTATTCGAAGAATGGGGAAGAACATAAAGAACACTTGAGAACGGTTTTGCAAATCTTAAGATTCGAACGACTTTTTGCTAATTTCAACAAATGTGAATTTTGGCTTAAGGAAGTAATGTTCCTTGGACACATTGTGTCGTCAGAAGGAATTAAAGTGCATCCGACAAAGGTAGAAGCAGTACAAGGATGGAAATCGCCAAGAACCCAAAACGAAATCAGGAGTTTCTTGGGATTAGCTGGTTACTATCGGAGATTCATTGAAGGATTCTCTAAGATAGCATGGCCAATAACACAGCAACTCCGAAAGGGAATCAAATTTACTTGGACTGAGGAATGCTAGGCGAGTTTCTAAAAGCTCAAGGAAAAGTTAACAAGTGCGCCAGTACTAGCAGTTCCAGAAGCAGACAAAGAATATGTAGTCTATACTGATGCTTCCAAGAACGGATTAGGTTGTGTGTTAATGCATGAAAGAAAAGTGATAGCTTATGCGTCACGACAACTTAGACCACATGAATTGAATTATCCAACTCATGACCTGGAACTAGCAGCAGTAGTACATGCACTAAAGATATGGAGACATCATCTCTATGGAGTGAGGTGTGAGATCTTCACAGATCATAAGAGTTTGAAATACTTCTTCGAGCAAAGAGATTTAAACATGAGGCAAAGAAGATGGCTCGAATTAGTAAAGGACTACGGCTGTGGTATAAATTATCAACCAGGAAAGGCAAATGTGGTAGCTGATGCCTTGAGTCGTAAAGGTCAATCCAAGTTAGGATGTTTCTTTACCAAGGAAGAAAAACTCGTTGAAGAGTTTGAAAGAATGATAATAGAAATGGTTGAACAACCAGAGACGATCATGAGTCGTATTGCTACACTCACATTGACGTCTGATTTGAGAAAGAGGATAATAGATGAACAGATGAAGGATGAAAAGTTAGAAAGAACAAGAGTCAAGGTAAGAAATGAAGGGCTGAAAGATTTTAGAGAAGCGTCAGACAACGCCTAATTGTTTGAGGAAAGATTGTGAATTCCAAACAATAACGAGCTTCGAAATGAAATCATGAGTGAAGCTCATGATACTCCTTATACCGCCCACCTAGGAAGCACTAAGATGTACCAAGATTTACGAGGAAATTTTTGGTGGGAAGGCATGAAACGAGATATAGCCTCTTTTGTAGAACGTTGTCTTGTTTGTCAACAAGTAAAAGCATTGCATCAACGACCCTATGGGAAGTTACAGCCTTTGGAGATACCCGAATGGAAATGGGATGACATAGTAATGGATTTTGTGACGGGTTTACCAAAGTCAAAGAGAGGTAACACTGCTATATGGGTAGTAGTGGATCGACTTACCAAGTGTGCACATTTTCTGCCAATTCAGATTACGCATGGATCTGATAAGCTAGCTCAATTATACATAAGGGAAATTGTACGCCTACATGGGGTACCAAAATCTATCACATCCGATAGAGATTCCAAGTTTACTTCGAGATTTTGGGTTAGCTTACAAAAAGAATTGGGCACGAAGTTGAATTTTAGCACAACGTTTCATCCACAAACCGATGGACAATTGGAAAGGACGATTCAAACACTTGAGGATATGCTGAGAACAGTAGTGTTGGATCGAGGTGCAAGTTGGGAATATGTTTTACCACTTATTGAGTTTTCCTACAATAATAGTTATCAAGCGACGATTGATATGGCCCCATATGAAGCCTTATATGAAAACAAATGTCCATCACCGCTAAGAATAAAAGAAGCTCAAGAGATGATTGAGAGTGTTACAAATTAGTAAAGAATAAAAGCTAGATCCGACACAGCGTGAGCTACATTTTGAATGTGGAGATAAAGTTTTTCTTAAAGTCTCTCCATCGAAAGGAATTATAAGGTTTGGAGTAAAAGGCAAATTGAGACCACGTTTTATAGGACCTTACGAGATCCTAGAGAGAATAGGCCCAGTTGCCTATAGATTGGCTCTTCCGCCAAGTTTGGGGAATGTACACAATGTTTTTCACGTGTCTGATCGCTCATTTTTCCACACGAAAAGGTGTAAGTATAGGATAAGCGAAGTATCGTATCCACAGAGATTGTATCACGAAAACATAGAAGCTAGCTCAACGACAATTCATCATTATTCAAGCACAGATAAAGGATGAGAGGTTTAAGGGCTTCGGAATTTAATCCAAAGCAAAGGTAACCATGCAGAAATATAAAATAAAGCAATAAAATCTCAAAAGATAACTATGAAGAAAGACTAACCCTAGGGATGCATTAATCCTATCCACAATGATGTTTATCCTGCTTATTACTAACCATTTTAATCCAGACAAGATGGAAGATCACATATGTAGCCAACAACTTCAGTTACGACAATTGTGACAGTTGATTACTAATTTTCCCTATTATTGTTACGTCTCTAGAGGAAAATAAGCAACTCCAAAAGGATCACAAAGAATATGCTTCCTACGAATGTACCTATCTCGCCATTCGACTCGAGGCTTATCCGTATCATACATTCAAGATCGATTGACAATTAAAACAGCATAATTAATCGCAACTATGATATGCATCAAAATTGATCGAAATCAACACATATAAATAAGCACCAAGAATCATGAATCAATGCCCGGAAGGTAAATAACAACATGAGGAATCACAACATATAGGATAGAATCATGCAAACCCTAGATTAGAATGTAAATTAGCTAGACATAATTAACGACATAAAGTACGAAATAATCATAAAAATGTAAATTAAATTGATAAAACCCGTAGGGTGGCGTCTGAAGAACAATCGTTGGTTCAAATCCCAACGTCAACGGAAAACTGGAAAACGGTGGAATTCTTAGGACGAAAACGTTCCGAATCGATAACAATGCGTAGAACAATTGCAAAATGATGGAAAAATAATACTAGAATTAATCTAAATGAAGACTAAAGCTAAAGAATGGAAAAACTGAGGAAAAACTCTCTAAAAACGTGTCTGGGGCGTAATGGGTCTAATGGGGGCGCAAGGGCTTCGCCCTATTTATAGAAAATGGTGGAAACCCCAATTTGCGCCTCTGCTACGCCGCTCATGATCGCTTCGCGTCGCTAGCTCGACCATGAGCCATCTCCCGCGGCGCTCTTCTTCGCCATGGTCCCTCCTGCGCCGCATGGTACTCGCGACCGGGCTAGCGGTCGCTAGTAATTCCGCACCGGTCGCGAAATCGTCCCAAGGAGTTCTCGGCGCTAGGGCTTGCTCGCGTGCACGAGGTCGCGGTCGCTACTCCTCCGGGCGCTGAGGTTTTGCTCACGACCAGCCTAGCTACCGCCAGGCTGGTCGCTAGAAACTTGACAATGATTGCTCGCTTTGGCTCGTGCTTCGCCCTTGCTTCAATTTCAACATATAAACCTACACAACACCAAAAGAACACCCAAGAGCAATATCTTCTAGAAATAGATGAAACATTGAGAATCGATGCATAAACGCACATTAAACGAGCTAAACTCATCTTCAAATATCAACTATAAACGTAAAATGCGCGCTTATCAAACCCCCAAACTTAAAGCATTGTTTGTCCTCAAACAAAAATGTAATGAAAGACACAACGAAAGATCAACAAGCGTAGCAAAGATGATAACCATTCTAGCCTCCAAAACATATCAACGCCAAAAACATTAGTGCACATGACGACGTTAGTCCACTCAACACAAACAACAATTTACGGCAAAAACTCATTTAATTCAACCCTCACAAAGGCATGTGTGTAGAATATAGAGGATACACTCAAACTCATAAAGAAATTAAGGATGTGTATACACTCAACGATCAATGCAATGCAACATCTTACCATAGGCTTGCCGCTTCTCTAATATCTCCACCGCGTCATTGTGGTTCAAATTAGATCAAAGAGGTCTTTTCATAGGTTGTAATGTAGGCACATTGGTTAAGGTAGGATAAAATATGGCTAAGTGACTCAAGAATATTCCAAGCACCACCATTTATACATTTCGACACATATGGACTTTGTCCATTTTCCTCTTCTCTCCCAACGTGCTAAATCAACGCTTAATGCCACGTAGGTACCTATACTTTGATTAAAGACCCTTTATGCTCAACACTCATAGTGAACTTAACATTTTTCTTTTCTTTTCTTTTCTAGAGCTTATAGGTTTAAACTTTCACGAACAAGGTACTATTCTTCACCACGTATGTATTTTTCTAAAAGAAACTTTTCTCGTCATAACTACATCAAAATTTCAACCCTTTTGATTCCCATATCCATCCTCACCTCCTATCATCCGGTTAATCGAAAGAAAAGTCTAATAAAGGCTCAAAGAAGGCGACAAATGGTATCTAACATCGGGTTAGTTTTTGGGTAAATATGTGGTTAACAAAGATGGCCTTTATCCTTTCCAAATTCAAACACATATTACGCCTCGACACGTAAGAACGGCAAGTTCTAGAAGATAATCACATGCACGATATCACACAATTAATGTAAATCAGATCAAGATATGTATACAGTGAAGCTCAAGTCTCACGGGTTAAGCAAATGGAGAAAACAACAATGCCTAAGTCATCTCACGTCATTCATGCGTCATTTTCTAACATATCATGCGCACTATCATTAAATTTCACAAAAATTTCTATCGCTATTGGCCACATGGATTAACACACTTCACTTAACTCGTTGATCAATGTATACTAAAACGAAAAGAAAAACGAAACACGACAAAAGCAACACAAACGAAAGACACGACAAAACACGAAAACAAAAATAAAGAAAACGCTGGGTTACCTCCCAACAAGTGTTTACTTTAACGTCTTTAGCTAGACCATCACTAACCTTTTTCAATCTGGCGTTTTTGTGGCAACAGAAATCCTTCTCAACTCGTGGATTCTCCTAAACTTAGCATTCACGGATCTCCACCACTGACTATGGAAGTGCCCCCCCCCAAACTTGAACGATACACTCGGAGTTCCATGCCGAGTCCACTTCTCCCTTCTCGCAAAGATCCTCGATTGGTCGAGTACCCTAAGCGCGAAACGCGTGCGGCAAGCAGCAGTCATGATCGAGCAAAGCAATCTTCCGGCTTTCAACGCCGTGTTGCTTGATGGCGTCGATATGGAAATCTTGAGCTCCTCATCGTTAACACGAAACGTGAGATTGCCTTCCCGCACATCAATCAACGCACGACCGCTGCTAGAAAAGGTCTACCAAGGATTAGTGGTTGTTGTTTGAATTGGGAATATCTAGAATAACAAAGTCGGCAGAAAACAAAATCTCAATTTACCAACACGCCTTCGACGATACCTTTTGTATATGTGGTGACGACCGTCACCATCATCGCGAAATCTTCGCCGGCTTCATCTTTCCTAGGTGTAGCCGGTTGAAAACGCTCAATGGCATCGATTGATGCTCCCTAAGTCGCACAAAACATTTGAAAGGTCTGCTCGGCGATCTCGCACTCTAACATAAACCGCCGAGATCCTTCGCTTCAGAGGAGCTTCCTGCAAGACGGCATCGATTCTTCTGATAGGGTAATTTTCTCAAATTTCCCGCTTTCTTCTTGCTTGCAAGCGCCTTTTAAGAATTTCATGTATCCCGCATGTTTCGCAGTGGCTTCAAAGAGGGCACATTTATCTCAACTTTGAAAACCTCTTTGAACGAACAAACTCCTCGTCATATTTCGATTTGACAAGTCGACTCGGAAACAGGGCCGGAGGAGTGTACGTGCGAGGATTGGTTTCGGGGCGCCATGGTCGACCTCGCGATCACTGGAAGGTCGCGAGGTATCTGCTGGCAACAGACTCGCCTTCGCGGCGAAGCTTGCGGGCGCGAGCTCGCTCGCTGATTTCGGCCGCCTCCTCGCTCGATTGCTGCGGTCGGGTTTGCGAGCGCCTGGTCGCCATGAACAACCGCGCGCGCACACTCGATGGCTCACGGTCGGGTGCGGACGCGTGCTCGGTCGCGGCTTCGTGGCAAAATTTCTAGACTTCGCGATCGGCTCTCGCGAGCTCGCGAAGCCGCTCAAGGTGCTTTCATGCTCTTCTTTCTCGGTAGGGCTCGGGTAAGCTTGTCCACCTCGTCCGATGGCGAAGCATCGACTCTTCGGTTCACCTCCGTATTACTCGGAAATTGGCCTGCCTTTGTAGTGCATTCACTTGTACGGCTATTTGACCGATTTGATTTTCCAACATCTTCATATGCTTCCCATAGCCATCACAAAGGACTCCAAGTGATTTATCTTCCGCCTGTGTTGCTTATGAACGACTCGATTCGTTGCCAATTGTTGGTTGCTTACAACCAACCGCGCATCATGTCTTCGAGACTTGCTTCTTCGCTCTTGAATTACACCATTCGAACGGCGAAGCTCGCTTTGAGGTTGTTGGAAATTGATGATTCCTCCGATTGATGTGGTCGACGTTCTCGTCTCAATCGACTCTTCAAAAGAGTGAACTTCTTCATGAGATCGCCATATTTTGAATCACTCTCAACAAGAAATGCTTGAACGATGGCGTTTTCTCCGTTGGCCATTGATAGCTGTTGGCAGCCATCACTTCTAAAATACGACTCCCTCGTCTACTTGTCGGTTCAATAAACAGCCCCCGCCGACGCATCTACCATGCTCCTCATCCGCCATGTCACCCACCGTAGAACTGTGTGATTTGTTGCTCCTCGAGAACCCATGTTGTGGACATCGCCTCAATAGACCTCTGAATCTCTCCATGCCTCGAATAATGATTCGTCGTGGTTTTGGCAAAATGAGAGATTTCGCGATGATCTTCTGCGCTTTCCGGCGCGAAAGTATTTCGAAAGAAACTTCTATAAAGTTTCCCCAAGTGTCGATGCCACCGGTCCAAACTTCAACCAATCTTTCGCCGTCACAAGAAGAAGAAACCAAACATGCGATCCGGATCGTGTCTTGTGGCACCCCATTCGCTTGATGGTGTCACAAATATCGAGAAAAGTTTCGAGATGCGCATTCGGTCTTCCGTGACCTCCCCAAACCGCTCTCCTTGACCATACCGATCGTACGGTTTGAGCTCAAAATTGTTTGCATCTACGCAAGGGCCCCAACCGCCTCCTTGAACTGCTCGTGGGATGTCGGTACATGTGATTCGTAGGTCTTTCCTCCGAGCGTGGACAATGATTCCCATATTCGCCATCCGACACCGCATCTCTCAAAGTCGCCTAGCATGCGTGCAACTTGCTCGGGAGGAATGCCCTGCTTTATGGATTGGTCGCCATTGCAGCCCGCCTCTTCTCTCGACCTCTTCTCCTTTGAGAGCTTTCGATCTCGGGATCTAATAATACTTGTGAGGTCCCCGAGATCTTGTACGATAAACTACCCGAGAAAAAGAGAATTTAGCACCGACAAAAATAAATAATAATACTATATAACTTGAATTAATAAATCCAAATCGTCAAATTATTCCTATGTAATCTTAACAATCCCCGGCAACGGCGCCAAAATTTGATCGCTCATTTTCCACACGAAAAGGTGTAAGTATAGGATAAGCTTAAGCATCGTATCCACGAGATTGTATCACGAAAACATAGAAGCTAGCTCAACGACAATTCATCATTATTCAAGCACGTATAAAGGACGAGAGGTTTAAGGGCTTCGAATTTAATCCAAAGCAAAGGTAACCATGCGTAAATATAAAATAAAGCAATAAAATCTCAAAAGATAACTATGAAGAAAGACTAACCCTAGGGATGCATTAATCCTATCCACAATGATGTTTATCCCGCTTATTACTAACCATTTTAATCCGCATAAGATGGAAGATCACATATGTTGCCAACAACTTCGCCATTTACAATCAGACAGCTTGATTACTAATTTTCCAGACACGGTTACGCCTCTAGAGGAAAATAAGCAACCCAAAAGGATCACAAAGAATATGCTTCCTACGAATGTTCCTATCTCGCCACGACTCAAGCGCTTATCCGTATCATACATTCAAGATCGATTGACAATTAAAACAGCTACGTAATTAATCGGCAACTATGATATGCATCAAAATTGATCGAAATCAACACATATAAATAAGCACCAAGAATCATGAATCAATGCCGGAAGGTAAATAACAACATGAGGAATCACAACATATAGGATAGAATCATGCAAACCCTAGATTAGAAATGTAAATTAGCTAGACATAATTAACGACATAAAGTACGAAATAATCATAAAATAGAAATTAAATTGATAAAACCCGTAGGGTGGCGCTCAAGAACAATCGTTGGTTCAAATCCCAACGCCAACGGAAAACTGAAAACGGTGGAATTCTTCGACGAAAACGTTTCAATCGATAACAATGCGTAGAACAATTGCAAAATGATGGAAAAATAATACTAGAATTAATCTAAATGAAGACTAAAGCTAAAGAATGAAAAAGCGAGGAAAACTCTCTAAAACGTGTCTCGTGTAATGGGTCTAATGGGGCAAGGGCTCTTGCCTTATTTATAGAAAAGGGTGGAAACCCAATTTGCGCCTCTTGCCGCCGCATGATCGCTTCTCGCGGTCGCTAGATCGACCATGAGCCATCTCCGCCTCTTCTTCGCCGCGGTCCTCCTCGCGCCGCATGGTACTCGCGACCGGGCTAGCGGTCGCTAGCAATTCCGCACCGGTCGTGAGAAATCGTCCAGTGAGTTCTCGGCGCTAGGGCTTGCTCGCGTGCACGAGGTCGCGGTCGCTACTCCTCTGGGCGCTCGCTGGTTTTGCCTCGCGACCAGCCTAGCGACCGCCAGGTCGGTCGCTAGAAACTCGACAGATTGCTCGCTTTGGCTCGTGCTTCGCTCCTTGCTTTCAATTTCAACATATAAACCTACACAACACCAAAAGAACACCCAAGAGCAATATCTTCTAGAAATAGATGAAACATTGAGAATCGATGCATAAACGCACATTAAACGAGCTAAACTCATCTTCAAATATCAACTATAAACGTGTAAAATGCGTGTTTATCAGTGTCATAACTAAGAATCCATCATGACGACGTGATCCTCAACCCAGATATAAGTTATGAAGAAGAACCTATGGCTATTCTAGATCATAAGGTTCAACAATTAAGAAACAAGTCCATATCTCTAGTGAAAGTGTTGTGGAGACACCATGGACAAGAGGAGGCCACGTGTGAGCTTGAGGATGCCAGGAAAGAACGATACCCCAAACTTTTCTAAGGTATGTAAATTTCGGGACGAAATTTCTTGTAAGGGGGGTAGAATGTAATAACCCTAAGTTTTAAAGCCTAATTGCGATAATAAAAATTCGTAAATTAGGGTTTTGTTTCAAAATTGAATAGTAACTTATCGAATATTGATTTCGACTATCTATGATATAATGAATTCTTATATCATATTCACTAATGATTAGTGAATCAAGGAATATAGTTTATATTATTCTTTCGAAAGTATTATTTTAACGTCGATTGAATATCGATAGTTAATATTACGTTATTATTTTTCTAAGTGATGAAGCTTAGAATTAAAGTTCATTATTAATGAAATGGATTAATAAAGTGATTACGACTTTATTATGAACTTTTTATAGAGGATTCGATTATTAACGTTTTGAGACGTTTCGAACGTCAACGTATAGAGTCGATTCGAAAACTTAGTCTAATGATTGAGGAATTTTAATATTTAAATTCCTATGATTATTTTATGTAATAAGAGCATTATTTATCATTAAAATAATGCTAGGGAATTAAGGAATAAATATTGAATAAATAAGCAATTTTCGAAAACCCTAATTTCAAAAATTAGGGTTTTGACACATGAAATCGTTTAATTATTTTTCCTCTGATTTAATTTATCATCTAAGGCTTATATTATGTCATATAGCTACTAATAGCAAGAAAATAAAATGTTTAGCACTTATATTACACAAGTGCCGTGAGTTTTGTAATTGTAGGAGTAATTGAACAAAATTTTGCTATCTTTATGCCATGTGGTATTATAATTGTGATATTAGGATATTACTACACATAAAACAACATCATTAATGAGGGAATCAAGTGGGAAGTGTTGTGTGTTTTGTCATAGCCGTGAATGTTGACATAAAGGAAAGAAGAAATTTTGGAACTCCTTTGATTTGGATTTGCTTGCATATGATAAAGTGTAGGATATTTATATGTGGTATAAGACAAAAATTTAAAACTCATCCCTTGGAGCAATTAAAGTGGCCGACGCATATTGTGGGCAAAAGTGAGGATTTTTGTTTCATTTAATTGTTGATTGTGATGGTCATTTACTATGTCTTAAGGTGATTCATTAAAGTAGTAGTGAGTCACCAAAAATATGTCTTGCTTTGTTTGTGTGTGTGGACCGAGAGGTGTAGGATCGGAATTAAGTGTATTACTTGTTTTATTTCTTTTAGCTTTAATAAAGTAATAAGATAAAATAAAAACAAAACATCTCTCATTCCAAACACTCATATTACCGTGAGCTAAGAAGAAAGAAAAGAGAGAGTGTTCTTCACTTATTTCACCAATCTTAGGATAGAAAAATCTTTGCACTAACAATCGATGCCGATTAAAAGGTTATGAATCGAACGAGCTTTCTATATACATTAAAATTTTTGATTTCCAACCATTTGATTTTAATATATATGCTTATGTTAATAAATGATAAAAATATGAAAATATAGTTATCATGTTTAGTGGCTTGTTAATAATGTTTATTATGTTAAGTATGATCATATGTATTGATTTAATTATAAGCTAAGCATGCTATGGATTTTTGTATAATGATCGAAAATTTTTAATGTTCAATTGTTGATGAATTAATGATATATAGTGATAGTTAAGCTCATAGTGATTTATTTAGAATTTTTGGAAATCGTATGTAATATATATATATATAATTATCGAAAATTGTTGGAAATAATATGTGGAGGTATGATTCATGCTTAAGTGATATTATAGCATATTATTGTTGTAGAGCCTTAATTAAGTGCTACATGAATTTATTAGATTTTTAGAAAATGGTTTGTTCATATGTTGGAATTTTCGAGAGGTACTAAGTATGGACACATTGATGTATGACTTATAATTGTTAAATATTATGTTATATTAGTGATATAGGATGATGATTAGGTGTTGTGAGAAATTATGGGAATTTTAGAAAAATATTAGCTATATTTAGTGTAATGAACGAGACCTATAGTGTAGAAAAATAATGTCCAAATTTTTCTATAGCTAATGTTATTACATATTAATGATCCTATGTTAATATAGTGTATTATGTGAATTTATAAGAATTTTTGGAAGAGTTTTGATAATTATATCAATAAGGGCCGAAAACTATGATTATAGGATTTAGAGTATTAAATTCATTTTATCAAGGAAAATTTCATATTATGTGCTTAGAATATATTTTAGACCTATTAAGAATTTATGGGATTTTAGAAACATAGTATACTATGTTTACGGCGAAACGTTATGTTAAATGACGTAAAACGTGAAGAATGATTTGTAATGTACAAGTTAGATCACACTTAGGTAAAATATTGATCATGGTTGTGTCACAGCCCCTAAATCCTAAGTACGGATTAACCGGACTATTACTCTAAACAGGGATAAAAATACAAGGAGACTCTTTTTAACAATAAACGTAATACATATGTCATTTATGTTTTTGGACTATATTACATAATTTGGGGTTCTTGCAGCGAAAACATGTGATATGTACATATGACGATGTACTATCAAGGTATAAACATTTCAGCGACAACATTCCTATTGCTCAACACTGCTCCATCCATCATCTGCTCAACCTGCACATTTAAAAACAAACATGCAGGGCTGAGTACAAGAATGCACTCAGTGGACTCATGCCAAAATATTTTATCATTTGAAGATTACACTGCCACATCATGGTAAGACACAAGGGTTTTAGTTGAAATGTCTTGTGCTTACTAAAATCATTTTCATCATTTCTCAAAAATCATCGCCTGGCCAGGCATTTTTCTGGTGTGTATGATCCATATCCCTTAACATCCTTTCATCGTAACATCATATTCGAACGTCGTGAAGGAGGCCTCCCTCTACGACGCCGTGATCGGCCGTGAATTGTCCTTACAGCACACAGTCACCTTAGGTGTACACGTTAATCCTAGCCAGGTATTGTCCTCCAGCATAGGATCCGATATCGATTTTCATTCATAAGTTGGGAGCGATCCAACAACATTCATATCATTCATTCCGGATAGGATACATACACAAAACGTAAACATTTTTGGCAGGTAATCTTGTAAACATTTTATCAACACTTGAAATAAGCATCGTAAATAAACATTTCAATAGCATTTCATTTTTGAGTAGAGTAAAGCCCACCTGGACTATTGTTCATCTTAAACTTGATTATTCGTCAACGTCCGGCCGTCGCGTCCGCGTCCACACCTTTACGTAAAAACGATGTTTTAGTACGTCGTTCACGTTTCTCGAGACTCTCAAAGTCGAGAATAAACTTCGATATTCTATATCGAAATAAACTGAATTCCTTAATTCAATTACGTATTTCAATTGAATAGTTCTCGTTCTTCGAGACACGTTCAACCGTATCGTTTTAACCTTTCCGCTTAAACGTTCGACGATTATACGTTTCTCGATATAAGGATTTCAATTATGAAATCTTTTCTTAGTAATGATGTTTCTTACCTAATTAGTACGCCTTACGCCAGATTAGCGTATTTATCGAACGTATTTCGTACGTTGACTTTAAAAGTCAACAATTTTGACTTTCAATTGTAATTTCTTACTAATTCATGTCATAAATCGATTTCCAAACGATTTCTTTTTGTAAAGTCTTAATTCTCGATTTGTCACGTAAATCGATGAACTTTATTAATATATTTCTTAAATATTAATCCATTTATCCATAAATCCTTATTATTCATTTATAACGTTATTAAATATAACGCTTCGTTATAAACATAGTGATCTACGCTTATAAAATTTTATAAATCCCAAATATGTCCAAAATAATATTTAGACATATAATATATATTACTCTTAATTAGAAAGGATTTAAAACCTTATAATTCCTTTAATGCTCTCGGAAATTCTTAAAATTACCAAATGATTTCCAAAATTCTTTCTAAATTCATATAGTGTATTATTATACACTTATGGTCATTAATATGTATTAATATCATCCATATAACAATCGATCATCACCCTATTCACATAAGGCATAATTCACCTAGGGGAGTTCCAACACTTAGTCAAATTTTCAAGTGTTTAATTTCAGCAAAACAGTTTGAAACAACCCAAGTGACGTACTTTGACGATTCATAACTCTCGATTCAGAATACTTATGGTCGCACAAAGATACATTCTGGAAACCTCTAAACATGTACTACAAGTTCTAAGAAGGAATTAAATCCAAAAGAGTCGTGGTTCTGGAGATATAGGGTCTCAAAGTGGGTAACTCAAACTGACTTCAATACTTAGAAAATTTTTCAGAATTTCCAGTTTTAGCTTAACGACGAGGGGTTTTGCGAGGCCCGTAACTTTTGACTCACAATGCTAAAATGGCTGCAGGCTACCAATTTCGAAACCTTGTAACAAGAACTACATATTTCATGAAGACCATACTGGAAAATATCTGACGCATCGAGAAATACATAAGCCCAAAGTTGACTAGTTGGAAATGGACAGTTTCCAGTAAGTGACTTTGGGTCGATGAAAGGTATACCTATAAACCTTGGTTTGGGATCAAACTTTCCAGATCATAACTAGACATGGTGAGGAACATTTCTTATGAAGAAACCCAAGTCCAAATCGGACTACAAACGGCTTGAACATCTCACGTAAAAGTCATACTCGAACAGCCTATTACATGAAAAAATTCACTAAGGCAGTTTGTCCAAAAAGCTTACTGTAATGTATCAACTTTAAAAATTCACCGTGAGTTCATTATAAGGAATCTGGGAATGCAACCAATCATATTGAAAATCCACTTAAGTCTAGTTTAATCCAGAAAAAACCTCACTCAATGATTCACAATAGATTGGGAGCTAAAAATATTCTACCACAAGCTATCGCTACAGTGACGGTTTTTGTGCAGTTAGCTTGTAAAATCTGGAATAAATAGTAAACATTTTTAGAAAATTCTGAAAACTTACATACATCTTCTAGACATGCTGAATTATTCTTATGCCAAATTTTAGAGTTTTACCATAAGCCAAACTCGGAACAAAGATTATGAACCGTGGGTGATGAACATGGCGAATTTCACAGTTTTGTGCAGTGGTTTTGAAACATATAAATAAAATAGTAAAACACATCAGATCGATTTGAAATTTTATACATATATACTATTCATGCTTAATATAAACATACTTAAATTTAACCTTCATCTGACCACTGTAACTTAGTCAAATAAATTCCACAATCTACTGTTCGTGCAGCAACTTCCAGTTTTCAGTTTAGCTATGGTGGAAAAAGGGTCTCCATTGTAGGAGATGGAGTGAGGAGAGGAGAGGAGAGGAGGAAGGGGACGACTGCAATCTGAATTTGGGGGGGTTGTGTGGTGGTAGAGAGGTGGGGTGGTTGCTTAGGGGTGACAAGTGTTGTCCCATGGCCTTGCATGGGTGATACTTGTCTTCACATGCACACACACCTATTATACTATACACCCACATACATATGCACGAGATTGTGCACATATATATGTATATATATCATATTTTAATAGTGTAGTTAGGTTATAATTAACCCATGTCACTTAGATACATGTAATAGGAAAAATCAACAAGATAAACTTGTACACATAAGTGTATAGTTTTCGGCTATTACATTACCAATGGGTCCAATTTTATTTTACATGCCAAATATTGATAGATGTTATACTCATATAGTTTAGATGATAAATAATATCATAGGATAAATTAATGACATCATTTTATGCGATAAAATCGAGTTCAAAATTAGGGTTTTGAACGTTTGAAAAATTGGTCACTATCAAATCTTGATGATCTAGCATTGATTTAATGCTAAATAATACTGTAATTACATATAATAATCATAGGAAATTAATTTCTATAATTCCTTGATCAATAAATTCACTTTTCGCTTTAAATCTCTAAACGTTAACGCTTGAAAACGCAAAAACGCTCATTATCGACTCATCTCGAAATTGTCGTAATAAAGTCATAATCACTTTATTAAATTATTCCATTAATAATGGAATTTAATTCTAAGCTTATTTGCTTAGAAAATATCATGAAATTTTAACTATCGATACGCGATCGACGTTAAAATAATACTGCCGACACTTTATAATATTCTATTCTTTGATTCACAAATCTCGGTGAATATAACATAGGAATTCATTCCTTCGTAATTAATCGAAGTCATTATTCGATATCATTCTGATTGAATATCTCAGCGAAAACTTTGATTTACGGGTTTTAATTAAATACCGTAATTAGGCATTTAATTCTGCGGGGTATTACAGGTTGTTGATTAACGTGAAAAATCGAGACTTAGGATTATTTGATACGAAATCAATTGAAAATCGATTTATATGAAAATTTGTTAACATATATGTGAATAATTCGAAAAATATGTTAAGAAAAGTAAAATCGCTGACTTAAGTCTTGATACATTTTCGTCTTTGCTGGGTGGGTCAGATAAGGTGTGTCATGAGCTTCACTCATGATTTCATTTCAAGATCGTTGTTGTCCGAACACATAATCTTCCTTCAAATAATAAAGCATTATCTCGGTGCTTCTTGAAAATTCTTTAGTCCTTCATCCTTACTTTGGCTCTTGCTTTTCTAACTTTTCCTCCATCCTTTGTCCTTCTATGATTCTTTTCTTAAGTCGACGTCAAGGTGAGTGTAGCAATACGACTCATGATCGCCTCCTGGACTTTCAACCATTTCTATCTTCATTTTCTCAAACTCTTCAACGAGTTTCTTTTCGCTTGTAAGAGACATCCCAATTTAGTCTCGACTTTTACGACTTAGGCATCGCCTACTACATTCGCTTTACCCGGTGATAATTAATACCACAGTCGTAATCCTTCACCAGCTTCGAGCCATCTTCTACGCCTCATGTTTAGATCTCTCGCTCGAAAAAGTACTTCAAACTCTTATAGTGCTCAGAAGATCTCACATCTCACTCCATAGAGATGGTGTCTCCAAATTTTCAGCGCATTTAACCACTGCAGCTAGTTCCGTGTCATGAGTCAGGTAGTTCAGGTTCATGGTCTGCGAGTTGTCGGGATGCATAAGCTATCACTTTTCCTTCCCGCATCAAGACACAACCCACCCGTTCTTAGAAGCATCAAGATAAACTACATATTCTTTATCTGCTTGGAATCGCTAGACCGCGCACTTGTCGCTTTTTCCTTAAGCTTCGAAAATTCGCCTCACATTCTTCATCCATTTGAACTTGATTTTCTTCGAGTAGCCGGGTTATTGGCCTTGCAATTTTGGAGAATCCTCGATAAATCTCCTATAATAACCGGCTAGTCCTGTGAAACTTCGATCTCGCTCGGTCCTCGCGATTTCCATTCTGTCAACTTTCTACCTTGGTCGGATCTACTTTAATTCCTTCAACAGACACAATGTGTCCAAGGAACATTACTTCTTCACCAAAACTCGCATTTGCTAAACTTAGCAAAAGTCGTTCATTTCTCAAGATTGCAACACCGTTTTAGATGATTCTTATGGTCTTCTTCATTCTTTGAATAGATGAGAATATCATCTATAAAGACCAAAACGAATTTATCTAAGTATGGATGAAACACTGCTCATAAGGTCCATAAATACGGCTGGTGCATTTGTCAATCCGAATGGCACAACTATGAATTCATAATGGCCATACCTCGTCCTAATGCGCCTTGGATACATCTTCCCGTAGATTGAGTTGGTGATAACCCGACTTGAGGTCAATCTTCAGAATACACTCGCTCCTCGTAATTGATCAAACAGTCATCTATCCTCGCAAAGGATATTTATTCTTCAGCGTCATCTTATTCGGGCCCCGATAATCTATACACATTCTCAAGGAACCGCTCTTTCTTTTGACAAATAGACAGGCGCCCCCAAGCGCGAAACGCTAGGTCCGATAAAACCTAGGTCCAAAAGCTCTTGGATTTGGATCTTCAATTCTTCTAGTTCTTTCGAGCCATTCTATAAGGGCCTTCGACACTCGAGCCGATCCGGTTCCAAGTCGATGGTGAATTCCAATTGTTCATCGAGGTAATCTGGTAGATTTTCGAGAAAACATCCGGGAATTCACAAACAATTTCTACATCTTCACCTTCATTTCCGCTTGATCCTCCCGCTCAAGTAAACAAGATACGCGTGGCATCCTTTCCTCGGTTATCATCCTTCTCGCCTCAATGCCGATATAATCGGACTTTCTTCCCATGTCGATTCCATGGAAATGAGTAGCTTCTTGTCCAGAAAATGAAATGAAATTTTCTCTCTTTGCAAAGAATCGTGGAATGGTTTGTAGCTAACCAATCCATTCCTAAAATTATATCTACGCCACCCATGGGTATTATGTTCAAATTGTTCGCGTAACCTTAAGTGATCCTAAGTTCAACTCTGTGTTCGAGCAAAATGCGTAATACCATAATCCCACCTATTGGTGAAGAGATTCTCATGTCCCTGCTTGGCCTTCTCGGATCTAAGTTCAAACATATCAACACATGTTCTTGATATAAAGGAATGTGAAGCACCGTGTCGAACAACAATATAACAGCGTGTTGAGAAGAATTCCCATACCGCCGTGTTTCCACAGTTCTGCTCGCTCTGCCTCCTATGTAGAGCATACGCCTAGCCCTGGCCCGAGGTGACGGGCGCTTTGTCCCCGCTGATTCTCGTTCTTTGTTGTTGCTTTTCTTTTTCGACGTTCTTCCGACGCCGCCGCCGTGGTTGCCGCCTCTGTTCTTTGGGGTTGCTGTACTTGTTGCCGAGGTTAGGCGAGAACCGAATAGCCCCGAGTGGTGGGCATTGCGGGCTGATTCGCCTTACCATTGTTTCCGGGCGTGTCCTGGGCAATTGTTAGCGTAATGTCCTTTCACACCGCACTTAAAACAGCCTCACGCCCGCCATGCACATTCCTTGTGCATTTTCTCGCACTTTGACAAGGTAGAGCCTCAACACGCTTCTTGTGGACCTCTCACCGAGGAAAAGACCGCCTCTTCCATCCCCGCCTGAGGCGCCACATTCCCTTGCCATTGCCGTTTGTTCACATTATCAGCATTTCCCCGATTATTGCTACCAAAGTTTGGTTCCCACTTCCTTTTACCTCTATCTCCTGTATTCTGGGTCTGAGCTGATGTTGACTTATCATCTGGCATCGCTGCCTCTATATCTAAGGCTCGTCCAAGAGCCTCGGTATAGGTCAAGTCTCCATGGCTGGCGAGAGACATCCTGATCTCTGGCCTTAGACCCGACCTAAACTTCTCTGACATCTTCAGGTCTGTGTTCACCTGATCAGGTGCATACCTCGACATGTCGCAAAAGATGCGATCATAGTCGGTTACTGACATCTTCTCTTGCTTTAAAACGAAGAATTCGTTCTCTTTCCTTTTTCTATAATTTTTCGGAATGTATTTTTCATACATCTCCCTCTTGAAGTCTTCCCAAGTAAATTCGCCCATTTGCTCGGTGTAAAATCTTCTTCCGGCTTCCCACCGTGTCGGTGTCCGTGATACCGAAAGGTAATGCACGACATACGCCTCCGTGCGGTGCATCGTAGAAAGTCAAAAATCCGTTCCATTGCCCTTATCCATTGTTCTGCCTCATCCGGATTTCCTTTCCCATTAAAGACAGGAGGGTTCTGCCTTAGAAAGAGTTCCTCTATCCTACGATCAGGTGGGGGTGGGGGTGGTTGAGGTATAATTTCTGGTTCTTGAACTGGGATTCTACCTCTTCCCCTTCCTCTTCCCCTTCCTCTTCCTCTACCTCTAATCCCTTGTTCTGGATCTCTTCTAGGAGGCATTCTGTTATATAAGACATTCAATTAAAAACTCATTATTTTCACAATTTAAACATACATAAAATCATCATACAATCTTATTGTAAAACAGCTTTAATAAAAACATTTCATCTTTGTCATACACCTTTTTGCCGCAAAAGCCCATTCAGGGTCATATATATACATCAGAAAACTTTTGCCATAAGAAAGGCCGTTCTGTACAAGCAGTTTATCAAAAGGAGGTTACATACATACAAACTTACATGTCATTACAAAACACTAAGTTTTCACTTCCACTATAAACATAAGCAACCACACTATATACATACTACATCATACACGCCCTCAAAATCTACGCTCCGCTTCTTCGTCGAACTCTCTCACTCTTCCTCATCCTCATCGATCTTCTTCCTCATCGAGTCGCCCTCTCGTGCACGAACCACGGATGGTCCCGCCCATCCTCTCCGATCGCATGGATGTCGCGCGATCGGGCCGTAATCCTCGCGCCCGGATCAGAACTAACACGCACGGACTGTAGGCATCCCGAGTGTCCGACACTCTCATCCTCGCCAGACGGCGATAGGGCTCACCGAGGTGGTGGAGCCGCCATCGCGGTAGGGCTCTCTGGAGGTGGTGGAGCCGCCATCGGCGGTAGGGGCGGGGTGGTGGACGTAGAGGATGTCCAAAAGACAAAGGTGGAAAACAGCGCCCAAGTGCAATCGGTCGTTGCTCTATCCACTGGGCAAGTCTCGCTCATCAAATGAGATACCGGGCACCACAGATTAACCCGCCTCGGAACCTCTCGTAAAAAGCCACTCCGCGTGTCATCACGCCATGTATACTCCCTGGAGGAGGTAAGGTCCTCTTGGGCGGCTCGTAGATCGCGTAAGACATAACTAAGATGGTCGATGAATCGCGGTAGGTCCGCGATCAAGTCGTAGTCTCCGCCCACTCGGTAGATGTAATCACCTGACACTTCCCGACCATAATCTTCCCAATGACGGAAGTCGGGTCAAGAGGCGCTGACGCCATCGAATCCGTCACACCATATACTGCATCCCTCCAATGTCCGAGGTATTGCATCAAGAACTCTCCCAAGTCGTCGCCAGAATACATCCAATACTCCCGATAAGCACGAACTACTTCCCAAGCGTGGCGTGGGTCCTAGCCTCCTCCTAGCAAAGATACCGCATCTCCTCCATCTCGCCACGCATAAAACTAGCATAAGTCAAACTAAACATTATCCGATAAACAAATAAGATACACTTAAACGCATCATAAGCGGTAGGATAAACCTGACAATCTATAAGGCGGATAACAATTCAAACACATCCGATAAATGATAAATGTTATAAGGAAATGTTTTCATGTACATTATACGTCGTAACTCTCTTATTCTACTAGGAAACTTATTATCTAGCAGCGCTCTAAAGTCTATGTTGTACTATAAGGTCTTTGTACTAAGTAAAACTCGAACTAAAATTCTATAGACTCGTGAATTCTGGAGATAGAAACAGGGTTCAGTCCTTCATAACAAATGAATTTCAGTGTGTTACGAGTACGCAGGCGAAAACCGTGTAATTCGGAGTTCAGACGAAAGAGAACGAGCTAAAACAAAATCACTGCGCAATGCAGAAAAATTTCGCGCGCTCGCACCAAGATTGTTGGCGATGCCGACACCGAGGTCGTGCATGCCGTTGCCGATACCGAGGTAGTACAAGCTACCACGGTCGATATATCGAAGTTGATGTTATGGACTTCCAAAGTCAAAGTCGACGATCGCACATGCCGAAGTGGAAGTCGAAGTCGCACATGCCGAGGTCGAAGTCGAGGTCGAACATGCCGAAGCCAAAGTCGAGGTCGCACATGCCGAGGTCGAGGTCGAGTCACACATGCCAAGGTCGAAGTCAAGTTCGCACATGCCGAGATTGAAGTCGAGTTCGCACATGCCGAGATTGAAGATGAGTCGCACACGCCGAAGTCGTAGACAACTCGCACATGCCGAAGTCGAAGATAAGTCGCACATGCCGAAGTCGTAAAGATGGCATCGACGTCGTTCGTTTCAAACGTTGAGGTCCTAATCGTCTTTCGCATTCGTCTTTTGCCTTCGAAGCTCAAGGCTATCGTTACTTTCGTTGTTCACGACCTCCTTTTTGTTCTTGTACGGGAAAGAAGTTCGTACTTCTATGTTCTTTTGCAATATGTGATCATGCTTCTTATGTAGTCTATGTTCTTCTTGTGATGACATATCATTCGTCATAATCAATCTTGAAAATTGAAACTAAAGTTTCAAAGAATGAGAACACGCTCATTCATACATGCATATTTCTTTGAATTCCAAAGAATCCATTATTTCAACATTGGTCATTTACGCTCGCTTTCAAGCGTATTTATTCATTATACTAAATCTGAATTTGAACAAATTGGATTATGAAAACTTAAAAGTTTTATCCAATTTCATAATATAACTTATTAAAGCATGTATTAATTGAATTTCAAATTCAACATTTCATTTGTGGCACCTAATGCTCATTATCGAACATAGGTATTCATTTCAAACATGGTCACCCCGCATGAACTTCGCTTCATTTCCAACTTTAATCATATAGTCTTCCCAATCATTTGACGACTTTTATTAATTTCAATGAAAATAAGTTTTGACAATTTCTTTCTCGTAACTTATTTTTCAATCGAACATCATAACATTTCTTTCATTTTCCTTCAAAAATGATTCCAACTGTTCATCATTAACTTTTCATTTCAAGAATTTGAGAAGGAAATCATTTACCTCGTCCCGGTTGAAATTTGGATGTGATGGAGTGTTGAGTATAGTCACCGATTTCTAGAAGTCTAGTGACTCAATCTAGACTCAACTTGAAAGAAGGTTTTGGATCAAAGAGCGAACTGCTCTGATACCACTCTGTAATAGCCCCATAATCCAAAAGACGGATTAAAGAGGACTAATACTAGAAATGAATTAGGGTTCATGAAAGCCTATTCAAAGACATAAAACCCTCACAAAGACAATTCAACCATAATATACATTAATAACACAATGTACAAGGAAAGCTAGCCGTCGATCCAAAAGAATACCAACGATCCGAAGGACTTAAACTATTAACATTCAGACATAAGCATAATGTTCAAAAGCAGCTATTGTTCAAACACAATGAAGGCATGTGAATACACGTATGACGACGTGTACCCAAGGTTTCTAACTTAACATTCAAAAGCGCTCGACTTCTCAACACCCTCCATCATCATCATCAATACCAACCGCACATTTAAAACAACATGCGTGTCGAGTACAAGAATGCACTCGGTGGACTCATGCCAAAACATTTTATCGATTTAAATTACATCGCCACATCATGGTAAGACATATGGTTTTACTTGAAACGCCTTATGCTTACTAAATCATTTTCATCGCTCATAAACATCATCGCTGCCAAGCATTTTACTTGCATGTATGATCCATATCCTTATCCTTTATCATATCTTTTATAATTTAGCGTCGTAGAAGCGAGGCCTCCTCTACGTCACGCGACCGCCGCATTGTCCTTACAGCCCCACAAATACTATTTTCTTGGTACACGTTAATCCTAGCTGTATAAACCTTCCGCATAGATCCGAATTCGATTTCATTCATAAGTTGGGAATGACCCAACAACATTCATCATTCATGGATAGGATTCATACATAAAACATAAACATTTTGGCGTAATTTCATAAACATTTTATCATCATTCTTTGATATAAGCATCGTAAATAAAATCATGTAGTAAGCATTTTATCATTTTGAGTATAGTAAAGCCCACCGACTCCTGATCGTCAAATTTTCGATTCTTCTTCTGCGTCAAGTCGTCGCTACGCCTTTCACACCTTTACGTAAAACGATACGTTGGTCACGTTTTGAGATTTTCAAAGTTTAGAATAAACTTTGATAACTTATTCTAATATAATTTGAATTCCTTAACGAATTCAATACGCGCTCAATCACAGATTTTGAACTAAACATTTCTCGCATTTCGAGATATGTTCAACTATTTCATTTTAACCTTTTAGGTTAAACGCTTAGCGATTTACATCGTTTTTCGATGCAAGGATTTCAATTATGAAATCCTTTCTCACTAATGAGATTTTTATATAAATAATACGCTTTACACGTATTAGCGTATTTTCGAACGTATTTCATACGTTGATTTCAAAAGTCAACATTTTGACTTTTCTTTATTAAATTCATTAATAATTCATATTTTAATATCTAAATTAATATAAATCGATTTTCAATCGATTTCTTTTCATAAAGTCTTAATTTCGATTTTTCACGCAAATCGATAAACTTCATTAATATTTTCTTAAATATTAATTAACTTATTCTTTAAACATTATTTTTCATTTCTAACGTTATTTAATATAACGTTTATTATAAACATAGTATTCTATGTTTATAAAATTTCATAAATTTTAATATGTCTAAATTAATTTCTAGACATATAATGTATTATTTTTCTTGATATTAAGGATTTAAAATCCTTAATATATGTATATATAAGCTTTTGATTTTAAGCTTATATTTTCATTCTTCTTCCAAAATTCTTCTAAATTCATATAGTGTACTATTTTATCATAGTATCACTAATATGTATTAATATTAATTATAGAAAAATTTGAGCATCACTTATTGATTCCATATAGCCACTGTTCTTAGCAAAAATTGTCCAATTAATTTTCTAAAATTCTAGTTAATTTATACAAGGCCCCAACATTAATCTATACCATATTTATAACCTATAGTCCAACATATTTCATTTCTTCATCAATGTATATGTGTTCAAAGGTTTCGGTTCCTCCAATCTTCATACCAAACATTTTTATTAAATTCCAATTAAATTATATTATGCTTACACTATAGTATAACACTATATCATCCTAATATCATACTAGAATTAACTAAATCATGCTTAATAACCAACATGAAGCTCTCGGTTATTTAAAAAAGAAATTGAGCATTTCATCTTCAAAAATCCTAGTTAATTCATGTAATGCATAATCAATACTCTAGATCATCATTATGCTATTACATTTCTCAAACAAAAATTGTACATTAACTTAGCATTTTCTTTCATTTTCGGTAGTTTAGAATCATAGAGCATAGGATTTTTTTTTTTCCCAATAAATCACTACAAGCTCCTATAACATCATAGATCATTAATCCATTCCTAAATCATTCATGAAAAATTCGATACACATGGCATAAATTCATAGCATGTTAAATTAAATTCTAAACATGTTATATGCTTATAGATCATCCTTATACACATTATTCATGAACAACTATCATTGCTTAGCATAATTTCATAATTAAAAACCATGCTTGAAAAATTAAATCGAACCATCAAAAATTTAAAAACTTAATGTATAATCGAAGCTCGTTCGATATCTAACCTCTTTAACGGTTTGGATTTAATGTGCAAAGGTTTAGTATCAAGCTGTTGGTGATTTTAAACTCAAGACACAAGGGTTTTCTCCAAGAGGAAGCTCTCGGTTCTTGCTTGAAAATGAGAGAGAATGAAATGTATTTTGATTTATTAAGTATGATATACTTAAATAATTGAAAAATAAAACACCTCACTTCTTTCACTCTCTCTCTCGGTCAAGACTCAAAAGCAAGACAAAGAAATTTATTTGATGATAGTCAATAGGCTTAGGTCACAATTAAAATATCTCTTACAAGAAGTAAGTGCATGAAATAAAGTTTTTTGAAAGAAACAATTTGCTTTACCATTTTTTTCTTCACATTGCCGTAGACATGTGTATAGGGGAAGAAGATTTTCAGATTTTTGGTGAATTATGCTTGTGTATAATTTACACTCTATCCCAAAATACTTTAGAATTCTTGCAACCCCAAATGGAGTCAACAATATCGGCTACTACCACCTCACAATTGCTCCCACTTGATATTACTTGGTTAATGTGTACAAATACTACTTGCATGAATTAATTCATAACATAGCAAAGCATGCTCCAAGAATTGACGTGAAATTTTGCACACTAAATAGCTCACGGCTATTTCAATCCTTTATGTACTACAATTTGATTTTTCATGCTAAAAATACATATATATCATAATATATGTTTTAGATGATAAATTATATCATAGGAAAAATTATTGGTATCATATCATGCAAGTAAACCCTAATTTTCGAATTAGGTTTTCGAAAATTAGTGCATTGTCCAATAATTAATCCTTAATATTCTAGCATTGTTTTAATGCTAAATAATACTCTAATTACATATAATAATCATAGGAATTTGAATACTATAATTCCTTGATCATTAATCTCATTTTTCTATTCATCTCTAAACGTTAACGTTTGAAACGTCTCAAAACGTTAATTATCGACTCATCTCAAAATGGTCGTAATAAAGTCGTAGTTACTTTATTAAATTATTCCATTAATAATGGAATTAAATTCTAAGCTTCGCTGCTTAGAAAATTTCTCAAAATTTTAACTATCGATACTCAATCGACGTTAAAATTATACTGCCGAAACATTTTATAAGGTTTTATTCCTTAATTCACAATTCTTTGTGAATATAAATTAGGAATTCATTATCTCATAATTAATCGAAATCATTATTCGATAAATTATTAATTTAATTATTTCGGCGAAACCCTAATTTACGAATTTAAATATCGTAATTAGGCATTTAATTCTTCGGGATATTACACCCTAATACACCAAGTTGGACGAAATTATGTGCAAGTGGTGTAGATTGATTTCATAAGATATTCTTAAGTGTCCAAGTGGACCATATGTGATAAGATTACAAGTTGTTGTTCACTATATGTATTAGCCGAAAAGGTTGAAAAATATTAAAGTGTAATTATGTGTTGTAACTAGATATTTTATGTACAAGTGGTAAGGTCTATTTATATGGTAATAAGATCAAAATTCCTCTCATTTTGCTTCTTGAATTACCGAAAAAGTTGAGAGAAATAGGAGAGTGTTCATCAAATTCTTTCCCAAATCTTAGATAGAAAAACGTTGCCGATCAAAATCAACACCGATTAAAAGGTTAGAATTCATCCTAGCTTCGTATACATGCTAGAATTTTCAAGTTTCGTCCGTTAAATTTTAAGTTATGTGCTTAGTTCATTTATGATATTTTCGAAAATTATAAACCATGTGCTAAGATGTTTAGAAATCATGTTTATATGATATTATTAAGCATGTACTATGATTATATTACAAAGTTATACATGTTATTAATTTTAAGAAAGGACCGAAAACTTGAGGGTAGGATATGTTGATGATTTTGATTTATAATTGTTGATTTAAGCATGAAATAATAATCTAGGGTATTAAATAAGCTTATATGAATTTATGTAGAATTTTTGGAAAACTTTAGTACCTAAGTTCATGAAATTCAAAATTATAATATATGATATGATATTGAGATGTGATCCATATTTAAGTGTTATCATATCATATTGATGATGTAGATTCATAATATATGGTTGTGTGAATTTATCAAATTTATAAAATTATTCGGACCTAAGTCAAAATTTCGAATATGACTTAGGTAAATTAAATTCAATAGTTCATAATAAATAACAATTATGTTATAATAAGGATAATTAAGGGTGATTAAGTATTATGTGAATTTATCGAATTTTGAAAAATGTTTAGTTGGTTAAATGTAATGACCGAAAATCATACCTTATGAGTATTAATGATATAAATTTATTTTATCAAGTATAATTACATAATATGATCTAAAATAATGTTTTAGACATAGTATGATTTTATAGGAATTTTTGGAACAAGAATTGTACATTAAAATCGAAAATTACATAAGAAATTGAAAAAGTCAAAATGTTGACTTTGAGTTGACTAAAGTCAAAATTGTTGACTAAAGGTTGACTTGGTCAAAATTATTGACCAAAAACATTGACCAAGGTCAAAGGGCACGTAATTCGATAATACGTGATCTATGTGACTTAGTACGTTTAGTAACAATGTAACTTACGTTACGTAAGTACATTAAAACGTACATTATGTGCTAAAAAGATAGAATATCTCTTATATGTTAAGAAAATTTACAATCGACATCAATCGATTAGGAACGAAAAATAAGTTCAACGTTAACCTTATTTGATGCATAGAACGTTATAGACGATGTTCGCCGCCATCGAACGCGACCAATGTACTAAAGTAGTTCTTACGCGCGGGTGGGGCGGGATCAACGCCGACGTAGAAAGGGATTATAGAAAGGAAATCGCCTTGAAAGGAAGACCATACCAGGTGGGCTTTACTCGAAAACCCTTTTATTTACAATGCTTTCTTTGAAATGAAAAGTATTTATTCACAACGCTTTCAGTTGAGAAATGATATGGTTACCTGCCCAAAGTGTTTATGTTTTATGTATGGATCCTATCATGTTGTTGGGCAAGCCAACTATGAAAGTATATGAGCTGTTGGTTCTCCAACTGACTTCAGTCGTTGGGTAGCTCCCCGACTGATGAGAAAATCGATATCGGACCCTATGTCGATGCGCATTCACGGCTGAGGTTACGTGCACGAGTAAGGTGACTGTGTGCCGAAAGGATAATTCTCGGCCGGTCACTGCACCCGTAGGAGGTGGCCACCTCTACGGTGCGAGATGAGTTTATGAGATGATGATTTGATATGAGATATGTGAATGATATGGATCATACAAAGAGAAAATGCTCGGCCGAGCGATGTTTTGAGAAATGAGAAAATGTTTTAGTAAGCGCAAGGCATTTTCAACTAAAACCCTTGTGTCTTACTTATGGGGAAGTGTAATTTAAAGAAAATGTTTTGGCAATGAGTCCATCGGGTGCATTATTTGTACTCACCGCATATTTGTTTTAAATGTGCAAGTTGAGTGATGGACGGATGGAGCAAAGTTGAGCAAGGTCTTTGTCGCGATAGTTAAACCTTGATACACATCGTCATATGTGTATTCCACATGTTTTCGTTGCTAGATTATGAAATCATATGTATGTTATGTATTTGTCATCCCTTAAACACTTGAAATTTCAGAGAAATTCCGATATTTGTCACACTGCTCGTGTTCCTTATCATTATTCTTTACTTAATCCGTGTTAATTAACGGTCCCTCGCTAATCCGTAATTTGGGTTGGCGGTTATTACTGAGTGGTATCGAGCCAGTTGTCCTTGAAACCCAAAACTTTTTTCAAAAGTTAAGTCTAGATTGTGTCACTAGACTTCTAGAGATCACCGACTATGCTCAACACTCCATCACATCAAGCTCAACCGGAATGAGGTAAATGATTTTTCTAGTTTTGAAAAAGAGAATAAGAAGTTTGAAAGTAAAAGTTATTAAAGTGAAATGATTTTTCAAGAAAATGAAAGTTTTGAAATAAGAAGATTCCAAGAATATGCAGGTATGGGACTGCATATTCAAGGAAAAATTTAAAGGATTCCAAGGATATACAGGTATGGGACTGTATATTCATGGAAAACTTAAAATATTAGAGGTACGTAGAGTAAATGATTTTCTCAGTTTTGAAAGTGAAAGGTTGAAAGTAAATGCCCATTTCTCGAAGTTTTGAAATGAAAAGTTTGAAAATGGAAAATGACGTTTCCAAAGAAGTGAAAGTTATGAGAATTGTTGAAAGTAAAAGTAATTGCAATTGTGCAATAATGTTTTATGTTATGAAGAGTTGAAAGTGATATGAGGAAGCATTGACATTAATATATCAAAAGAGAAACCTTTGAATTCATGGAATTCAATGAGAAGTTTTGTTGTGAAAGTTGTTGGTTCGCTACCAACATATGATAATGTTATGATGATATTGATAGTTGTTGGATCATTACCAACATATTGTGATGTTATGAAGATATTCAAAGTTGTTGGTTCGCTACCAACGTATGAGTATGTTATGATAATGTTATATGAGAAAGCGTTGACATTGATATGTCAAAAGTGAAATCTTTGAATTCGTGAAATTCAATGAGCATGATTATTATGAAAGAATTACGTTATGAATGTTTAAAGTTCTAAAATTTTCAGTTATTTTGATAATGAATATGTCATCCCAAAAGAACATAGACTGTTTAAGTCGTATGATCCCTTTTGCGAAAGAACATAGGAAGAGAACTATGAGAATTTTAGTCTGTCATGAGACAGAAACGAGATCGAAATTAGAATCTCGAGTTGATTAACGAGAACGACGAGAACAAAGAGAAGGAAATCAAAGAGCAAAGAAGGGAATGACGATGATGAATGTCACTGTATTGGATATTCACGTATGACGGAAATCCAAATTGACTATGACTTTCTCGTTAGAAACAAAATAAGAATGTGATCAAATAAACAGTTGATACTGAGCTTGTGACGTACATAGAACGAGAATTCTACAGTGAGACAGGAATCTTAGAATGCTACTAGAGAATAAATTCCCAATAATATATGAGAAGCTATAGCATATGTGTACATGAAAACCTTGGATGACAACTAGAATAAGTTGTACAAGGTTTCAAATTTTCTTCATAACCCAAATTCTGTCATTGAGTTTAACTCTATGACCCAATTTCGATTGAGATATCAATTGAACTCTTACCTGTGCTAAAAAGAAGTTTGCAACCCAGAAATTTCATTGAAGTATTCTTTTGAACCCAATCTTCATGTGACTGAGAAAGTATTTGTGATGGGTCTGGCCATCCCATATGACCAAAGAAATCTCAGCAGTTGTTATTCTGGTCTTCGGACCCTATCTCCCAATTATTCAGTTCAAAGAACATATTGTTTCAAAACCTCCAATTGTGAAACCATACCTTTTGTAAGTTGTTTGGATGAAATTTTCTTCAAATCCTTGAAACCAATACGTATGATGTAGGATGACGTATCTTGTCACCTAGAAGTTTCAGATCAGTAAAATGATAGACATCAAGAGATGATGTAAAGAAGTTCTCGATGAGACGAGATATACTTTTATGATATAAATAGGTGGATCGACCCTTGATGGGCTTTCCCAGTTCTGATGACAGTAGAGTCATATCTCCACATGAGTATGTGAAGATTAAGTTATGAACGAGATACTATTTAGCATTCAGTGCTGGAATAGAAGTAAAGAAAAGTATATGATATTCTTGGAATATACCCTCCCCTTATTACTTCATAATGAGAAAGAATACAACTTATCTGTAAGATAGTTGATTGTCCTTAAAACCTCGTTAGTAGGACGGGCATGTCTAAAGTTAGGAGTACATGAGATCCTTTTAGAGGGTATTTAAGATGATAGCATCCATATTAACAAGTCAACTCGTTATACCTCCTCCCTTACGATCATGCTTGAGGAAAGTTATTTTCGAGTAAACTGAAACGTTCGTGAAACCACGGATAGTGAGCATAAAGAGGGTGAATGGTTTTACTAAAACCGTTTTATGATAGGGTTGCATGAAGATGTTATGTATAAACTACGATAAGCATTATGCGAATGCTAATTACATCTTTGTAATTCCAGAATGCCGCCTAGACATGAGCCTGAAAAGGAAATTAGAGGTGGGAGAAAGGGCAGAGTCCCACAGCCCGAAAGAGAGATACTACAACCACCCTCACCTCCACCTGATCGTAGGATCGAGGAGCTTTTCCTTAGGCAAAACCCGCCTACCTTTAACGGAAAAGGAAGTCCCGAGGATGCTGAACAATGGGTGAGAACAATAGAAAGGATATTTGATTTTCTTCGTTGTACAGCACAAGAGAGACTGTCTTGTGTGACCTTCCAACTCACCGGACCAGCTGATTTCTGGTGGGAAGCCCGAAGGAAAACTTAACACCAGAACAAATAGATGAATCACTTGGGAAGACTTTAAGACGGAAATGTATGAGAAATACTTTCCTAAAAGCTATAGGAAGAAGAAGGAAATCGAATTCTTCAATCTTAAGCAAGAGAAGATGTCAGTAACTGAGTACGATCGCCTCTTTTGTGATATGTCAAGGTACGCTTCGGACCAAGTGAATACCGACATGAAAATGTCAGAAAAATTTAGATCTGGTCTAAGGCATGAGATAAGAATGTCTCTTGCCAGTCATGGAGACTTAACATATACTGAAGCTCTTAGTCGGGCTTTAGACATTGAGGCAGCAATGCCAGAGGATAAGCCTGCTTCCACTCAGTCACATAATGCTAGTGACAAAGGAAAGAGGAAATGGGAAGGTAATCTTAGTGATTACAACCGAGGAAATGTTGGGAGTACAAACAACAAAAGACATGGAAAAGAAACATGGCACCACAAGGACACATAAGAATTCCTCTCTGTCCAAAATGTCATAGACCACATAGAAGTGTATGTCGAGCAGGCAATACGGGTTGCTATAAATGTGGCATGAGGGGCCATTATGCGAATGAGTGCCCAGGAGTACGCCCGGGAGGAATAGGGAAATCCAAACCACCAGGCCAAACCCAACCACTAAGGGCTATACAATATCAGCCCCAGTATAGGTCACAGCGGCGACGACAAAGGCGGCCACAACTAACACAAGCTAGAACTTATGCCCTATACCAAGAACCGATCGAACAAAACCAAGGAAACCTAGAAGGTATGGAAAACTTCTTACCATACATGTAATACTTTTGTTCAATACAAGTGCGTCATATCTTTCAACACAAGAGCATGCGTAGATACAATAGAACCTAAGTTGAAATAAGCAATTCAGGAAATAAGAATCATTTCACACATAGAAGGAACTAAGATTGTCAAGCTTGTTGTTCGAACTTAGAATTGAACCTAGAATCACTTAAGATCTAGCAAATGACTTGAACGTAATACCTATAGAAGATGTAGATACGACCTAAGAAAGGAATGATGAGTCGAAAATCATTCTACGATCCTGTGCAAGAAAAGTAAAAGTACGTACCATTTTCCGGTCAAGGAACTACGAGTCCTATGGAATCAGCATGGAGAAGAAAATCCCAATAATACCCACACTACCTCTAAAGAGAAAGATGAATAATGAAGAATGTCGACCATTCCTTGGTTATCTAACCAAAGGAGAGAAAGTGGAAATAAAGATCAAGGATATGGAAATCATTTAAGAATTGCCAAATGTTTTCCCTAGCAATTTACCAAGAACTACCCTGATAGGCAGCTAGAGATTATCTATGAATCTAGAACCCTGATTAGCCCGTATCAAAAGCACGTATAATAAATGGCTTCAAGGAAGTTGGAAGGACAAAAGAGTAAATCTAAGAATTATAGGATTTAAGTTTTATCAAACCTAGTGTATCACCTTGGGAAACATCGGCTTGTTTACAAAGGAGAAGGATGGTTGTTTAAGAATATGTATTGATTATCAAGAATTAAACCAGCTGATGCTTAAGAACAAATATACACCACCAAAGATAGACGATTGCTCGATCAGTTAAAAGAAGTGGGATTATCTTCAAAAATCAATCTTAAATAAGGATGTCATCAACTGAAAGAACAAACTGACAATGTACCCAAAATGGCTTTCCGAACAAGTTATGGCTACTATGAGCTTATAGTTAAGCCGTTCGGACTAACAAATGTACCAGCCATATGCATGAACCTCAAAAATCGAGTGCTCCACCCTTACTTAGATAAATTTGTCTTAGTCTTCATGGAAGATATCCTTACTCATACAAACAGGAATGAAAGACATAAGTAAAACTTGAGGACTGTCTTATAAACCTTAAAGAACCGAGCAAGTTCTCGCCAAGTGTAGTAAATGGAAGGTTTGGTTTAAAGAAGTAATGTTCCTTGGACGCATCGTGTCTTCAGAAGAAATTAAGGTAGATTCAGCTAAGGTTGAAGCAGTGCAAGAATAGAACTACCCTCTCACAACTTAGAACTAGCCGCAGTAATATACAGATTAAGTTTTGGAGATATCACCTTTAAGAAATGATGTGTGAAGTTTTCACCAATTATAAAAGTTTAAAATACTTCTTCGAGCAAAGAGTTTTGAACATGGAAAAAAAAGGCTCGAATTAGTAAAAGATTACGACTGTGGTATAGAATAACACCCATTAAAGGCACATGTAGTAGCTAAGGTCTTGAATCGTGAAAGTCAATCTAAGTAAGGATGTCTCTTAGCAAGAAAAGAGAAACTCGCTAAAGAATTTAGGGCGAAAGAGCTTAAGAGGCACATGCTAATGTCATATTGTTTAAGGAAGGATACATGATCCCAACAATAATGAATTAAAGAATGAAATCATGAGTGAAGCTCATGATACTCCTTATACTACCCATCCAGGCAGTACTAAGATGTATCAAGACTTATGAGAAAAGTTCGATAGGAAGAGTTGAAACATGATATAGTCTCATTCGTCAAAAGTAGAAGCATTACATTAACAAACTTATAAGAAAGCTATAGCCTTGGGAGATACCCCATGGGAATGGAATAACATAGTAATGAAGTTCGTAACATATTATCAACGTCGAAAGAAGTAACACTATTATTTGAATAGTAGTGGATCGACTTGTTAAATGCGCTCATTATTCGACCTATTCAGACTACTTACGAATCCGATAAGCTAGCTCAGTAAGACGTAAAAGAAATCGTGCGTTTACGTAGAATACCAAAATCTATCATATTTGATAGAGATTCCAAGTCCCAAATCTGGATTAGTTAACGAAAGAATTGGAAACGAGATTGAACTAGAGCATAATTTTCGCTCGCAGATAGATGGACAGTCGAAAGACAATACAAACATTTTAAGATATGCTAAAGACATTAGTGTCGAATCGAAGTACGAAATGGAAACATATTTTTCCACTGATGTAGCATCGCCTACAACAATAACTGTCAGGAAATGGTCAATGTGGGCCATATGAGACATTGTACGAAAGAAAGTATCGATCACTCCTCTATTATGATGAGGTATGTAAGAGGAAAGTTCCAGGGTCTAACACCCTGAGTAAAATGATTGAGATTTTCCGTAGAAGCAGATAAACGATAACTCAAGCTCATGAGAGAAAAATCTTACGCAAATACGCCAGAAATAAAGTTTTCTTAAGGTCTCTCCAACGAAGAGGAGTTAAAGTTGAGTAAAAGGCAAGTTAGAATCACGCTTTATAAGACCTTATGGGGATATTAGAAAGGATAGCCCAAGAGTTTATAGATTGGTACTTCCACCGACATGGGAATGTACGTAATGTTTTACATGTGTCGCATTAAGAAAGTACGTATTATCCAAAACACGTGAGTTATTATGATGATGATGTTCTTAATCCGTATATGGATTATGAGGAAAGACCTATGACGATATTAAATCAGAAAGTATAACGGTTAAAAACAAGTTTATACTGTTAATGACAGTCTAATGGAGAAACCATAGACAAGAGAAAGCCATGTGAAAACATGAGAACGAGATGACGAAAAAAGTGTCCCACGCTGAGGTATGCAAATTTCGGGACTAAATTTATTTTAAGGGGTAGAATGTAATATCCTCAGAATTTAATACTTGAATTACGATAATAAATTTCGTAATTAGTATTATTAATTCAATAATCAAAATCTTAATTAGTCAACTCTCGACTTTAACCAAGCATAAGTGGATAATTTCGTGATATTCATCGATGCTTAGTGAATTAAGGAATATAATTTACGATATTCCTTCGAACGATTATTCTAACGCCGTTAAATTCGACAGCTTAGTCTTACGATATTTTAAGCATTTAAACTTAGAATTCAAAATTCCTTATTATTATGGGAATAAATAAAGTTGTTACGACTTTATTTTGGACATTCTAGAAATGATTCAATTACTTAGAATTTAGAGACGCTTCAAACGCTCTACGCTTAAAGATAATTCGATAACATAGCCAAATGATCATGGAATTATATTATTTAAATTCATATGATTATTATATGA
Organism: Salvia rosmarinus; assembly: GCA_036937905.1. Lineage (NCBI taxonomy): Eukaryota > Viridiplantae > Streptophyta > Magnoliopsida > Lamiales > Lamiaceae > Salvia > Salvia rosmarinus. The sequence goes on from CM072814.1 coordinate 70,944,013, forward strand.
TATAAGAACATTATTTTTATATAATGTAGCATTAAAATAAATGCTAGAGAATTCAGGAACAATTATTTGGAAAATTATTCTATTTTCAAAAAGTGATTAGAAAATAATAAGTTTGTGACATGGGATTATTTTAATAATTTTTCCTATGATTTAATTTATCATCTAGGACATATATTATGTCATATAGCTATTATTTGCAAAAAATAAAATGTGTAGCATTTATTTGATAAGATCAAAATTATGAATATAATGTGTAAAATGAAAAAGTTTCTACCTTTTTGATAATGATAAGCTATAATTAAGATAGTGAGATATTTTAAGGTATTAGATAAGGTGTATCATGATATATATACAAGTGGGATGCCCAATTGGTTAGAAAGGGCCGAAAGTTTGGAAAAAATGGTGTGAACATGTTGAAAATATCATGTGTATATTTTGACTTTTCAAAGTTGAGTTTTCCTAAGGTATTATCATCGATTACACTTTGATAATGACATATTAGTTCATGAACATTAGTATGAGACAAAATAAAAATTCATTCACTTAATATTAAAGTAGCCGATGCTACATATGTATTGTTCAAGTGTAAATTTTCTTCAATTATGAAAATAGTAGGCAATGAAAATGACATGTATTAATTAATAGATAAGATGACATACTAAGAGATGATAAGATATAAATTGCCTTGCTCTATTCAATAATGATCGAAAATAATCTAGGGAATATAGAAGAATTGTGCAACTTGGTTGAAAGTGATATATTTTATCACATAGTGTAATGGACTATTACAATCAAGAAAGAAAAAGAAAACATTTTCTTGAATTTACGTCAACTGATAAAGGTGATATACTTTGATTATATAATAAGGCATTATATTAAAATATATTAGGAAAATAAAATCCTATCCCTAATACACCAAGTTGGACGAAATTATGTGCAAGTGGTGTAGATTGATTTCATAAGATATTCTTAAGTGTCCAAGTGGACCATATGTGATAAGATTACAAGTTGTTGTTCACTATATGTATTAGCCGAAAAGGTTGAAAAATATTAAAGTGTAATTATGTGTTGTAACTAGATATTTTATGTACAAGTGGTAAGGTCTATTTATATGGTAATAAGATCAAAATTCCTCTCATTTTGCTTCTTGAATTACCGAAAAAGTTGAGAGAAATAGGAGAGTGTTCATCAAATTCTTTCCCAAATCTTAGATAGAAAACGTTGCCGATCAAAATCAACACCGATTAAAAGGTTAGAATTCATCCTAGCTCAGATACATGCTAGAATTTTCAAGTTTCATCTCAGTTAAATTTTAAGTTATGTGCTTAGTTCATTTATGATATTTTCAAAATTATAAACCATGTGCTAAGATGTTTAGAAATCATGTTTATATGATATTATTAAGCATGTACTATGATTATATTACAAAGTTATACATGTTATTAATTTTTAAGAAAGGACCGAAAACTTGAGGGTAGGATATGTTGATGATTTTGATTTATAATTGTCGATTTAAGCATGAAATAATAATCTAGGTATTAAATAAGCTTATATGAATTTATGTAGAATTTTGGAAAACTTTAGTACCTAAGTTCATGAAATTAAAATTATAATATATGATATGATATTGAGATGTGATCCATATTTAAGTGTTATCATATCATATTGATGATGTAGATTCATAATATATGGTTGTGTGAATTTATCAAATTTATAAAATTATTCGGACCTAAGTCAAAAATTTCAATATGACTTAGGTAAATTAAATTCAATAGTTCATAATAAATAACAATTATGTTATAATAAGGATAATTATGGTGATTAAGTATTATGTGAATTTATCGAATTTTTGAAAATGTTTAGTTGGTTAAACGAATGACCGAAAATCATACCTTATGAGTATTAATGATATAAATTTATTTTATCAAGTATAATTACATAATATGATCTAAAATAATGTTTTAGACATAGTATGATTTTATAGGAATTTTGGAACAAGAATTGTACATTAAAATCGAAAATTACATAAGAAATGAAAAGTCAAATGTCGACTTGAGTCGACTAAAGTCAAAATTATCGACTAAAGGTCGACTTGGTCAAAATTGTTGACCAAAAACATCGACCAAGGTCAAAGGGCACGAATTCGATAATACGTGATCTATGTGACTTAGCACGCTTAGTAAAAATGTAACTTACGCTACGTAAGTACATTAAAACGCATATTATGTGCTAAAAGATAGAATATCTCTTATATGTTAAGAAAATTTACAATCGACATCAATCGATTAGGAACGAAAAATAAGTCCAACGTTAACCTTATTTGATGCATAGAACGTTATAGACGATGTTCGCCGCCATCGAACGTGACCAATGTACTAAAGTAGTTCTTACGCGGTGGGGCGGATCAACGCCGACGAGAAAGGATTATAGAAAGGAAATCGCCTGAAAGGAAGACCATACCGTGTGGGCTTTACCGAAACCCTTTATTTACAATGCTTTCAAATGAAAAGTATTTATTCACAACGCTTTCGGTGAGAAATGATATGGTTACCGCCCAAAGTGTTTATGTTTTACGATGGATCCTATCATGTTGTTGGGCAAGCCAACTATGAAAGTATATGAGCCGTTGGTTCTCCAATCGACTTCAACCGCCGGTAGCTCCCCGATCGATGAGAAAATCGATATCGGACCCTATGTCGATCGCACTTCGCCAGGTTACGCACCAAGCAGTAAGCCGCGAGTGTGCCGAAAGGACAATTCTCGTCGATCGTAATCGCTACCAGGAGGTGGCCACCCAACATCTACGGTGCGAGACGAGTTTATGAGACGATGATGTGATATGAGATATGTGAATGATATGGATCATACAAAGAGAAAATTTCTCGGCGAGCGATGTTTTGAGAAATGAGAAATGTTTTAGTAAGCGCAAGGCATTTTCAACTAAAACCCTCAGGTCTTACTTATGGGCAAGTGTAATTTAAAGAAAATGTTTTGTGCAATGAGTCCATCGGTGCATTATTTGTACTCACCGCATATTTTTTTTAAATGTGCAAGTTGAGTGATGGACGGATGGAGCAAGGTTGAGCAATCGTGTCTTTTGTCGTGATAGTTAAACCTTGATACACATCGTCACATGTGTATTCCACATGTTTTCCGCTAGATTATGAAATCATATGTATGTTATGTATTTGTCATCCCTTAAACACTTGAAATTTCGGAGAAATTCCGATATTTGTCACACCGCTCGTTGTTCCTTATCATTATTCTTTACTTAATCCGTGTTAATTAACAGTCCTCGCTAATCCGTAATTGGGTTGGCGGTCGTTACATCGACGTTTCAAAACGTGACCGCGTACTAAATTAGTTTTACGTAAAGGTGGGGCGCGGACGTGATCAATCGGGCGTGAAAGAAATCGTTTAGAGGAAGTCTACAGTCCAGGTGGGCTTTACTATACTTTAAATGATAAAATGCTTATCAAATGATTTATTTACGAGGCTTTATTTGTAAGAAATGATGATGAAATGATTTATTTAATTACCTGCCCAAATGTTTATGTTTTTATGTATGTATCCTATCCATGAAATGTTATGAATGTTGTTGGTTCGCTACCAACTTATGAATGAAATCGAATTCGGATCCTATGCTGTAGGATAAGTTTCCTGGCTAGGGTTAACGTGTACACAATAAGGGTGACTGTGTGCTGAAAGGACAATTCTCGATCGGTCACAGCGACGTAGAAGGAGGCCTACTTCTACGGCGTTAATGGAAATATTATGAGGAAATGAAGGGATGTGGATCATACATATAAGGAAAATATGTCTGGTCAGGCAAATGTTTATGAAATGATAAAAATGTTTCGTAAGTACAAGGCCTTTTTTTTTAAATAAAACCCTTGTGTCTTACTATGATGAGGCAGTGTAATTTAAGTTGATAAAATGTTTTGGCATGAGTTCACCGAGTGCATTCTTGTACTCACCACAATGTTTGTTTTAAATGTACAGTCGGTTGAGCGGATGATCATGGAGGTGTGTTGAGCGATGTAACCCTTTTGTTGCTGATATGTTAGAACCTTGACTACACATCGTCATATGTGTATTTACGTGTTTTTCGCTGCAATAGAACACTAAGTTATGTTTAGAAGTCGACATTAAATACCTTCGCATCGCTTGAACCATTTTGTTAAGAATCATTGTCAGCCTCACATGTATATTATGTGTGTACTGTATATAATGGTTTGAAGTTTCTTATTTTATTCGATATATGTCTCACATGTCTGTAGTAAATTGTCTTTCATATCTCTTAATTACTGTTTCAAGTGATAGTCCCTACTAATCCGTCATTAGTAATAGAGGGTTGTTACAAGAAAAAGAATGACTAAGCACATATATTAATTATTCTTGATGAACAAGTATATGCATTAAATAAGTTTGATGAATAATCATGCATTTAATTAAAGTAAAAATAAAATAGCATTAAGTACATATCAAAACATCTTTTACTTTGGAAAGACTTCCAAAAACCCACCATTTTTCTCCCAAACTCACGGCTACACACACTTAAACACACACTTAAAAAAAATTCTTTATCAAACCATAATATTTCCAAACTTTCACCTTCAAGCTTAATCCTAAGTTGAAAAAGAGGTATATTTCTATCTTTTATTTATTTCTTATGCTTAATTATTGTTGGTGAATTTGTGAAAATGTTGAAGATGTGAGGTTGAAGAATTTTGTGTATTATGTGATAATTGTTGGTGAATATTGATGATACATGATGATATTGATGGTTAAATGATGAAATAATGAAGTATTGATGCTTTATTTGTAAGATTAGTGTAGAAATTGAAAACCCTAGTTCATAAGCCTTATGTTAATGTGATGAAATATTGAAGTTATGTTGGAAATAAGTTACAATTATGTGCTTAAAGCATGTTTAGATTAGTAATTTGAAAGAAAATTTAATAAAAATAAATTTAGAATATATATATATATATATTTTTTCGAAATTTTTGAAAATAATGGGGAAGTGATATGTTGATTTTATTTTCTTCAATTAACTTGATATATGAGTTTACTCTGATAATTTAAGCATTATGTGAATTTATTTGAATTTTCTAAGTTTATATGTTGAAAATGGAAAATTTTAGTTTAGGTGTTTAGTTGACATATTTATGTTAAAGTTAATATATTCTATTGTTATTGTTGTGAAAGATTAATATATGATAATTAGATGAGAAATTGAAAGAAAGTTGAAAGAAAAATATAGTTTATGTATGTTGTAGGTTTTCGAAAATTATATAAGAAAAGGGGAAGATTAAAGTTTAATGCTATTATGTGTAAATCATATGGATTATAAATTTATTAGGTAAATAAGTACTAATGAAGCTTAATTAACAATTTTAGGACTAAGAATGTGAAAGGCTAAAGCTTATGCACATATTTATGTTGAATGAATTCATGTTTGCATAAGATGTGTTATATGATTATATAGAATTGATTTATAAAACAAAGAGTATAATAGTAATGAAAGAGATGTCATTTAAGTGTGTTAATGACATACTATTCCATTGGTAATGAAAAAGTTTAAGTTAAGTGATTAATTGAAAAGTTATGCTTAAATACTAAAGAAAAGAATGTGAATTTAATTCACTAAGTATAATAATTATCAAACGTTCCCTTGAAGTCGAAGTAGATTCGTGAGAGTCGAATAAGAGAAAATATGAAGAAAATTTAAAGAATAGAAGGATGCAATGACCCGAAAGATTGTAGGTAAAAGTTTAGACAAAAATGTCTAAACAAAACATAAGAAATGAAAAAGAATAAATAAGAAAAACTTATATGTGTTTGATAGATAAGAAATGCCTTTATATGAGTACTAATATTATCGAATAATCTAAGGTACGTCGAAAAAGGGCAAGGTGGTTAAAGAGGAAGAGGAAGAAGAGAAAGGAAAGTTTATTAAGCTAATCGAGTAATTCAATAGGTGGACTTTCTAAAAACTTATAGCACGTGCTAATTTATATTATTTCATTATCTATTGCATGACATTAAAAATTATTGACTTGCCGAATGTTTGAGCATGAGCATAATGCATTACCTATCCACGGAAAAGAAAAAAGAAAGAAAGAAAGAAAGAAAGAATGTTACCGACGTCGGGTATGGACCTTCGGGTCAAGGTGTGTTTGAGAAGGAGGCCTACTTCTCAACACAAAGAAAGTACGTGGATATTAAAAGAGAAAGATGTATGCAGTCAAACATCATGCATATGCATTTGTTTAAAATTATGAAAATGAAAACAAACAAGTGTTTATTGCAAAAAGCATGCACAGGTTTTTCACTAAAACCCCTGTGTATGGAAAAGTTATGGCAAGTCAATCTTATAGCTCTAAGAGCAAAATTTTAAATGTTTTCGGCATGTGTCCACTGAGTGCTTATGTACTCACGCCCTGCATGTATTTCTAAATATGCAGGTTGGGCTGAGATCGTGGAGATGAGATTGGAAGAACACTGTGGTTGTTATGATCTATGTTTTCCGTCATATATGCTAGAAATGTTTATCATAATCCCGTTGTTACTTATGTTTGGTTGTGATTGTTGGGATTTAACTCCTTGAAATCATGTGTTATTGGAAGCTATTTTGGTATTGGTTTGTAGTGGTGAATTGGAGTCGAACTCCTTAATGTCTTCCGTTAACTGAATAGGAAATGGTTTGATGGTTATTATAACAAATGTTGAGAATGTTAGAGTCGAACTTGTCATGATATTATGTTGTTGGAAGTTTATTTCGAACTTATATTGATGCCTACCTAGTTTTGTAGTTGACCGAAACTTTGATGTTTGTTGTTGTAAGTGATTGCCCAGAGTTATATGTCCTCATACATATAACTCAACTACCATTTCTGTTACCACACTCTGTCTTGAATTGTTGTTATGAAATTCTCGTAATTGTGAAAGGAAAACTCCATTTTCAGACAAAAGTCTATTGATGTTGAATATTCTATATCCGTCATTCCATTTATTCATTCGACTTCATGAAACAAATCATTTTGTTCGATTTAAATTCAATACATCCTTTGATATCAACTATTATTTTCTTTTCATATATGTTGTTATGTTATTTTGAACTCTTCCTCTAGTCATTAATCTTAATGGTTTGTCAAATTGATTAGTCACAGCTTAACCTCTTGATTAAGAAGTTGGACTGTGACATTGAGATTAGTATGTTGTTGGTTGATTGAGATTAGATTAGTTTAGTTGATTGATTTGTTTAGTTTGTGAAATTAATATGTTGATTGATTGATTGATTGATTGAGATTAGATTAGATTAGTAAAAAAAATTAATCTTAGTTTGTTTATATTCTGAAAAAGATTCAACGTTAGATATTAGTTTGTTGTTGGATAGTTGATATTAATATATTTTTGATTGATTAATTGATATATCTATTAGGCGTTTCGTTTTAGTATTTGAAATTATTTAGTTTGTTGTTGGTGGATTGAGATTGATCTTGTGAAATTTATAGAATTTAGTTGGTGGATTGGAATTGATCTTGTGAGATGATAAATCTTAAATTGGCAAGGATGGACCGTCGAGATATTACCAGACTATGTCTTCCGTTGTGGTGACTAATACGACCAATGTGGAGACTTTCTTGGTTTCATCTCTACGCTGTAGTATTATTTTACTGTATATGGAAACACATCGAGAGGGCCATACGGGAGGTTTGGAGACTACTTATAGGGAGGGGCCGACCTTCATATCAATGAACCACAGGTACCTCCAGATGTTACTACTGCAGCAGCCACTCTCGAGGCCCCACCAACTCAGCCGCATGACTCACCACATCCTACCCAGAGTCTTCATGATCAGGTCGATGACGTGGCATAACCCTCTCATCCTTAGATCCACCAAGATCTTCCCTCGTCGATACCGACTACCTACCAGTCTCTTCCATCGCAACAACACCTTATGTCTCTAAGAGATGAGGAGTTCGTTGCGGTCATGTTCATTGTCCATAGAACTATAGCTCAGGCTATGCAGTTTGTTGAAAAGGGTAAGGCCTCCATTCAGGATGATGATTTTGCCGAGTACGACATGGTGAGAATGTACCACTTCGAGTGTATGTCTATTGGAGTGAAGATACATGCTATTACTGAAGGGGTGCTCATGGATATGGACAATGCCCACTAGCTAGGGGAGGATACTGCCCACCCCACTCACGTCACCGTGACTGAGAGACTCCATTTTTTGAGAAGCCAAACTACATGATCGAGGAGGAGGAGGAGGATCCAAATGAAGACCCCTAGGAGGTAGATGCCGACTGCAGCACCTCAACCCCAGCATAAGGAGTTTAGGGATGCAGATAGTTTTATATTTATATATATTATTGATCTATTTATTTCGAAAACAATGATACGTTCCGATATTTTTGTAGGATTATGACTATGATGTTGTGTCAGTATTGATGATATAGACGGAAATGTAGATTATGTGGGGTTTGTTTGTAGTGATATCACAACTTTTTTGTTAGCAAAGAGGCATAGACTGTAAGATGCTTGTGGCTAAGTACCTTTTGTGAGGCTAAGCTAGTTAGATGAGCATCATGTCATGTACTTAGATAGTACATATTTTGAAACATCATGTGTATAAGTCCTCCCAGAGGTAATTTTCTCATCTATATATATATTTAACGACCTTAATGGTCTTTTGCAGCGATTGAGATCGTCTGTTTAATTTATAAGTCTTACTTTTGCGAGAGATTAGATGTGAAATATATGATGGTGAAATCTAGAGATTATTAACGTTATAGACTTGTTGTACTCTGTATCATTTTAGAATGTACTGCTGGCGTATGTCTTGACTTAACAGAATGCCGCTAAGAAGACATCCAAGAGGAAGGAGAAGGATCCCTCGAGGAGCACCTAGGTTCCTAGAAGGGGGACGATGAGCAATACAGCCACCACTTTCACCATCGGAGCGCAGAATCGAAAAGCTCTTCCTACTCCAAAATCTATCAGTCTTTAACCGGGTTGCGGACCCGGCAGAGATCGAAACTTGGATATGAGCTCTAGAATGCATCTTTGATTTCTTGCAATGTACTAACCAAGAGTGTCTGAGCTGCGTAGCCTTTCAGCTAACTGGATCAACTGATTTCTGGTGGGAGGCATGGAAAAACAATGATACCGTATCAGCTGAAAAATCTCACCTGGGAGCAATTTAAGATAGGGATGTAAGACAAGTACATTCCCAAGAGTTATCGCAAGAAGAAAAGGCGGAATTCTATAATTTGAAACTGGGAAATATGTCCATGACAGAATATGATAGGGTATTCTGCGACATGTTCATGTATGCTCCATAACAGGTGGACATAGACGAGAAAATGGCTGAAAAATTTTGTGTCGGTTTTAGGCATGAGATTAGGATGGCATTGGCAAGCCATGGTGGGTTGTCATACACCGAATCACTCAGGAAAGCCCTAGACATCGAAGGAGCGATGCCATGGGAAAGATCAGTAGCAGCTCCAACCGTGACACCCCCGTAAACTCAGTCCAGAGATTCAAAGGAAAATGGAAGTGGGACGACAACAGTTATGGGTAAGCTAAAAAAAAAAACCTTGGCAAGGAAAGCCACACCAACAGCAGAATTTCAAAAGATAGGCTACTCCCAACCAAGTGGGAAGAAATCAACTGCAATCTTCTCTTTATCCAAAGTGCAACCGGATGCACAAAGGATTCTGCAATGCTGGCAGCAATGGATGTTATATATACGGCCAGAAGGGCCATTATTCGAAGCACTGCCCTACCAAACAGCATGGGATGGGCGTAAAACCGAATCCACCAACCCAAGTACAAAATCTACGGGCAATGCAAGCACATCCCCAATAGCGCCAACCGCCACAACCACCACCCCATCAACAACGACAACAATAAGGATACCCACAAAAAGCTAAGGCATACGCCCTGAAGCAAAACAGCTTGAGAATTACCAGGGAAACCTGATAGGTATGGTAAACTCCTCGATATACCTATGATAATTCTGTTTGATATGGGTGCCTCGCATTCATTCATAGCTAGTCCATGCGTAGATACCTTAGAACTCACAATTGAACGGGCTGAACCTAAGATGAAAGTATCTTCGCCAGTAGGAGAAATTATTGAAATCACACACGTTTGCTCAAACCTTGAACTAGTCTTCGGAAGTCATAAGGTCATAGAAAACAACCTCATGATTATGTTAATGCGGGACGTCGAGATAATCCTAGGCATGGATTGGCTAGCCGAAAACTATGCCACCATCCTTTGCAAAGTAAGATAAATCTCCTTCCAACCCCCAAAGAAGGAACCAACAAGATTTCATGGAATTATCAAGGGTAGGAAAAAAACTATCGTCTCTGCCCTGCAAGCAACAAAGATGTTGAAGAAAGACTGTCAAGCTTGCCTAGTTTACCTGGATGGAGAAGTTGAAAATGAGAAGAGAATTGAGGATGTAGCAATCATGCGAGACCATCAAGATATTTTTCCTGACGTACTACCTGGACTACCACAAGATAGACAAGTGGAATTTACCATTGACTGGGAACCCGAATCAGCCTAGTGTCAAAGGCACCATACAGAATGACTTCGAATGAACTAGAAGAGCTCAAGATGCAACACCAAGAACTTTTGGACTTAGGTTTTATCTGACTTAGTGTCTCTCCATGGAGAGCGCATGTGCTCTTCGTGAAGAAGAAAAACGGCACCTAGAGAATATGCATAGACTATAGGGAATTGAACAAGTTGACGCTCAAAAACAAATATCCGCTACCAAGGATAGACGATTTGTTTGATCAACTTGAGGGAGCGAAGTGTATTCTATAAGATAGATATGAGGTTTGGGTACCATCGATTGAAGATTCGACCCGAAGACATACCCAAGACAGTCTTTCGAACTAGGTATGGCCACTACGAGTTTGTAGTCATGCCTTTAGATTGACTAATGCACCTGTAGTGTTCATGGATATCATGAATCGAGTATATCAACTATACTAGCTTGGATAAATTTATCTTAGTTTTCATATATGACATCCTCATCTATTCTAAAGAAGAGAAGGACCATGAAGAGCACTTAAAAATCATCTTATTAACTTTCAGAACGAAGCGACTTTATGCCAAATTCTCCAAGTGTGAGTTTTGGCTTAGTGAGGTCACTTTCCTTGGGCATATTGTATCGTCAGAGGGGATCAAAGTAGACCCCACAAAGGTGCAAGCAGTACAAGATTGGAAATAACCCACTAATCCTAACGAGATCAGAAGATTTTTAGGATTAGTGATAAACGCGCATTTTACACGTTTATAGTTGATATTTGAAGATGAGTTTAGCTCGTTTAATGTGCGTTTATGCATCGATTCTCAATGTTTCATCTATTTCTAGAAGATATGGCTCTTGGGTGTTCTTTTGGTGTTGTGTAGGTTTATATGTTGAAATTGCAAGGAACGAAGACGAGCCAAAACGAGCAATCTGTCGAGTTTCTAGCGACCAGCCTGGCGGTCGCTAGTCGGTCGCGAGGCAAAACCAGCGAGCACCCAGAGGAGTAGCGACCGCGACCTCGTGCACGCGAGCAAGCCCTAGCGCCTAGAACTCACTGGACGATTTCTCGCGACCGGTGCGGAATTGCTAGCGACCGCTAGCCCGGTCGCGAGGTACCATGCGAGCGCAAGGAGGGACCGCGAGCGAAGAAGAGCGCGCGCGGGAGATGGCTCGCGGTCGAGCTAGCGACCGCGAGAAGCGATCGCGAGGCGGCGCGGCAGAGGCGCAAATTAGGGTTTCCACCCTTTTCTATAAATAGGGCAAGAGCCCTTGCGCTAGGGGTGAAGAGATTCGGCGGTTCGGTCCAAAACCGAACCGAACCCAAAACCGAAAATCAATTTTTAAAAACCCAAACCGAACCGAACCGATTATCAGATAAAATCAATCAAACCGAACCAAATATTCGGTTTGGTTCGGTTCGTTCGGTTTTAAACGAATTAAAATTATATAAATATTATAATATATATAATATAATATATAAATATAATTATATATATATAAATATATATAATATTAACCAATTTAAATATTAATAATATAAATAACATATATATATATATATATATATAAAAATAAAATAAAATATAATAATAATAATTAATTCATGTTCGGTTTAAAACCGAATTTTTTAGCTAAACCAACCCGAACCGAATTAATTCGGTTTTGAAAATTTGAAACCGAACCAACCGATTATCTTGTTAAAACCGAACCAAACCGCCCATTTCGGTTCGGTTCGGTTCGGTTTTTCGGTTCGGTTCGGTTTTTGCTCACCCCTACCTTGCGCCCCGAGGAGACTCTACACGCCTGCACCTAGTTTATTCGCCCTCGCTTTGACTTTTAGTCTTTAGTCTTCATTTAGTTTAATTCTAGTTTTGTTTTTCCGTTGTTCTAGTTTAGTTTATCGTTTAGTTATCGATCGGAACGTTTTTGTCCGATTGTTTTCCGTTGTTTTCCATTCGTTCGCTTGGGATTGGATTCAAGACCAACCATTGTTCATCCAACGCTTCCCTACGGGTTTTATATATTTAATTTCCGTTTTTATGGTTAAATCGTATTTTATTCCGTTTATTATGTCCGCTAGTTTTCCGCTCTAATCCTAGGTTTGCATGATTCGATCCTATATGTTGTGATTCCTACTATTGTTATTTACCTTCCGTGCATTGATTCATGATTCATGGTGCTTATTTATATGTATTGATTTCTAATCAATCTTGATGCATATCTAGTTGCCGCTAACGACGAATCGTATTAATTGTCAATCGATCTTGAATGCATGATACGAATAAGCCTTGAGTCGAATCGAGATAGGATATTCGTAGGAAGTATATTCTTAGTGATCCATTCGAGTTGCTTATTTTCCTCTGAGACGAATCGTGATAGGGAAAATTAGTAATCAATCGCCGCAATTGTCGAATCAAGTTGTTGGTTATATATGTGATCTTCCGCCTTGTCTCGGATTAAAACGGTTAATAATAAGCGGGATAAACATCGTTGTGGATAGGATTGGAGCATCCTGTGGTTAGTCTTTCTTCATAGTTATCTTCCGTGATTTTATTACTTTATTTATATTTCTACTTGGTTACCTTTGCTTTGGATTAATTTCCGAAGCCTTAAACCTTTCACCCAAATTCTGTGCTTGGATAATTATGAATTATCGTTGAGCTAGCTTCTATGTTTTCGTGATACAATCTCGGATACGATATTGCCACCCTATAATTACACTTTTCGTGTGGAAAAGGAGCGATCAAATTTTGGCGCCGTTGCCGGGGATTGTTAAGATTGCATAGGAATAATTTGACGATTTGGATTTATTAATTCAAGTTATATATATTATATTATATTTATTTATTTTAGTCGGTGCTAAATTCTCTCTTTTCTCAGGTGGTTTATGCGTACAAGATCTCAGGGACCTCCTGAAGTATTATTAGATCCCGAGATCGAAAGCTCTCAAAGGAGAAGAGGACGAGAAAAGAGACGGGCTGCAATGGCAGCCGATCCGCAAAACGGGGGCATTCCTCCCGAGCAAGTTGCACGCATGCTAGCTGACTTTGCAGAGATGCAGCGTCAGATGGCGAATATGGGAATCATTGTCCCCGCCCGGAGGAAAGACCTCTCAATCACATGTACCGATATCCCACCGAACAATTCCAAGGAGGCGGTTGGGGCCCGCACGTAGATGCAAAAATTTTGAGCTAAACCGCCCGATCAAGATGGTCCAAGGAGAGCGGCTTTGGGGAGGAGTCACGAAGACCGAATGCGCATCTCGAAACTTTTCTCGATATTTGTGACACCATCAAATGAATGGGTGCCACAAGACACGATCCGATCGCATGTTCGGTTTCTCGTCACAGACCAGCGAAAGATTGGTTCAGAGTTTGGACCGAATCGCATCGACACTTGGGGAAACTTTATGAAGTTTCTTTCAAATACTTTCCGCCGGGCGAAAGCGCAAAGATCATCGCCGAAATCTCTCATTTTGCAAAACCACGACGAATCATTATTCGAGGCATGGGAGACATTCAGAGGTCTATTGAGACGATGTCCACAACATGGGTTCTCCAAGGAGCAACAAATCACACAGTTCTACGGTGGACCGACATGGCGTATAAGGAGCATGGTGGATGCGTCGCTGAGGGCTGCTTATTGAACCGACCAAGAGACGAGGCAAGCCGACAGAGTAGAGATGGCTCGCCAATAGCTATCAATGGCCAACGGAGAGAACACCATTGTTCAAAGCAATTTGTTGAAAGTGATTCAAAATATGACGATCTCATGAAGAAGTTCACTATTTTGAAGAGTCGATTGAGACAGAGAACGCCGACCACATCAATCGTAGGAATCATCCGAATTTCCAACAACCTCCAAAGAAAGCTTCAATGTTCGTAATTGCTTCAAGAGCCAAGAAGCCAAGTCTCAAGACATGATGCAGCAGCTGGTCAGAAGCAACCAACAATTGGCAACGAACCGAATCGCTTATAAGCAACACCGCGTAAGATAAACCATTTGGAGTCCATCAGTGACGGCTATGGGGAAACATATGAAGATGTTGGAAAATCAAATTGGTCAAATAGCCGCATAAGTGAATGCACTACAAAAGACGGGCCAATTTCCGAGTAATACGGAGGTGAACCCAAGAATCGGTGCTTCGCCATCCGACGAGGAGGGACGAGCTACCCGAGCCCTACCGAGGAAGAAGAGGCTGAAAGAACATCGAGCGAAACTGCGATCGAGCTCGCGACCGCGAGCCCGATCGCGAGGAATACAAGAATTTTTACGCAGACGCCCGCGACCGAGCACGCGGCCGAGCACCCGACCGCGAGCCATCAGAGTGTGCGCGCGCCAGAGCTATTCGCGAGCGACCCAGCGCTCGCATGCCACCCCGCGAGCAATCAGGCAGAGGAGGCGGCCGAGAAATCAGCGCGCGAGCTCGCGCCCGCAAGCTCGCACGCGAAGACGGAGTCCAGCGCGCAACAGATACCTCGCGACCTTCCCAGCGGTCGCGAGGTCAACCGCGAGGCACCCCCAGAAGCTAATCGTCGCACGACACCCTCCGGTCCTGCTTCCGAGTCGACTTGTCAAGTCGAAATATGACGAGGAGTTTGCTCGCTTCAAAGAGGTTTTTAAAAGTTGAGATAAATTTGCCTCTCTTTGAAGCGCCGCGAAACATGCCAGATACATGAAATTTTAAAGACGCAGCTTGCAAGCAAGAAGAAACTGGGAAATTTGAGAAAATTACCCAACCAAGAATGCAAAGGTGCCTTCTTACAAAGGAAGCTCCTCTACGCGTAGGATCCCGGTTTCACGTTAGAGTGCGAGATCGCCGAGCGGACTTTTCCAAATGTTTTGTGCGACTTGGGGCGAGCATCAACTGATGCCATTGAGCGCTTTCAACCGCTACACCTAGGAAAGATGAAGTTTACGAAGATTTCATCGATGATGGCTGACCGATCAGTCACATATCCAAAAGGTATCGTCAAGACGTGTTGGTAAGAATTTGGGATTTTGTTTTTCCCGCCGACTTTGTTATTTTAGATATTCCGAATTCAAACAACAACCACTAATCTTAGGTAGACCTTTTCTAGCAACCGGTCGTGCGTTGATTGATGTGCGGGGAAGGCAATCTCACGCTTCGTGTTAACGATGAGGAGCTCAAGATTTCCATATACGACGCCATCAAGCAACACGACGTTGGAAAGCCGGAAGATTGCTGCTCGATCATGACTGCTGCTGCCGCACACATCTCGCGTCTAGAGGGTACTCGACCGATCGAGGAAGCTGCTAGAAGGAAGAAGTGGACTCGGCATGGAACTCCGAGTGTATCGTTCAAGTTTGGGGGGGGCCACTTCCATAGTCAGTGGTGGAGATCTGTGAATGCTAAGTTTAGAAAAATCCACGAGTTGAGAAGGATTTACTGCCACAAAAACGCCGGATTGAAAAGGTTAGTAATGGTCTAGCTAAAGACGTTAATTAAGCACTTGTTGGGAGGTAACCCAACGCTTTCTTTTTTTGTTTTCGTGTTTTGTTTGTCTTTCGCTTGTGTTGCTTTTGTCGTGTTTTTTTTTCTTTTCGTTGTTGTGTCGGTCGATCAACGAGTTAAGTGAAGTGTGTTAATCCATGTGGCCAATGACGATAGAAAATTTTTGTGAAATTTAATGATAGTGCGCATGATATGTTAGAAAATGACGCATGAATGACGTGAGATGGCTTAGGCTTGTTGTTTTTCACCATTTGCTTATCCTGTGAGACTTGAGCTTCACTGTATACATATCTTGATACAGTTTCTTTTAATTGTGTGATATCGTGCATGTGATTATCTTCTAGAACTTGCCGTTCTTCTGTGTCGAGACTGCAATATGTTTTTCGAATTTGGAAAGGATAAAAGGCCATCTTTGTTAACCACATATTCACCCAAACACTAACCCGATGTTATATACCATTTGTCGCCTTCTTTGAGCCTTTATTAGACTTATTCTTTCGATTAACCGGATGATAGGAGGTGAGGATGGATATGGGAATCAAAAGGGGTGAAATTTTGATGTAAGTTATGACGAGAAAAGTTTCTTTTAGAAAAATACATCTATGGTGAAGAATAGTACATTTGTTGTGAAAGTTAAACCCTATAAGCTCTAGAAAAGAAAAGAAAAAGAAAAATGTTAAGTTCACTATGAGTGTCGAGCATAAAGGGTCTTTAATCAAAATATAGGTATCTTCCGTGGCATTAAACGCCGATTTAGCACGTTGGGAGAGAAAGGAAAATGGACAAAGTCCATATGTGTCGAGATGTATAAATGGTGGTGCTTGAGTATACTTGAGTCACTTAGCCATATATTATCCTACCTTAACCAATGTGCCTACATTATAACCTCTGAAAAGACCTTTTTGATCCTAATTTGAACACATTTGACGCGGTGGAGATATTAGAGAAATGGCAAGCCTATGGTAAGATGTTGCATTGCATTGATCTGAGTGAATACACGTCCTTAATTTCTTTATGAGTTTGAGTGTATCCTCTATATTTTACACACATGCCGCGTGAGGTTGAATTAAATGAGTTTTGCCTTCAATTGTTGTTTGTGTTGAGTTGACTAACGCCGTCATGTGCACTAATGTTTTTGAGCGCTGATATGTTTCAAGGCCTAGAATGGTAATCATCTTTGCTAAGCTTGTTGATCTTTCGTTGTGTCTTTCTGTTCTGTTTTTGTTTGAGGACAAACAATGCTTTAAGTTTGGGTGGTTTGATAAACGCACATTTTACACGTTTATAGTTGATATTTGAAGATGAGTTTAGCTCGTTTAATGTGCGTTTATGCATCGATTCTCAATGTTTCATCTATTTCTAGAAGATATTGCTCTTGGGTGTTCTTTTGGTGTTGTGTAGGTTTATATGTTGAAATTCGAAGCAAGGAACGAAGCACGAGCCAAAACGAGCAATCTGTCAAGTTTCTAGCGACCAGCCTAGCGGTCGCTAGGCTGGTCGCGAGGCAAAACCAGCGAGCGCCCAGAGGAGTAGCGACCGCGACCTCGTGCACGCGAGCAAGCCCTAGCGCCGAGAACTCACTGGACGATTTCTCGCGACCGGTGCGGAATTGCTAGCGACCGCTAGCCCGGTCGCGAGGTACCATGCGAGCGCAAGGAGGGACCGCGAGCGAAGAAGAGCGCGCGCGGGAGATGGCTCGCGGTCGAGCTAGCGACCGCGAGAAGCGATCGCGAGGCGGCGCGGCAGAGGCGCAAATTAGGGTTTCCACCCTTTTCTATAAATAGGGCAAGAGCCCTTGCGCCCCGAGGAGACTCTACACGCCCCCAGACCTAGTTTATTCAGTTTTCCTCAGTTTTTACAGCTTTTAGTCTTTAGTCTTCATTTAGTTTAATTCTAGTTTTGTTTTTCCGTTGTTCTAGTTTAGTTTATCGTTTAGTTATCGATCGGAACGTTTTTGTCCGATTGTTTTCCGTTGTTTTCCATTCGCTCGCTTGGGATCGATTCAATACCAACCATTGTTCATCCAACGCTTCCTACGGGTTTTATATATTTAATTTCCGCTTTTATGGTTAAATCGTATTTTATTCCGCTTATTATGTCCGCTAGTTTTCCGCTCTAATCCTAGGGTTTGCATGATTTGATCCTATATGTTGTGATTCTCGCTATTCTTATTTACCTTCGTGCATTGATTCATGATTCATGGTGCTTATTTATATGTATTGATTTACGATCAATCTTGATGCATATCTAGTTGCCGCTAATGACGAATCGTATTAATTGTCAATCGATCTTGAATGCATGATACGAATAAGCCTTGAGTCATAATCGAGATAGGATATTCGTAGGAAGTATATTCTTAGTGATCCATTTGGAGTTGCTTATTTTCCTCTAGACGAATCGTGATAGGGAAAATTAGTAATCAATCGCCGCAATTGTCGAATCAAGTTGTTGGTTATATATGTGATCTTCCGCCTTGTCCGGATTAAAAGGTTAATAATAAGCGTGGATAAACATCGTTGTGGATAGGATTGGTGCATCCTGTGGTTAGTCTTTCTTCATAGTTATCTTCCGTGATTTTATTGCTTTATTTATATTTCGCTTGGTTACCTTTGCTTTGATTAATTTCAAGCCTTAAACCTTTCACCCAAATTCGTGCTTGGATAATGATGAATTATCGCTGAGCTAGCTTCTATGTTTTCGTGATACAATCTCGGGATACGATATTGCCACCCTATACTTACACTTTTTCGTGTGGAAAAAGGAGCGATCAATTAGCAGGCTACTATGGAAGATTCATTGAAGGATTCTCCAATATAGCAAGGCCAATGACATAATTACTCCGAAAAGAAGTCAAATACACGTGGACTAACGAATATGAGAAAAGCTTTCAAGAACTCAAGTAGAGACTGACTATAGCACCAGTGCTAACTATTCCAGCAGCCGACAAGGAATATGCGATCTACACAGATGTATCCAAAAATTGGCTACGTTTCTTACTAATGCAAGAAGGGAGAGTTATAGCCTATGCATCGTGACAACTCAGACCACACGAGTTGAATTATCCTACGCACAATCTGGAATTAGCAGCAATGGTATACGTCTTGAAGATCTGGAGACACCACCTCTACGTAGTTCGATGTGAGATATTTATAGATCATAAAGTCTCAAATACTTCTTTGAATAGAAGAATCTCAACCTGAGGAATGGGAGATGGCTTGAACTGGTTAAGGATTACGATTGTGGTATAAACTACCACCTAGATAAGGCTAACGTAGTAGCCGACGCCTGAGTTGTAAAACTCACCCTAAGTTATGACTTCTTCTCACCCAAGAAGAGAAACTCTTAAAGGAGTTCAAAAAGATAAACCTAGAAGTAGTGGACCACCAAGGTCAGTCGAGGGAATTGTTGCCACAATGGTAGCGACACCTGACCTAAGGGAACGAATCATAAGCGCACATAGGCAAGACAAAATCTTGGAGAAGATTCGTTTGAAAATAAGGAAAGATAACCCTGGAGGTTACCACGAGGCGCCAAACAATGCCATTATGTTTACAAATAGGTTGTGCATCCCACACAATGTAGAACTCAAAAATAAAATCATGGACCCACCCAAGAAGTACAAAGATGTATCAAGACTTGAAGAAAAGGTTCTGGTGTGACAGTATGAAGAGAGATATCGTCTCATTTGTAGAGAGGTATCTAGCATGTCAACAAGTGAAGGCTTTGCACCAACGACCCTATGGGAAGTTGCAGCCTCTAGAGATACCAGAGTGGAAGTGGGAGCACATTGCAATGTATTTTGTGACAAGTCTACCAAAGTCAAAAAGAGGGAACACTGCCATCTGGGTAGTAATAGATCGCCTAAAAAAATGCACACATTTTATGCTAATCCCAATCACTTAGGGATCCGATAAATTAGCTCAATTGTATGTCCGTGAAATAATACGCCTACACGGCATACCAGTGTCAATCACCTCAGATCGTGATTATAAGTTTACATTCAGATTCTAGATAAGCTTACAAAAAGAGTTAGGCACAAGATTAAACTTTAGTATTGTCTTTCACCGGCAAACTGATGGCCAGTCGGAGAGAACAATTTAGACACTAGAAGATATGTTGAGGAAAGTGGTACTCGATCGAGGTGTAATATCCCACATCACTAAATACAGTTATATCGAATTATTAAACCATTAATGATTTTTGCATTTCATTAAAACTTTTAACTACTTCAACGAAATCACATTTTATTTTATCGAATAATGATTTACCGCATGTTCGACGAACGAGAATCGAAATCGAATTAAGCACATTAACAAAAGTCAAGAATTAATACACAAATGATTCCGAGCCAGATAAATTATAGCACGATAGATTGTCACGTCATACTTTACCATATTCCATCAATTTTTTCCCATATTTTCAGCCACTTTTTTAACCCTTACCATCAAGGAACAATCAATCTTACATCCTACCTTAGTGGCCTAATTACTAGTCGATACTTGAATAGTAGTAAACATCAATTAAAACCAAAATGCTATTACCTTATGCCATTTGGCAGTTCCAAACTAGAGAAAAAAATGGATACTTCTCAACTCTCAAGCATTGAAGCAATCAATACCAATATCAAATAGGAAACTTCAAAGCAACAATCACAAGGTACTCATCCAAGTTCCACTTCTATTTACCTTTCTGTGAGTTCAATAAATCCATAGAGGTTTAGAGAATAATGCTATCACTGATCAAACAAACCAAAAATCAACCACATTCTATATTTATTACATGAATGGTTCCGGACATCACTCTAGGGAGAATTTAAACAAAATGTATGTCTGTACAAGTTGTCAAGCATGAACCATTAATACACACCAAGATTTAACCAAAACTTATTAATCAATAAGAACAAGCCTACCTTAATTCTCGATCCACAAGTATACTTCAGAAACAAAAAAATCAAGTTCTAATTACATACTAACTGCTTGAATTAAAATAACAATCGAAGCACGTTGGGACTTTAAAGAACATAAGGAGGTTATTTCTTTAAACTCGGTTGCTGTCATTCTTGAACCAAGCCATTAGGGCTTGGTCGTTGGCCGCACCAACAATAGTTCAAAGATGAGACAGTGTGGACTGTCGATAAGTGAGCCTACGATGATGACAAAGAAAGTGATGTTGGATTTGTATACTGAAAGCAGTTTGGTTGAGCTTGTATACAATGTTTCCTGTTACCACTATTACAATCTCCTATCTGAATTGAATACTTGATTGCATATATCATGTCCCCTTATCTCATATATAAGTTAGATCATACAAAGTGTAGAAGATCACGTAAGTCCGTATGATTGGTCAAGCTTAATGAGATATAAAAGTTTCACAAACCGAGACAACTTAAGGACGAGTTGTCGGTTTAGGTGCGCAGATAGATAAGAAGTGACTTGACTTAGTTGCTTGTCTATGCCGGCACGCCTCGACGTATTGAAGGATCACGGTGAGATGTGTTCTTCTATCGACCGTCGTGAAGAACCAAGATCTCGGTGACTTACGATGATCTAAACCTCGATAAGGTATTAGGTGAGTATGAGTTCGACCATCACTTTGACTTGTTATGGGTGAGGATTATATTTTCTAACCCAAGATTCTCCGCATCTTGGGTGGTGGCGATCTTGTATGTCACGCTAGTTATCTCAGACGAGTCACCGTATCCGCTTTAGGATGATGACGCCCCTTAAGGAGCTCAAAGGTTTATTGTACTAAACCCCGCAGTTGAGTTAGCTCAAGTACAATAATAAGGTTGAGTGGTACTACTTAAGGAATGAAGTTATTAATTATTTTAAGCAATGTAATGCTATAAATAATTAATGGACGCTCAATATCTTAAATACGGGATTCGTTATGTCTAAGTGCAAGCCCGACTCAACTTCGGTAATAAAGGGTAAGTCAAGATTCTTTCTCTAGTGGCATGATCGAATGTTTATAAATTAATTTATGTTCGGGTGAACATAAGATAATTAATTTATTTGAGGCCCATCTTTATTCCTTGCATTTGATCCTCGGCCGGCCCATCCAGCCCATAGCTTAGCAAGAAAATCGGTCCCTATATCTCTAAGGCAAGATTTTATTCTCTTTATCCCACAAGGATGTAATTATATTTATGGTATATGCATAGATCCTTTCCATATAAGATTATGGTAATAATCCTGAGAGTATGGAAATAATCCTGAGAGTATGGTAATTTCCATAAAGAATTATGGTAATTTCCATATGGGATTATGGTAATTTCCATATAGGATTATGGTAATTTCCATATGGGATTAAGGTAGTGGATTATAAATATAAGGTATGAGATAAAGTCTAGGTTAATGCTCATTAATCCTACACTATTTTCGAGATTTACAAGCCTTGCTTGTGAGAATTTTCGAGAGCTTTGAGAGAGTAATTGGGTGATTTTCCGAAGCATTCTCCATAGATCGTCCTCACCGACGTTGGAGATTGGGTAACCGGATACAGATCCGTAAGGTCAAAGCACGAGTCTCGACCGCTCGATCCGTTCATCCCGTTCGATCCACCTCGACAGATCAAAAGGTAAACACGAGTAAACCCCTACGTGTTGCAATTTATTAAATAGACGCATGCTAGGTTTATAATCAATGTATGGTGAATTAAATATCCAAGATAGATCCTCGGGCGGGGCTAGACATATGTCATCCCTACACTGGTATCGAGCACGGGATCGAATCTTGCTCGTTGGATTAATTCACGCTTGATTATTACGCGCTTAATTAATTGTGGTTACGCTGCTCATCGTGGCTCGCTTTTGTTTTTATTGGGTTTTGTTTTTCACCACGAGAAAATCCGTGGTTAGATTAGATTTATTTTCTGTAAATCTTATCTGTAAAAGAAGAACGAAGACGAAAGCACGAAAGACGAGACGATGGGGAAAAACAGGGCTCGCGGGTGACCCCTGGACGTTTTCTCACGAGCTAGCCCCGTGGTCGCGAGGGCGATCGCGAGGGGCGCGGGCGACGGGGCGTGCGTTCGCGCACGAGATCCCTGGCGCCACGCGAGCGATCTCGCGGTCGTGAGATTCGGCCGCATGGCAACACGGGCGCCAGACATCGGGAGCGGCGCCGCCGCGCAGTGCTCGGTGATCTAGGAGCATCGTGCGCCAACAACGCCGCGAGCGCCAAGCGAGCGCGAGGACGGGCGACGCGGCGGCACGGCTCGGCGATCGGGGTGCGGGCTCGCTCTTGCGCGGATGCCTCGGCACAACTGGCGTTGGCGTCGCGCGCGCGGCGCGCGGCAAAGAACCGCGGTGGCGCGGAACCTCAAAGCACGCGGGTTGGTCGGCAGCTGGGCGACGCGACTCGGCGGCCGCGACGCGCAAGCTCGACGGGTCGCTGCGCCGCGATCATGAGGAAGCCCGCGAGGCATGCAGCGGCGGCGGCGAGGTCGGGCGGGCGATCGGCTTTGCCTAGTGCGCGCCCCAGACAGATTGGGCGACCCGCCCGCACCGCTTTTCCCCCCAACCCAGATTTTCCGGTCCGTGCCCATGCACGCGAGGCCCGTTTGTTGAATCCGGTCCGTGCCCGTGCACGCGAGGCCCGTTTTCGATGTTTAAATTATGTGCTTTGCATATCTATGTAATAGATTAGACGGGAAAGTGCAGGTTTCACGATTGGGCCGCGATGAACGTTTTTTTTTTTTTTATCGTTCATATGCATGTCGTGGATGTTTAAATTATGCAGTAGCATGCTATGTATGTTTATTTTACGTTGACAAACCTTTATGTGTTTTACGTAATTGGATGCGCATAGTAAGCATGCTAGGTTTATCGCGTTTTCAAGCATATTTTAGAATTCTGCGAGCATGTTTTACATGTTGAGTTCTATAGACAAGCATGCTAGGATTACGTGATCTGCATGGACAAACCTTTTGAATAAAAAGACTAAGCAATCAACCCGACAAATTAATTTTTTAAATTAAAATGTCAAGACCTCCACCTTTTAATCTCTAAACAAAGTGATACGCACTATGAGTAAACGTCCACACGCGTGGCTTGCTTGCACTGTTTATCATAAGTTTGTTAGATGAGATTTCTAAATAAAACGTTTTAAATCTATTGAGAAGTGGGAGTTTCATGTGTAAACGTCCACACGCGTGGCTTGCATGTGCAATTTTCATAAGTTCTCTAGAGATAGATATAAAATGAGATAACAAAAGAATTTGAATTGGAAGCGGTATGGTCCGAGTGAGTATGCCAATTCTAAGAATTCATTTCTCATTGTTAAAAATGTGGTCATTGCTTAGACATCACCTCGAGTACAACTTCCCGCGAAGTCCCTTCTTGCGATAGTGATGTGGTCTAGTAAGGTCCAATCGTTAATTTCTTTTATCATAAGGTTAAGTTGACATGGATTGAAATTAAACGACTAAAAGGTATATTTTAGTCCGTCGAGGGTTCATGTAAACGCCCACACGCGCGGCTTGCATGTGGGATTCCTTGGGCGATTGGAGGTTTCAATTAATATTGTTTTATCAAAAGGTTACAATATTATTGTTACGAATTATATGCGATCGTATGCTTATGTGTTTTACATTATCGTTTCAGATATGTCTCTTACACCGATTATCAATATGCTCGCACAAAATCCTTTATCCGGTCCAAATTTTATCTAGTGAAAACGAAACATTGAGAATGTTCTTCCGCCAAGATAATTTATTTGTACTCACTACACCGTCCCAAGCCTCTAGACGATTTATCATCATGAGGAGTGCAAGGAGCACGAGAAATGGGACAAATCAAATGAATGGCAAAGTGCCTTCTTTTGGTCACCATGTGCGAGTCCTGCAGCTCCAAAGATCAAGAGATGGAAGATGCAACCTCGATATGGCTAAATCTTATGAAATCGTATGAGGAGTCGAGACGAAATCGCTGTCATAATTTGACAAAATCTATAATGTCAAGTTCAATGAAGGAAAGTGATTCGGTGCATGACCATGTAGAGCAAATGATCAATCTCTTCGGAGAGCTCGAGTTGGTTGGAGGATATATTGATGACGTAGTCAGAATCGATATGATCCTCAACACTTTGCCCAAGTCTTTTGATGACTTCCGTTATAGAACAGTCCTTTATGATAAGAGTTATACTCTAGATTCATTGCAAGAGGATCTAGTAACCAAGAACGAAATGGGTAAGGTGCACATCTTTAGCACGCACCTCAAAGAAAACCACCGCTTTATCGAAGATGAAAAGGAAAGTGGAATTCAGGGATGCCGAGGCTAAAGAAAAGAGTGGGAGTAATACAAAGGCTCTACCAATGGTTTGAAAAGCCAAAGGAGAAGGGCAAGTGCTTCAAGTGCGGTGAGATCGGGCATTGGAAGGCTAAGTGCCCCAAGCTCAAGGCTCAAGGTACGACATTTGCTTTAGTAATGTAAACATGTTTAGCGACTTGTTCTACCCATTCTTGGGTAGTAGATACGAGCGCGATCGATCATGTTTGTTACACCTGCGGGGTTCTGCGGACAAGGGAGCTAGCTAATGGCGAGATAACGATCTCCATGGGCAACGCGGCGAAAGTCGAGGCCGTTGCAGTTGGAGATGTTACTTTATGTTTTGAGAAAATAGTTTTAGTTTTAAAAGACGGTTTATATGTGCCGGATTTTCGACGGAACCTTGTTTCTGTTTTCAAATTTTTTTTTCTCATGGATATTTTGTTATTTTTGATAGTGGTGTTTCTATCATAAGAAATGACGGTTATCGTGTTGCACGTTATATAATTCGCTTTATACTATTTCGCCAAACATAATACATATAACTATGTTGCATCTTCATCAAACCCTAAAAGAGAAAGTTTTCTTCACAAGATGACACCACTTTTCTCCGGCATCTTAGATTAGGTCACATCAATCTAAATAGGATCCAAAGACCGCTAAGAATGGGCGTTGGGTAATATAACGATTACTCCATTCCCACCTGCGAATCTGTATAGAAGGTAAGATGTCGACTGCACCCTTCAAAGCGAAGGGTTATAGAGCCAAAGAAATGTTGGAGTTAGTCCATTTCGACCGTGTGGACCGATGTCCACACAAGCTCATGGAGGGTACGCAGTATTTTGTCACTTTCATTGACGACACTCGGTGCGGATACGTATACCGCTTCACCGCAGTCCGAATGCTTTGAGAAATTCAAAGAGTTTAAGGCGGAAGTGGAGACGGCTAGGTAAAGTATCAAGTCATCAAGGCTCGATCGCGGTGGCGAATACCTCAAGAACGAGTTTATGGACTATCTAGTGAAGTGTGGGATTACATCCCAACAAGATTTCACCGGGCACACCACAAAGAAATGGTGTGTCGAGCGAAGAAATAGGACTCTTTTGGAAATGGTTAGATCAATGATGAGTTATGCAACATTGCCTATTTCGCTTACGGGGTATGCCTTAGAAACAATGCATACTTGCTAAATCTAGTACCATCCAAGTCGGTCGAAAAGACCCTTTCGAGTTGTGGTTTGGGCGCAAGCCCGCTTTAAACCACATAAGGATATGGGCGATCCGGACACGTCTTTGAACAAGAAGACCGACAAGTTGGAGGCTAGATCCGACGCAAGGCTGTTTATCGGCTGTCCTAGAGGAACGAAGGTGGTTTATTCTATAGTCCTAAGGATCGAAAAGTCATTATTAGCAATAATGCTCAATTCTTAGAAGAGGACTACATGAAAATCATAAATCCAAAGTTGAAATCATTCTTCAAGAATTAGAAGATGATTGTATTCCACCACCGACAGGCGAAAAGCGAGATGTCGAGTCTAGTGGGAGGATCGACACCGATACTTCAAGAAATTGAAGTGGGTCGAGTTCCACCGGAGATACCGACCGCATGTGGTACCTACCCGACAAGTTGTGCAAGATGAGAACCACAAGTTAATGCACCCACCGTTGTCATTATGTCTATAGCACCTCGTCGAAGTGGGAGGGTTGTTCGTCAACCCGAGCGATTTATGTTCGTGGGAGAATCTTCGGATTTAGTCCGAGAAAACGAACAGGCGATAATCGACCCATGGATGCACAGAGAGGCGTTATAAGACAATGATGCAAGATCATGGAACTTAACGTTTGGACGAGGTGGTAAAGTCCTATGGATTTACCCAGTTGCCTAGCGAAAGTTTTGTGTATCATTTAGATGTCAACGATGATGTGGTATTTCATGCACTTTATGTAGATGACATTCTTCTATTTGGCAACAATGTGAAGTTGTTATTAGACGTAAAGAGTTAGTTATCCGATCAGTTTCAAATGAAAGACTAAGGAGATCAGTACACATACTTGGGATCAAGGTTTACCGAGATCGCAAGAGGAAAATGTTGAGCTTATCTCGGGCATCTTGCATTGATCTTGTGACTACTGCTTTAGTATGCGCACCGCCTAGAAAGGATTGCTACCTTTCAGACATGGCGTTCCTTTATCTAAGGAGCAGTCACTTTTGACTGCAAAGGAGATAGAGGAAATGAGACAAGTTCCCTAAGTTTCCGCCTTAGGAAGTCTCATGTATGCAATGCTATACACGAGGCTCGATATCTGCTATGCAAGATGAGCATAGTAGCCGACATCGCCTAACCTCGACAAGCACATTGATCAAATAAGCATATACTCAAGTACCGAAAAGGACTCGAGATTATAGGCTAGTTTACCATGCGAGATAGTCTAATGCATTTGGGTTATCTGACTGGATTCCCAAGTCGACCGTGATAAGAATAAGTCTACCTCGGACTATGTGTTTACCTTGTGAGGTGGAGCCATATCCCATGGAGTGCAAAGCAATGATGCATTACGGACTCTACCATGGAAGCCGAACATGTAGCCGCTCAAGGCTACTAAGGAGGCGGTATGGTTCAAGAACTACCTCAAGGATCTAGATGTGGTACCTGGTTTGCCCAAGAGTATCATAGTTTACTGTGATAACTCAGGTGCAATGGCAAACTCGAAGGAACCACGGACCCACAAGGCGACCAAACACATAGAGAGAAAGTACCATGTCATACGAGAAATCGTTAGACGAGGGGACGTGCTGATTGCAAAGATTGATACGATGGATAACCTGGCGGATCCATTCACTAAAGCCTGCCGCAATAAGTCTACGTCGGGGATGTTAGAGGGCTTGAATTACGCTAGATGGCACCCACTTAGAAAGGAAACTTTTGTATAAGTGGGAGAAGCAAAGTGATGGTTGTGTGTAATAGCTAGTAGAGAGACACATTGTATACTAAAAGTTTGCTTTAGTATAAGTGAGAGATTGTTGGATTTGTATCTTGAAAGCGCTTTAGTTGAGCTTGTATACAATGTTTCTTGTTACCACTATTACAATCTCCTATCCGAATTGAATACTTGATTGCATATATCGTGTCCCCTTATCTCATATATAAGTTAGATCATACGGTGTGTAGAAGATCACGTAAGTCCGTATGATTGGTCGAGCTTAATGAGATATAAAAGTTTCACACCGAGACAACTTAAGGACGAGTTGTCGGTTTGAGCAGCAGATAGATAAGAAGTGACTTGACTTAGTTGCTTGTCTATGCCGGCACGTCTCGGCGTATTGAAGGATCACGATGAGATGTGTTCTTCTATCGACGATCGTGAAGAACCAAGATCTCGGTGACTTACGATGATCTAAACCTCGATAAGGTATTAGGTGAGTATGAGTTCTTGACCATCACTTTGACTTGTTATGGGTGAGGGTTATATGTTCTAACCCAAGATTCTCCGCATCTTGGGTGGTGGCGTCTTGTATGTCACGCTAGTTATCTCAGACGAGTCACCGTATCCGCTTAGGATGATGACGCCCCTTAAGGAGCTCAAAAGGTTTATTGTACTAAACCCCGCAGTTGAGTTAGCTCAAGTACAATAATAAGGTTGAGTGGTACTACTTAAGAAATGAAGTTATTAATTATTTTAAGCGATCGAATGCTATAAATAATTAATGGACGCTCGATATCTTAAATACGGGATTCGTTATGTCTAAGTGCAAGCCCGACTCAACTTCGGTAATAAAGGGTAAGTCAAGATTCTTTCTCTAGTGGCATGATCGAATGTTTATAAATTAATTTATGTTCGGGTGAACATAAGATAATTAATTTATTTGAGGCCCATCTTTATTCCTTGCATTTGATCCTGGGTGGCCCATCCAGGCCCATAGCTTAGCAAGAAAATCGGTCCTTATATCTCTCTAAGGTAAGATTTTATTCTCTTTATCCCACAAGGATGTAATTATATTTATGGTATATGCATAGATCCTTTCCATATAAGATTATGGTAATAATCCTGAGAGTATGGAAATAATCCTGAGAGTATGGTAATTTCCATAAAGAATTATGGTAATTTCCATATGGGATTATGGTAATTTCCATATAGGATTATGGTAATTTCCATATGGGATTAAGGTAGTGCATTATAAATATAAGGTATGAGATAAAGTCTAGGTTAATGCTCATTAATCCTACACTATTTTCGAGAATTACAAGCCTTGCTTGTGAGAATTTTCGAGAGCTTTGAGAGAGTAATTGGGTGATTTTCCGAAGCATTCTCCATAGATCGTCCTCACTCGACGTTGGAGATTGGGTAACCGGGATACAGTCCAGAAGGTCAAAGCACGAGTCTCGATCGTTCGATCCGTTCATCCCGTTCGATCCACCTCGACAGATCAAAAGGTAAACACGAGTAAACCCCTACGTGTTGCAATTTATTAAATAGACGCATGCTAGGTTTATAATCAATGTATGGTGAATTAAATATCCAAGATAGATCCTCGGGGCGAGGGCTAGACATATGTCATCCCTACAAGTGACTGATGGAGCCACTCCTATGACCATCGAAATAGAGGACACGATAGAAAAACAAAGCGGCATCGATCGGGCTCATCTCCAACGATAGTGAATCTGCAAGAGAAGAGATATGAGGTTGTTCTACAAAAAAATATATAGATAAATAAAATAAACAGTGTATATGTATATGTGCGTCGCAATGAATGAGACAGAGTCGAAGACGACACGATGGCGGAACAGCGGCGGAGTTACTAAATCTGGGATGACGGCATCTCATAGAAAGAATTCGTACGACAACGAAATTGCTAGATCTGGAACTACGGTGCCTCACCGAAAAATGGACAATGACTGCTCACGTCTAGAGAAACTATCCCTATAGTGGAGACGCGACAGTGGCACCGGATCTGAGAAAAAGATAAAAAAAACATAAGAGGGAGAGTTATAGAGAGAAATGAATGATATGAGAGTGTAACAGCCTGGGTTCTAGGTCCAAGACCTGACGCGTTACGACAGAGTGGCTGCTCAACTCAATCGAGTGAAATAAAATAAATAAATAATTAATGAAATCTTCATGGGACATAAGAGAACTATGATCGACACTCTAAGGGAATACCTGAATCAAACTACTTAAATGACACAAAGTATGAGGACTCCGGTTTCCACAGATGTTAAATATATAACAAGTTCGAATTCAATTTCATCGTATATGTAACATATCCACAATTAGGTTTTAGCTATGGGCTAATGTCCCGATCAATATATTTCCACGTGGGCGCGTTACACAAAAACATAAACGACAATAAGGACCCATGCTAAGGTAGACCACAACCACAGGGAAATTATCGTCTTGCCCTCCTGCCATCCATCACTAATCCTGTAAAATATTTTAAAAGAGATTTTGGGCTGAGTACTAATGCACTTAGTGAGTTAACTTGCCCATTCTTTTATAAAACTTGTTGCGAAAGATAAAATTTGGTGACATGCATGTATACCCCATAATTGCAAAGGTTTTAAAACTGAAAACCACTTCACAATTATGTAAAAAAGTTTTCTTTTATTTTCTTGAGCCGAAACTCCTTAGCTCGAGCAATTTTTCTGGGTTGGTGTTACCTTACCTTGACCCAAGGGATTTCTCCCCAAGGCCCTTAACTTTGTTGCGGATGGGGGACCCAGTCGAGCCACACCCATCAACAGACTTCTGGTGTACACATAACCTCATCCCCAAAGGGAATAAGGCCCGATCATTTTGGTTTCTTGGCCGAAGCCCTGGTGGCGTCAGTATTACTAACCCCGTAAGGTAAGCACGCAATAAAATATTTTACATGCATTCCCAAATTTAACTTTAAAAGCTTTGGGCTTACTAACTCAAGATACCTTGTAAAATATAATCCACCTTGTCTCGGTGAACTGAATGATCTCAACTGGTGATCTTTTCGTTTTACTTGACAGGTCCTACAAGATAAGTCTAAGCCTTAAGCTCATGAGATGATATAACTTAGCCACATCATACATCTCAGCCCTAGGTCTACCTATTCCCGGTACTAACTTTCATACTTTGAGCTCATGGTTCAATACATTCACATACCTGCTCATCTATTCACGAATGATGAATACACAATATGCAATGCACCTTTTTAATCACAAGTTCCATACTTATATTTATTTGAAATCATGACTTAGCAAAAATTGATGTCAATTTTAAAAACAAGAATGCATAATGGCCCTATATCATGTTTTGTTGATTGTAACATAACAGGAAGTCATGCTTTGATAAAACATATGCTTATTTCATGATGCGCATTCATGTGTCATGTAGTCATGTTTAGACATATATATACATATAAGTACTTAGACCATGACCACATTTTATTCATTTTATAAATAATAAGATTGGACACTTAGTCCCAAAAAATATCATGAATCATACTCATATATTTATACTTAGGTGATAATACCCTTAACATCCTTCATAAGTCATAAAAACTCACAAACATGAGTTTTCTCTCGTTTTTGCAACACTTAGAGAGGATTTGACTAAGTACAATAAGTTTTCAATTTTTGTAAAATGCACACCGGACTTCAAAAATTCATAGTAAATCGTGTATTTATCACAAAAATATGAGAGTGGTCATTATGGAAAGCTATTTAACTCATCTATGTTTCATAAAAAAATTAGTATCCAGATTCATTCTGAAACTCTCTGATATTTCTCTTTAAAAAAGAATATTCTTAGAATATTTTCAGAAAATCACTGGGCGTAAGTACATTTTGTAAAAATCACCACGGTCAAAATAATGGGCCAAAAATTTTGAAACAGGTACCAAATCAAATCTCTATATGTATATTTTACACGTGATCTGGTTTTAGTGAAAAATCATCATGGTTTGGGAGAAATAATTTTTATACCGAGATCTATCTTTCTCTCGGCAGAAAAGCACAACTTCAAAAAAGAATTTTTAAAAAATAGGAAATGAACTCGGATGGTGCTAAAATTTAGTATGCTTGTTCAAGACTCATATATACACATATGTTTTAAAAAACAGAATTCTACAAGTACTTGAGCATATTCAAAAATATTACGTCACTTTCTATATTTTCGGGTAGCTCAATACAGTTTTCATATACTTTGAAAATAAATTGTTGCACACGATTCCAAGCTTAGGAAACTTGTAGGCTTCCATATAAACGTCATATGAACATATTGGAACATATATCTCATGCTAGATCATACATGCAACAACATTTTGACAAGCCAAAGTCACATACCAACACAAAACTACACATAGATGGCACCGAGAGTCCATTCTCGCGTATCCACCTCCCTTCCACCGATTATTTTCAACAACCACCACCACCCAAAACTTAAAACTAATATGAAACTAGGGAAAACACCTCCAACAAAAAAAAAATCGGTCATTACAAAGAAAGGAATAGAGAAAAGTCATTACCTCTACAAGCTTCCAAAACATCTCTCTCACTCTCTACCTCCTTCGAACTCTCTTACTTCTTCTTTCTAGCTATTTATTCTCCTCCAAGCTCTTGAAATTGATGATAATATGGGAAAAAATAGGCTGCCTTGGTGGTGTTTGAGGATAGAAGGAGTTTTCTCCATGTTTGAACTTGAAAATGGAAGAAAATTGGTGTTTTTGATAGGGAATGGAAGGGGCTACGAAAATTGGGGTTAGGGGGAGAGAATGACTCTCCTTGGAGAGAAAAATATGAATGAGATAGTGTGAGGGAGGGGCTGGTCATTCATAAGGGTAGAGGGGATAGCAAAGTAGGATTGTGATCATGATATGACATGCACCAATGCATGTGCAAGCTTTACTTACTCTCTCTCTCTCTCTCTCTCTCTCTCTCTCTCTCTTCTAGTGTTATGTGAATTTATAAGAATTTATAGAAATGTTTTGCTAGTTTTTCCAAACATTTCGAAAAGTCTTAAGTTATAGGTTTTAGAGTTCCACATTTATTTATTAAATGTGATCACATATTTAGGCCCAAGAACATGTATAAGATATGCTATGAGTTAATGTGATTTTTAAAATGAGATATAATAGTTTCTATGTGAGACGTTTTGCTAAGGGACGTAGAAATTTGAAATATAAAGTACTATACATAAATTAGTTTCATATATATATATATATATATATATATATATATATATATATATTTGGGCATGATTGAATGTTAAAGTGAATTTATGAGATTTATTGGAGTATGATAAGTAATAAATTAGAATTAGAGCATATTATGCAAGTTAATTGTTTTATATGTTCTAAGGTGAATTATGAGAAATGCATTAGTTTGAAGTTTGAAATGATTTGATTAAAGTATGGATGCATGAAGCATGTTAGTGCGTGAGTAGAGTTATGTTTAACGCACAGAGTTATGTTTTACGCCTAGTATAAATAAGAGTTTATCTGAATAGATAAACTAGGACGTATGAGACGAATTAGGAATGATAAACTAGGACGTATGAGACGAATAAGAGATATAGTAATATCTCTTTATAAGAATTGATTTCATAATTGAAATCATTTTATTGGGAAATGACTAATACGAATTCAAATGATTAACCTAATTTATTATTAGGAGGTCTAAAGCGATGTTTCGTCTCAGTTAGAAACGAGAGTTTATAAGTTAGAATTTTCGATGACAATACGACCCAAACTGGTTAAAGATACAAAAACCTAAAAAGGAATTGCGTTAAGTTAATCAATCTTAATAAGGTCTAAAAAGCTATCGAGTTCCAATAACTTTCGACGATTTTCAAAGATGCGACCGACGTAATAAATTAGTTTCTTACATAAATGTAAAGCACGAAAGTGAGCAACGAAAGTAAAGGAAAGAGACTCGTGTTGAGAAGGAGGTCGTACCAGGTGGACTTTTCTCCTCAATGATAAAAAGAAAATGAAAAGTTTTATTTACGAGGCTTTCTTTTGAGAAAATGATGATGAAATGTTACTATTTAATTGTCTGCCCAAAGTGTTTATGTTTTATGTATAAATCATATCTGTGTTGGTTTGCCAACTTAAGTTTAATCGAATTCGGATCCTATACTAGATGAAAAATTCCTAGCAAGGGTTAACGTGTACACTAGGTAATTGTGTTGGTGAAAAGTTTGCTCAGCCAGTTACAGGTGATTGTGTGCTGAAAGGTTTTTCTCAGCCGGTCACGATGTTTGTGGAAAGAGGCCTCCTTCTACGGTGCAAGATGAGTCAGATATGGATCATACAGACAGAAAATATGTCTGGCCAGACAAAGTTTATTGAAAATGGCATAAAATATTTAGTAAGCACGCAACTTTCAAATAAAACTCTGTGTGTTACAGATGGAGTAGTGCAATTCAAAGTTTATGATATATGTTTTCGGCATAAGTCCACTGACTCTTTGTACTCAGCCCTGCATGTTTGTTTTTAAATGTACATGTTGAGCTGGTGATGAGATGGAGCGGTGTTGAGCAGTAGAAATATTTTATCGCTGATAGTTAGAGCCTTGAGTGCACATCCTCATATGTGTACCTCACACGTTTTTCCTCCGCAAGAACACTCAGTTATATTTTGATTAAGATAACTAGAATCCTCTTTTCGATCAGTTGAGCCTTTTTGTTGAGAATCTGATAGGCAAATCTCTTTTATGTAAATCAGGTCCACTTTGATCTTCATGACTTTGATGTTTATAGACGTTTTCTTGATGAATGTTTCATTTTTCAATATCATATTTTCTTTTCTCGCTTCTTAATTCTCATCCCTAGTAATAGTCTCGGCTAAGCCGTCCTTAGAGATAGTGGGCTGTTACAGTTTGGTTCTTGGGAAAATTGTTCATCAACAAAGTTATTTGTGTACAAACTTGATATGAGAGATAGGATCTGGGTTAAAGATGGAACCTTGAAGAAATGGACTTTGATGTGATTGTTGCGTCTGTAGAAAATAAGCACATGTGGAATATTATAACCTTTGGGGTGGATTTTGCTATCTTATTGTTCTGCACAAGAGATAAATTTGATTAGGAGTTTGTTGTGTTTAAGCAAAAAGAATGACTCCAAATTTTTATGAGGAGAATTATCGTTTGTGTCGGGGTCCAAGCTTTGAGTTGGGTGAAAGAAATGGTGCTGGAATTTAAAGGAGTCGGGGTTGGGTGAAAGAAATGGTGCTGGAATTGAAAATAAAGGAGAAAGTGGGTGACATGGAGAAAGGAAGAACCACGTACTCTTAATCTTAGTTAAGCTAATTAATCTTGATCAAAGAAAATATCTTACTATTTGAAATTGTTGGGCTTCTATAATTAACAAATAGAATTTTGGCCCACTATTATACCCAACCTGTAAAAATAATCCCAATCATATTACTCTTTATAATTAAGGATTCTATTGTTTAATAATCCTCTAAAAACAACATGATTCCTAAATTTAGAAAGATTCACATAGTAATGCATATGAAAATCAATAAATTGAGTTTTTTTTGGTAATTTTAATAAATTCTTTTGTTAATGTTAAAGCAAGTTCTCAAAATTTCCCCGGGCGAGAATTGACTTAGTAAAATTTCTAAGTCTTAAAAAAAATATCCTCGTAAAATTCTATTGATAAGAACACGGGGCATTACATCTTTACTCTCAAATAAGGCATCCCGGGTTTGAATCCTACCGGTGGCTCTCTCATATTTTTAGCTCTTCTCTTTTCCTCTTTCCTTTGTTTCTCTTGTTTTTTTAGCTCTCTTTTTTCCTCTCTTCTTTTTTCTCTTTCTCCTTTTGTGCTCTTTTTATTTTTTTAGGTTTTTATTATGTTGATTAAAAAATATATATACAAATAATAAAGTTTTATATATAAATTAATATGATCAATCTAATTTTAAAAAGATTATGATTAACTTATTTTAACAACAACAACCGAAAACATCTAAGTTATTTGAATTCTCATTTTAAACCCTAAAGATATTGCTAATAATAGAGCAATCAAAATGTAGATCGATTGGATATATGTTAATTTTTTTAGAAATATAAGTATTGATCACATTTTTATTATCATAAGTTCTTTTTTCAGAAAGTTCAAGAATAAATTTACCATTCTTTATCTAACTTTATGTCAAATATATATCATTTTATTCCAACTCTAAATTGCACTAAAATTCAAATGTTATGTAGTTTTCATCATATTTTATTCCAATCATACATATTTTACGTAAAATTATTTACTTGCACCGAATTTTGTATGAGTGAGAAAATACATCCACTACAACAAAAATTAGATATAGGGGCATTTATTTAGAGGCACTTATAATTAATTGCCTCCAAAATATATTTTGGGGCAATTAAAGAAATATGTAAAATTTAGAAGCACATTTTTTTTTTCTTCTGAAAATCCAATAACACCCAAAACCCTTAATTTTTGGGTAAAACCCTTAATTTTGGGTAAAACAATTATGCGCCTCTTTTTCCTTCTCTCTCCACAGAATCTATTTTTCCTTCTCTCATCTTCTCTTTCTCTCTTCACAGAACATCACGTCGTCCTCATTCCCAGCAACATCGTTGTTGCCTGCCGGATCCACCGCCACTCCTCTCTCACAAGCAGTCACCGATGGCTCTGAGCTACCGGCCGACCAATCCGAAGACGATCTGACTGTGATTTTTCTCCAATCTGGGTATCGGCCGTCGTTTCGCCAACATTGTCTGTAAGAAAGCTGATGTCTACATGAAGAGGTCTCTCTCTCTTGCTCTGGTTTGAATGTTTCATTGTCATTTGTTTTTGTATCTGATATGATCTGATTCACTGAATTTTGTTATGTTGGTGATTTGTGTTTTTGCGGCGCCTTGAATTTGATTGAAATAGGATGTTTAGATATTAGGTTTCTAAGGAAAAGTCACCGCTTTGAACCGAACCTTGTCTATGACTGAAATTTGTCTCACCTTCAGTAGCTGTGTAAGGCTAAGGTTTTGGTGCTGTTTGTTTATTAAATACAATGTCTTGAGTATTTAACCAAAAGTCCGGAAATGGTGAATCTGGGATCAGTTTTACAAAATCCGTCCTGAGTGATTAAAATCTTCTGTATCTTTAATAATCTATGTGGTTGATATTGTATTTACCCCAGGGGATCAGGATGCCATTCAGTACATGTGTAGGGAAGCACCAAAAGCAGTTATTGAACTTGAGAATTACGGGCTGCCATTCTCCCGGACAGAAGATGGGAAGATATATCAACGTGCATTTGGTGGCCAAAGCTTGAATTTTGGAAAAGGTATAATGTAATTTTCAGTAGAAGTACAGTTCCCTGTATTTAGATAGAATATTTTAAATAAGTGGTCTCTACTTTTTATAGGTGGACAAGCATACCGGTGTGCTTGTGCTGCTGATCGAACTGGACATGCTTTGTTGCATACTCTGTACGGCCAGGCTATGAAACACAATACTCAGTTCTTTGTGGAATATTTTGCCCTTGATTTGCTTATGAGCAATGATGGTAAGTCTTAACAATGTTTCTTCAGTTTCTCTTTATTTATCATTTGCACCACGTTTGAATTTACCTGTTCCTTTAAATGCACCTGAGATGAGTACTGTATATGTCTCATATTTTATTGTTTCTATGAGGTAGTGCAGATCCTCATTTTCTTCTTCCAGATTTTTATGAGATCATGATTGTCTCATCATCCACATTGAAATACATCGATATATTAACACAATATCAAATTATTTCTCCTGGATATTACCAGGTAGCTGCCAGGGTGTAATTGGGTTGAATATGGAGGATGGCACCTTACATCGATTCCGTTCTGCCTCAACAATTCTTGCTACTGGGGTAAAAAAAATCTTTCAAAAATGCACTTTAGGCTTATAGAAGTCCTAATATTTGTGGCTGCACCTGATGAAAGTTGATAATCTTCTTGTATTTCTCAGGGTTATGGTAGAGCATACTTTTCTGCTACATCTGCTCACACTTGCACTGGACTTCTGTCTAAAATGGGTTGGAAAGAAGGTAACTAAAGTTGGCCATACTAGCCTACTTATATGTAAAGTATTCCTTTTCATTCTTGGATTTTTTGTTTCCATTATTTCCTTTCTTCAGTCTTCTCTGTGGACTGGGATATTATTTTATTGATTTGGCTTTCCTTGAAAATAGCAAGTAAGAGATATCAATACAAATGTCTTCCTTGTGCATGATTTAAGGTGGCTGTTATTCAATTCCTCGGATAGTCTCCGTAGTGATTGATGAACAACATAATTGAGACTATTATCTTCACTAGATGTGGAACCATGAGGAAATTATTCTGATTATTGCTATTTGCTTTGCTTGAGAA
Source organism: Salvia rosmarinus (assembly GCA_036937905.1). Taxonomy (NCBI): domain Eukaryota; kingdom Viridiplantae; phylum Streptophyta; class Magnoliopsida; order Lamiales; family Lamiaceae; genus Salvia; species Salvia rosmarinus. The sequence continues at coordinate 70,982,654 of CM072814.1, forward strand.
TTGAAAGAAGTATGGTAGACAATATCCTGAAGTATAGTTGCATATGAGATGTGTAAGCTGCTACTGTTTCATTTGGAGTTTGGCCATAATGTGTCCCTGCCATTTCTCCTTCCAGCTAGTTGGGTTTTGGTCTACTAGCAAAATTGATCGGCATGTACTCTTGCGGATGGGTCTAATCACAACCTTTCATATGCAACTAAGGTGATTGTTGAATTATCTAAAGCTGCCTTTTTATGTCCAAAATCTTTGCAGAATAATCCACGGAAAGCATATTACTGATAACATTTCAGTAAGTACCCCCCCCTTGAGAATAACCTGAGTTCTCCTTATAGTTGAAGCTACTTGTTTTTGTGTATCCTTCGTAACTTCTGGAACCACTACAAAATTCAGTACAAGTTGGTAGTATATTTAATGTTACCTTAATCTATTTTAAGTTTATGTTTGTACGCATTTTAATTTGCACCAGATATTAAAAGGGCTGGTAAGCTTTCTGCTGTTCATTGATGGTGATCGTGGCTAATCCTCGGCAGTTCAAGATCCCCGACTGATTTCTGAATAGGAAGAAGGATTACAAGGATGAGAAGTTCTCTCAAGTGACATCCAACGCCTTGGACATGAAGCTAAGGGATGACCTTGAGCGTTTGAAGAAGATCAGGTACAAACACCGACTCGATTTTCTCGTTTGCCTAGTGATCTTCACCTTACACTTGTATCTTTATAACTCGCAGGAACCTCAGTGGTCTCCATCACTATTGGGGTCTTCGTGTGCGTGGTCAGCATACCAAGACTACTGGTCGCAGGGGAAAGACTGTTGGTGTCTCAAAGAAGCGATGAGGTTCTTGTTCCTCTGTCTATAGGCTTCCCCATCACATATATAATGTTGAGTTTGGTATGGTTAATGGTTTTTCATTTGAATTTCGGATACTACTTCAGTTTTGTCATGTGGAACGCGCATTTTGGTTAGGTAGAATGAGTCGATGGAATTTGCGATTGTATTCACTGATATCTGCCTTGTGTTACGTTTTTTATTCTCTTAGAATATTTATAGGTTTGTTAATAAGCAGTTTGTCATTGGGGGTTAGGTCACGTCCTTGCAAAATACTAGTAATTTGTATTTTTCTTTATCTCTTACTTGCAATAGGATCAGACTGACCCCATAATAATTTGTATTTTTGGTACTTTTCATTGTGTGTACCGAAGGAGGTAATCGCCAGCAATCAGCAGTTGTGATTATGGTGGTGCATAAATGTCATTTAGATTGTTTAGTATTAAAAAATTGATGAAGTTGCAGATTCTAAATAAATTTACGTTTAATATATAGCAATGTGTTTGGGGGTAGAAGATTTCTAATTCTACACATGAAAGTGTTTCTAGCTTTATGTGAAGACTCAAGTAAGTGTCTCATAATATTAATTTGTGGACATATATGGAAGTTCATGCTACACATTATATGCCTCAAATTGAATTTAAGGCAATAAGTGCCCCAAGAAATTAATATGGAGACATATAAGGATTTTTCATGCTACACATTTTATGTCCCGATACAAATAAGTGTTTCGATATTACATTTCAAGGCATATGTAAATGTCTTGAAATACAATATCGAAACACTTATTTGTGTCTTTTATATAAATATCGGGACATAAAATGTGTCTCAATAAATATTGAGACACAAACTAAATCTGTTAAGGGGCATTTATATATGCCTTAAGAAACCAATCTTGGGACATATGAAAATGATTGGAAAGGTATTGTTTTAGAGACACTGAAAAAGAGCCTCTAACACTATTGGGACACGATACTTAGCAACACATGTGATAAATGCCTCCAAAATCATAAGTGCCCCAAAATGGTATATATTGAGGCACTTTTCGATGTCTCAAAAACTACTTTTTGTTGTAGTGATCATTTGGGTGCAAAATCTATATCAAAACGATGTCATACATTGATTTAGATCCACGTTATGAGATGAAGTGTTTTTAATTTATTTTTTTAACATCGTCATGTAATTCAAATAATATTAAAATATTATTGAAATTGTTATAATTAGTTTCTAATTTATTTTTAAAATTACTCTATAACTTCTCAAAATTATAATTATTTGGACCCCCAGAAAAATATTCCTAGCTTCGTCACACGTACACAAAACAATTCTATATACATGTAACACACACTCTACACACACATATTATATATATAGATATATATATTGGTAATGTAGTTATCAAAATTCCAAATTCTCGTTTTTCTCTTCTTCTTTATTTTACTTTTACTTTTTCTTTATTCATTTTTTTCTTCTTATACTTATTACATATATTTTCATTTAATATACACATTCCATTTACATAGTATATATATATTTGAGATCATCCAAAATTCACGATAATACCATTTTTTATTACTTTATTTTACTCTATAATATTAGTCAATCCATTTTATTTGTCAAGTTATCGGATAAATTCGTTCGAGTCTGTTGATATTTCAATTTATTTTACCTTATTCAATTTTGAATAAATTGGAATTAAATTCCAACAATTAAATCGGGTTGGCCCGATATAATTTCATTTGGCGAATAAATTAATAATCCTACTTTAAGGAATTCACGATTCCTATCGTTTTTATATTCACTTTCACCTCATAATTTACAACCTTTCATATTATGTTCGTGTAGTAATTCTCGGATATTTTCAAAAATCAAGTATGGACTACAAAGTCTTAGACTATGAATAGTATTTTCTCGGCTTTCCATTTACATAAAGATGAAATTTATAAAATCTCGCTATTGGATCCATATCGTGAAAATAGTGAATGAAAATGATCGCGCTGCATCCATATCTATTTTCTAATTCCAAATCAGAATGAATAATCCTAACCCAAAAATTTAGTCACTAATTATCAAACTTTTGAACTTTTCAATTCCTGATTCGTTTTTAATTTCATTTCTATAATTTATTCTTATTTATTAGTCATGTAAAATCCTAAATTTAATATTTAATTAGTCATAAATTGAATTTAGACGATCGGGATTTAATGTCCATTAATTAGACCAACTATAAATAAGTTTAAGAGGTGGTTTTCTATTTTTAGAAATTTAGCCATCTAAACCCAAAAAAGTAAATAATTATTTTTGTTATGGTTAACCATAGGATTTTTAGGTTAACAGATAAAACAAGTTTTGGCTTTTAATTTATTTTTTTTAGTGGTTAATCGAATCGATTAAAAATAGTATGTTCTATTTTTTTGTATGACAAATGATTCATTATTAGAAATTCAGAACCGTTGTATGGAGAGTTACCTAGTTCAATTAACTTTAAATCAAGGAATTCCTTGAAAACCGTCCTCGTATCCCACTGATCTTCAATGTTCATTAGGATTGTTCTGAATCTAACGAAATCTTGCTACTTAACCTCAAGTTAATTCTTGTCCTACCATGTCAAATGATCTTCATTATAATCTGACAATCTTTCTTTTAATGTCGTTAAGAGATACTTCTTTTAATATCGTTAAGAGATACTGGTGTATCTTTTTTGATATCCTTGTTGGATATCAAAGATGATTTGAGGGTCTGGATCTTGTCTTCTTTGAGATCCCTTTCAACCTTCTTTCATCATTAATTAAACCATCTTTGATCCTTCATTTTTTGGTGGCGAAATTTTCCTTCATCATCACGCTTGTTACAAAAAGTAAGTGGCATTTTTCGGTTAAACACCCCATTCAACCTTCGGACAATGATCTTGTAATCACAATTGGTTGGAATACCAATCTCTGACTTTCATTGTGTCCTGCGTATATTTCATTGAACATCTTACGGAAATTATTTCCTAACAGAATATCTACATATGTAAGTATGGCGCATATTTATAATAAACACATATGCATGTGCATGAAAATAATATCCAATTTGCACGTAAAATGCAAGTGGACACTTAGTTCAATCGAGCCTCTTGGTCGATTTCCATGAAATTTAAAAACTAACATCGAGGTTTTCCTTAAGAATTTTAAATCATACTGCAGTATTTTCTCTAGGATAGGGACCTTCTAAAGTCATCAGTTGCTCTACTCTGGTAAATTCTAGTAACGATAAAAACTTATGTGATTTTAGCTAAAATATTTATAGGTATTTTTGTACCTTTGCCCGATTTTTAATATAGTATTAACTTTTCATATATTAAATGTATTCACGTGATATTACTTTTAAAATATGAAAATATATAGATTTTCATATTTTTTATTGTCGGAAACCTTTTACTTATAATTAGTTAACATATCTATAATATAAATTTAAAATATACAATCTTTGTCTCTATTTATCTTCCTATGAATCTTGGGACGGGTTTTAATAAAAATGATTGAGTATACTGTGGGTGAAGTAAGGATCAAATATTAGTGTAGTGTTAATTAAATTAGAGTTAGACTATGAGTTATAAAATGTGTAAATAAATGGCATTGTTGAAAATTATAAGTAGGGCAAGTGACGGGTCATTGGTGGTAAAATATGTAAATAAAGAGTGTCGTTAAAGATAATAAGTAATGAGTATTTTGTACGATAATATCCAAAAATGAAATAGAAAAAAATTTGAGGGCATACAAAATAAAAAATTAAGAAAAAAAATAGGAAACAGAAGGAATATATAATAATTTCCATGCAAAATATTAAATTACCATACAGGAGCTTATCTAAAAGTATGAAGTGGATTGAGAATGATCTCTTCATGTCTTTTTTTGTAAATTCCATTAATTATACTGGACATTTTGTTCGGGTGGCCGCCACATATATTTTCTACTCCGGATTAAATAATATTTAGTGCAATATTTAAACTTTCAATTTGTGGTCATTGTATAATTCCAATATTTGTGCTGACATCAACTGTGATATTTGTATGGGCCTGTTAATGTACTAGGGATCTTTTATTCCATTTTTTAGCAATGTAAACAAAAAATTCCAACATATATATTACTAGAGAATGGGTGAAAATAAGTGAAAATTAAATAGATAGAAAGGCAATTCGGATCCCTTATTATCATCTAATGTGATATCTCCTATTGTATTCGTGGGTGATCGACATATGACAACTAAGGATTTAATGACAACTAAAGATTTAGGGTTTATATAGGAACAATGTACACCATAAAATTTGGCAATTCTAAACCTTTAGGTTTGTCACATGTTCTACATGTAGGTATGTAATAGAGGATGTCAAACAAATAGACAATAAATGATCTTAAATGAATGAATTACAGTGACTGCGAAAAGAGAGATGAAAGAAATTACAAAAAAATAACTTGCACTTTTTGCCAAAAGAATGAGTGATGATAAAATGGTACCTTATATTTGATGTCTTGGAAACACATTTTGATTTTAAAGAGGCACACTATGATACGTCTGGATGTACGATACATCTAGTCTAGTTAAATTTTAATTTAAAATTAATAAACTCATGATTGAGTGGATGTACCGGACATTTAAATGCACACAAATTTGCACACAAGTTTTTGCCGACTACAAATCGCTAAATCTTGTGATTGGAATTATTTTAAATAAAACAAAATATGGAACAAATTGGAATATGGGGGTGAGAATTGAAAATTCAATTGTTTGATTAATTAGCGGCCTTTTCTCTAGAAGAGTGAATATAAAATCAATAATCAGCAACTTAATTGTGGAAATTAAAACGATCTTTTTCATAGGTTGAAAATAAATGCATTCAGCGGCCAGACATGACGTGATGAATAATTAACAATGTCTCGACCAATTTCAAAATTTCAGACAGCATGAAAATGATACATGAATATACAACCAACGATGAACAAAAATATATTACAGAAAAGTGATGAAAATCAAACTCAAAAAATAAGCAAAAACAAACGAGATTATTATTAACAACCATGATAGCAAAAACAACCACAGCATGCATATAAAATATAATACATAAAATCAAGATCACTTGCAGCTCAAGTTCTGCACAGCATTCGTAGCCACAACAACGGTGAAGGTACAATTCATATCAGCCGTCTTCTTCCTCTTGATCACCTTCATCAGCTCCACCTTCCCTCTCAGCCTCGCCTCCACCACCAAATCCAACGTGCCCGAATTCGAGACGCCTAAATCCGCCACGAAGGTGATCTTCTTAGTCGAACGCGCCCTCGCACGTGCCTCCTCGATCGCGAACTGCGTCAGGTTGTCGTTGCCGGACCTGATGGTGGCGAACGTGCTATCGAATTTATAGTGGCCAAAGTTGGTGTTCTTGACTAGGAGGCGCGCGGTCAGCCTGAGGTCGCCGGTGGGGTTGGCCGTGACGGCAATGTCCTCGAGCCGCACCTTGGGGGTCTTCACGCGCATCACGGTGAGAGAGAAGACGAGGATCACCGCCACTTGGAACACCGCGAAAATGGCGATGTATGCGAAGCATTTCATTCGCTTCTTCTTCTTCATCTCCGCCTCGGATTGGGAGCGGTTGTTTCCGTATTCCTCGTCGCTTCTCGGCACAACCGTCGCCGGCGCTAAGGGGTATCCCTGGACCTCCGGCTGGTATTTATCTGCCATTTTTTTTTGTAAAATATTTTTTGAGGTTTGATATATTGATCAGTTTGTGAATGTGTATATGTGTGTAAGAACTTGAGATATTTGAGGTGGGAGGAAACTGTCTGTATATATAGGTTTCAATTTTCAAATGGTTATTTCTTGGAAACGTTGGTTTGAAAACTGGGGCAAAAAGCGGAGGAATTTTGGGGCGAAAAACGAGTAATTATTTGGGTATTTTGACTTCAAAATGGAAAGACGTTTTCTTGATCTGGAACAAGATGAGTACGGACATAAGGGTCTTTGTTTATGTGTATATATTAATAGATAATATATATATAAGCTTCTATCATAAAATGTAATTTTTTTCTTGGGTTTTGACGATGTGGAATGATTATATAATAATGCATATGGTCCCATTGATCTTCTAGAGGGGCTAATTAAGTACAACTTAGAAGATTGCGTCTCCTATCAAATGCTTTAGTATAACACGCTCTAACATAAAATAAAATTATTTGGTGTCGTTTAATTCTTCTTTTTTTGCATTAAAAAAAAATTCATTCTTTGTGTTTTAACTGTTAGTGGTGGCTATTCGTAAGTGTTAGTTGGGGTATAGCCAGACCGAAAAATATTGGCGGGAGTTGAAAACCATAAGTTTCTTGTCATGATCGAGACTATCTACCCCATCAATTAGCTCAGATTTAAAGAGCAACACCCTTTGTAGAGTAATTATGTTGAATCTAAATTTCTCTGTCTATGTAAATTTCATAATGTTGCACGTTTTTTCTTCTGGCATCTGATAATAATATTTTAGTATTTTACAGAAGAGGAAATAATTTAGACATAAAGTAATAGTTGAAATTATTACATCATAACCAATGGACTAAAATTAAATAAAATGAAAAAAAAAGTTAAATAGATTTTGTGAATTAACTATATTCGTAGGAGAAGATTTGAAATAAAATAAAAAGAGTATTTGTATCCTTGTTGGAGAATGGAGACGACTTGAAATTGGTTAAAAAAAATGACACACTCTGGCACAATCACATTTGTGTGTGACTTTTCAAACTAATTTTAGGACGTCTTTGGTCAAGATATACATAAATATGGATAATATTATATCTTGTTAAGGACTTTATGGAAATAACTTCAATTTAATTATTGGATATCAAATGATATAATAATTGGATGAAAAAGTTACAGTGTAAAAATTAAGGGCTGACAATTCGTGCGTGTCGGATCGTTATCGTGTCAACACGATAACGACACGACACGCACTACAAGAAAATGTTCCAATAGTTACATAATTTTTTAAGAATTGTGACATCTATAGATGTCACTAAATAAATTTGTTACATCTTATAAATGGGTAACTATTATGCATGTCACAAAAAAAAAAAATGTCACAAAATTTAGTGACATTTAAAAGTGTAGCTATTTTTGTGACATATGAAAGTGTAATTATTTTTGTGATATGTGAAAATATAACTATTTTTTGTGACATGTCAAAATGTAACTATTTTTTTTAACATATCAAAATGTAACTAATTTTTTTGACATGTAAAACAGTAACTATCTTTTTTAATGGTAAATTTGTTCGGTCAATTTTTCAAGAGGGTAATCGATTTCAAGCAAAACGCTACTATAAACAATGTCACAGAGAAACTAAAGTATCAATTTTATTAAACCCATTACAGTAACACTTATATTTAATAGTTGTTCCAACAAGAAAGGAGTAGATGTTAATGCAAGTTATTTAAATATTACCAAAAAAACATAACAAAAGAAAAACTCATAACAAAGAAAATCTTCTCTAGGCCCAACATACAATGGTGTCTATCAAAATTATGCTTTCTGTCTCATTCTGTACTTTATTTCAATCCATGATTCTATTCTTCAAGTCGGGAAGCTTTGTATTTGCACCTTCGTCTCCTATAAAAACAACATAAATATTCAATATTGATGAACAAAAGAAGCATCATAACTAAAATGGCAGACTATATTGAAAAATAAAATAACCATAACACACTAATAAGTAATAAATTAAGTAAAGTTCTGAACTCAAAAGAGTAGATTGAGGATAATCCTGAGTGCAAGAAGCTTGTTGCAGTAGAACCTAATTTGAATCCAACTAAAAGAGCAGTAGCTGAATGAAATGTTTTTGAAATGCATCACATAGATAATCTCTTTCCTCGTAAGAATCATCTTTAGAATCTCTGCAATAGAGACATGTCATTTCTTTAGCCACATTCAAATAAAGTGTCTTCTCCATCAACAATATAAGTCTGCCCAAAGCAAATACTATAAAAGCAACATTCCAACTGAAGGATTTCACACGCTGCCTACCTATACAAACCAATATGATGGGACTATAGCTCACCACACCACAATCACATTTTGTAGTCAAAAACTCAACTGAAGGATTTCACACGCTGCCTATCTATACAAACCAATATGATGGGACTATAGCTCACCACACCACAAACCACATTTTGCAACTCATGGAGCTCCTATTTGCCAAGTTGGAGAAAAGAATAGTATTACGCCAATCCCAATTAATTCATACTGAGCAACACATTTTCCATCCTCAACAATTTTTAATTTTTTTTAAAAGTTTTTATTTACAGTGAATAGCATAAGGAAAAACAAGCAAATTATATCAGAGGCAAATAAGGCATGCAGAGAGAATAAAACAAAACCAGAGCAACCAGAGCACTCAATGAAGATTGATCATCAAAATATGCAGTATATCACATGCAAATGTGGATCTTAAACATTCACTAATTCGTCAACTCTCTGATTGATGCTTTCAACCAAAACATAACACCATGAATAATGATCCAAACTTTGAACTCATATCAAAATGACCAGAAAGGTGCATTCGAACAAAATGGAGAAAAGGTGAGCAAAGAATTGACATACCTCAAAATCGTCAACTCTTTATCGAACCAATGGATTAAGCCCTTCGATCCTCGCTATGAACAATTCACATCTAATCAGTCAAGCTTCAAAAATATTGTGACATGTTTAAATATAGTATGGTTTAATTACATGGATAGATGTGTTAAATTTTATTACATTTTCAAGTGTAACAAAATTATGTAACTACTAGACATTTTTTTTGTAGTGAGTTAATTGACATAATATACCATAGGTTACATCAGCCAAAAAATGATTCTACTCAACCAAAAATCAACTCTACAAAGCATGTCCTAACAGATTTATAGAAGCAAATACTATTATTGGCATTCACAGCATATTGGCCTATAATCCAGGACCAAGCTCCAGACTAAACTCATTTTATCGTAATGCAGTTTCATATGATAAAATCCAATAAAAGTCCAATCACAACCGAATATATAATGCTAAAAGTAAATTAGAAACATAAAAATCACCATATCTCACAAATCAATCAGAAAAGTCTGGCTCAAAGAGAACAAAGAATGATGGATCATTCTACTTGCACATTTGTACCTGCCAGATTACATGTATCATCGAATCACTTGTTTATAACTTTGTATTTGAAACATGGAAACAAATCAACACAGCCATTCTAAGAAACACAGCCACCAACAAAAAGAAAGCAACACATTTCAAACTCTTTTTTCCCTTAGAGTAAACTTCAAGCCTCCTCTCCATATCATATCATCTTCCACCTCCTCTATCCCAACGCACAACTTAATTCCCCAAAAATGATAAAATGAAAGAAAAAGAAATGAGAATAAAATTGCACTTTAATCAATCTGGTTGAGGTTGAGGTTGAGCTTGAGCCTCAAATCTGCAGTTAATAACCATGGACTCCACCATAATTCAACCCCCCCCCCCCAACAAAACTTCCGCTTCGAAGCTCCTCGCAGAAATTAATTACCACGACTACCCCCTTATACTAATAATTGGACTGCTCCTCGCAGAAATTAGCGTTCCCGCAGGTGAACACACTTTTACCATTTAAAATTCTTCTCATATCCTGTTTCCTTTTCTTAGAGGCTAACCGAATGTTTCATAGGTAAATATTTTTCACTTGCAAAAGCAACTACTGTCTAATTTTCATAAGTTAGTGTCACGACCCGACTACCTAATCAGGTAATTAGGCCGTGACTCGGGGTTAGGAAGAAAATTTAACGACAACGGGTTCAAACATATGTCAAGAGGAAAGATGACAACAACTTTCTTTATAAATGAATCTAACATTTACGATTCAAGAAGGTAAAATATAAAGTAGGTTTCCAAGAATGTTTTGTCAACAAGAAGGATTATCAACAATTTAAAACATGGAATGACAACGACTCAACCGAATAATATTGAGTCTGACGAAAACCATTCTAAACATTCAAGAAATCCTTGTTCACCGAACATTGGACATGATCATTTTATCATATCAGAACATATAAGCAGGTAAGGTCAAAGCTCGGCAACGAAAAACATGGTTGAGAATTATGTGTGAAGACATAACTCTCTGGGCAATAAAACATGTCAATAACAATAGAACAACCTTAATATGAATCAATATTTGGAGAAGCTCCTTCGCGCAGCATTCGATTCCAACATTCTCTCCAGCTCAACCTGCATATTTAGAAATATATGCAGGGCGTGAGTACAAAAATGCACTCAGTGGGTATACGCCAAAAACATAAAGATAAACTTTGCCATTAGGGCTATAAATTTGACGTGCCATCAAATAAACTTATGCAGGGATTTTATTGAAATTACCTGCATAATGCTTCTCAAAATCTGTTCATGCATGCTCATATCATTATATAATCATATCATATCATATCATATGCATATGCATGTTTCATGTCGGCATGCATCTTTCTTTTCCTTCCCATATCCACGTCTATATTCTTTGTGTTGATCCGAGGAGTAAACCTCCTCCTCAAACACACTTTAACTTCACATACCCGAGTTGGTCCCGAAGGATCTCAACTACGGTCATACCCGACGTCGGTAAATTCTTTCTTTTCTTTCTTTCCCGTGGATAGGTAGTGCATCATGCTTATGCTCATGCTTAAAAACATTGGCAAGTCAATCAACTTTTCAAATCAATGCATATCATCAAATCTCATGTCATCTTTCATGCATAAACATATGATATCATTTGAAAACATTTCAAAGCATAAGTATATTATTATAGAAAATACTTATACCACTGGATGTTCCTTAGAGCTAAGGAACTAATTTCCAATTCAATTCCATTTCTTCCTTTATCCATATCTTATCCTCATAGAACGGCATAAAAGCCTATCAATATCCAAACAAGAACAGTACTCATCTTAGTCGTCGACACGACCATATATTCTCGATATCAAATCTAAGATACTATGGTTATCAAAACTTGGTTCATTGCATCCTCTAGCATCTTATTAACAAACAATTTCTATCGAAAATTCGGCAGCGTAACGTTTATAAAACGCATCGCCAAATCAACACCAGATCAACCAAACATAACCCAAACTCCATCAATTCATCACCATATGTCTCAATATACATAGGAAACTCAACAACAAGCTTCAATCATCTCATCTTAGCCAATAACTGAAAATCCCCTTAAGACGTCACTTAAGGTCTAAAGTCGAAAATTCATGTGAGACGTCATCTAACACCAACAAACCTATATACATGCTCAACTATCATTAAATATCATCATTTTATCAACAAAATATAAAGATCAAAGCTTTGGCTTTGAAAACCAATTTTCGCCGACAAACTAAAATTTTACCGTTTTTGAATACGTCGGCGGAAAAATCCGAATAAATCATTTTAGGCTTTATTCATATCATAGAATCCAAATACGAATTCAAAATGATCAAATAAAATCAAAAATCCAACAATATATGGACTTAAGGTTTCGGCCATTTTGGGATCATTCGCATAGTTTCGATTTTAAACGTTTTTCTTGTTCCAAACACATTTATATCAATCCAATAACATATATATGAAAGAAATTCAACCATAACAACATCATATATCCAAGATCAAGCATGCCCTTATTTTTGAAATTTACAAGAATTTACAAACAATAAACATATGCTTTACAAATTCAACGTTAAACAATACGTAGACGTCGAATCTATCATAATATTAACAATTAATCAAACAACACATAATTATTCAAAATTTTCAGCATGTACCGAAAATGTAACAAGAGTATAGGATCATATTTTTAAAAATTTAAAACCGTAGATGTGTTCTCGGTACGAGATTATACCTCTATTCGAAGACCGATCGAAAATTCAACGGTCGGATCTTCCTATTTTTGAACCCTAAATTTCGAAATTTAGTGTGTGCAAAGTGTGTGTTCTTGTGTGTGACCGTGAGTGAGGGAGAAGGAATGAGGGAGGATAAGCTTTTTTATGTTATGTAATAAATATATTAAAATTTTCCTTTTCTTTTATTAGGGTGATTATTCACCCTCTCTAGAAAACTCATTCTTTTCTTTTCTTTTCTTATTTTCTTTAATAGATAAAAATCACTTTTGTTGTAGAAAATATTTATAAATATTGTAGAATAACGTACAACATTTTTATAGCGAGAAATCGACACTAATTATCCGATAAAACAACCTCTATTTAAAACTTTACTTTTAAACCCAATAATTGTCATAAACATCAAAATATAAATATTAAAAATATTTTTGACCATAAAAACCATTTTAAAATATTTCGCTCTTCATTCGAGCTTAATCGGCAAACGCCGACGTCGTAAAAACATAGATTTGAAAATTCACAATTTTATGAAATCAAGACTTATTTGAGCATGTATCTATCATCTCAAGACTATTTAAATCTAGGTTTTCTTATGTTCAACTAGATTTAAGAATCTTATCTCAGATTCTATCTCAAATCTGCCGAAATTCTATCGTCTCAACTCGAAGCTTAACGCAAAAGCTTCTAACTTATACATCTCTTTCTTAAGGATGCAATGCCCTTCTTAATAATCTCTTAACCATGAGCTAATCTCTGCTACAGAAATACGGGGTATTACAGTTAGGCTTGCTATTAGATCTTGTATTTCTGCATCTTTGATAAACGCAACAGTAGAATTGGAGTAAAACCTAATTTCAACAATTTACAAATTATCTATTTTACTGAATTGAAAGAGAGAAACTATACCTTAAATTCAACCGAAGGTGGAGATCTGGCGGAGATTCAATCAGATGAGTGTGGTATGAACGCGATTCTCTTCACGAGAATTGGGGAATGGTAAGGGCCGAGAAATAGATGTGGTGAGTGAAGAGGTTAGTTTGATGGGATAGTGGGGTATTAAGAAGATCGATCATATCATATATAGTACTTAATTGGTCTACATCTTAAATCTTAAATAAAATAATCACTCCACATGTACAATGCATGATGCACATGATGCACATGTACAAGCCAAAAAAGAGGATTTCTGAAAAATGCATACGTTTTATTATGCAGACAATTTATGGATTTTAAAGCTTTTCTAGCTTTCCAGTAGAAAAAAAAAGGTAATTTTATTGCTTTAAACAAAATACTATTATAATCTAAAGGATATAAAAAAATCAACTGTTATGTCTGGATTGCTTTTCGCGAAATCAGTATTAACACCCAAATTTATTGAAAATTTAAGTGAGAAAAAAAAAAGGAAAATTAAACGGATGGTTGTTAATATAGCACGACATTGCCGCGATGCGCTCAATATAATGAATATTTTACTTTCCTGGAATACCCATAAAGGCCCCTGAGTCTTCCTTAAATCCGGCGTTGAATTTGACATGGATTTCAATTTCATTTTGACACGATTTGCATTTGGATTGACAATTCCATTACCATTCCCACTGGTATTCTATTCGGTAATATTTCATTTTCTTATATTAACTTTTAACCTTTTTTATTTAACTCTTTACAACCATTCCATTTACGTTCTATTCGGTAATATTCGATAACATATCACAATATTTTAAACTCTTGAATTATAGTAAAATTTAGTTATATTCCTATATGTAACAAAAAAAATATTGTGAAAAAATATTGTGACATGTTTAAATGTAACAAGGTTTAATTACATGGATATATGTGACAAATTTTAATACATTTTCAAGTGTAAAAAAATTTACATATATTTTTATGTGTAACAAAAATATATTGATGCATGTATTGGTGTAATTAAATTTTGCATGTCATAAATTTTGTTACACTTATCTTGGTGTCACTAAAAATATATAACTACTAGAATTTTTTTTTGTAGTGACGATAAGGTAAAACACGAACACGACCCGTTAAGGATCTGTCCAACACGAACACACCACGAGCACGATACGAACACGAATATAACACGAGTTTTTTCGTGTTGACACGACACGACATGAAACAACAAATTCAAATCAAAATTAGAAAATAAATTAATAGAAGATAAAAATATATAAAATATAATTAAATTAATATCAAATATATATAAATATTATCGAATTACACAAAAACGACACGATCCGACACTAACACGAATGCAACACGAAAATTATCGTGGTACACGAACATACAATAAGACTGATCACTAACTTGTTAGTTTCGTGCATGTTCGTGTTGTGTTCTCGTGTGGTGTCGAAAATTACCAATCCTAATAAAAATACCTATTAATAACGCGACCATAAATTCTTTTGGTAAATTGCACCAAGACATACTTTATGGGCATTTATTTGTGAGTTACCGCAATTAATATGAACGTTAATTATGCATCTTGTCTTCTTTTCAAATAATATCAATTTATTTTTCATTATTATGACATCACAATCACTTTTTTCATAAAGTTGCATTGCAGTAACTTTTAATAATTAACTCAATGAAATTAATTTAGAGGTGTTTCAATTTCAACGAGGTCTTAGGGGAGAAAAAGTGTTTAGAATCAGTATAACTATCGCAAAGATTTATGTGAGAATCGTTCGCACCATATACTAGAAGTGTCAATTATAATTAAAAATGATATTTATTCTTTTATCTTCTAACTACAAAGTATCGATTATCTTAAAGAAAAATATAAATAACATTGAAGAAATATAACAATATTAAATCTATTCGCACAGTGTGGACAGTCCACCTCATTAATTAAAGTAAAGATTCTATTATTTTTCATTAATTATCCCAACCCATTAATCAATTTTGGTTTTGTCTCTTTTATCATACCAAATATAGTAAGACTTGAATCAAGCCTTCTTTAGAAAGTTAGGATATTGTAACATCAATTAGAAACATATACAAATTAATAAAACGGCAAATTGTAAGAGGGCATGGTAAAAATAACTTTGTTTTAGGGTAATGGTAAGAATATAACTTTGTCCGACTAAAATGACTATGTACTTTTATTGATAGAATTCATCGGATCTTCACGTGTTAATTAATGAGAAATAGAAAGCAGTTTATTTGTTTTATAGATTGGACACGAACGTTTATATGAATTTTTATTAAAGATGAGTTGGATGCATGATTGGAATCTATATTGATAAAATTTGCAGGAAGGAACTCATATGGAGAATGTCGCATGTGATCTTTTACGACAAAATTATCTACTTACGCCAAAATCTGTGCTCGTCAATTTGCAAGATTTCAATAATTATATATCTTCATAATGATTTTGGATCAACCAAGCATTCTTGCTCAATATATAATATTTTCTCTATTTTGTAAGGGCGAGTGACTAAGGTATGAAAAAAGAGTATAGACACAGTAGCTTATCCGAAAGATATTATAATTTATACATAACAAAACAATGAAATACGTACCAAACTCAATAACAATATGAAACAGAGCTAAATTCTACACTCATGACATATAAACAGAGGTAAATAAATCTCAAACCCTCAACAATGCAATCAACAAATAATACAAAGCAAAAACAAAAAAATCAAAATATAAAGTCCTAAACGTGATGATCATCACTTTATTACTAATTGCACCTCATATTCTGGACCTGCCTGTTAGCCAAATTGACAGTCCAGTCACAATTCATTTGACCAGATTTCTTCTTCTTGATCACCTTCATCAAATGCACCTTTCCATTCAATTTCGCTTGGCTGCTCAGCCTCAAAATCCCAGAATTTATGTCATTTCCCAAGTTACTATCAGATACCCTGTCCGTACTAACATCCACTCCGATGTTGAACTTCTGTGTTTTTCTGGCCTTGGCACGTCCCCGAGGAATGACAGCTTCCCCGAGTGGTACCCCATTGTACAATATGATAAGCGTGCTGTTATCATACTTGAAATGCCCGAAATTGGTGTTTTTTATGGTGAGTTGAGCAAGCAGCCTCATGTTGATGTAAGTCGCGGTGTTGTTGTTGGAGCTGAAGCTTTCCACAACCATAGCGTTGAACCTCACCTTAGGGCTTTTCACCTTCATAACCGTGAGGGCGAACACTAAAATGATCGCCGCTTGGAACACTACGAATGCTGCAACATATGCTAAGCATTTCTTACGGCTTCTTCCTTCTCCTTTTGACATTTTTTTGTGGAAAAAGGAGTGTCTTCTTTTCTTGATGTTGTTTTTTCTTGGATATATGACGAGGTGAAAGAGAAGTGGGAAATTGGATGAGTATTTGTGTTTAGGGATGAGAGGATGGGAGAATATATATAGGATGGGGAAATAATTAGTTGAAGTAGATGGTTGGCTGAAATGTCAAACTAATGTTGCTATAAGGACCAATGCGCGTTTTCAAGGATCTTGACTTAGTGCACCGTAAAATGAAGCAAGTAAAGGAAGCTTCATATATGTATATTAAGTACTCTTAAATAACTATGTTTCTGTGCGCGCATACACGAAGGCGCGCACAGAGGAGGCTTTATTTTTTTATTTTTTTGTTATGTGAAGAAATCAGGCGTGGTTCTCGTTCATATTAAGGGAGCTTTACCTTCAAATGTAATTGCTAGCACCTAATGTTCTTTTCTAATTTTACTATAAGAAATTCATGTTTAGCAACGAATTACGTTTGTCTTTGAACACCTATGGAGTAGCGATGAATAATTTTACTTTACAATATGGCTATTAAACTTATGTTTTTATATATGATTGTGACTGCCAAACTCATAACTTTACTAAAAGTCACTATTATTATACATTTAGAATGACATTTCTTTTCGGTGATTGGATCGCTGGTAATTAACAATGGATCCTCGACTGCATACGTACAGGGAGTTGGCTGGATAAGAACGTTACGAACAAAATAAAAGTAAAGAAAAAAAAATGTGAATAAGGTATAGATTTTCAGACACGAGAAAACGTGTTACATAAGTAAGTACATGATGGTTTTATGGCAATAAAGTTAGGTGTGAGGAAGGTTCGTAGCTAGAATATTGTGACCTTAATTTAGTATATAGCTCGCCATTTGAACAATTGTATCTGCAATGAAGATGCTAAAGTTTGTAAGTTGAGTCACACAATAAAATGAAGACTAACTTAAGATTATGATTTATTAAGTAATTGTAACAATATCCCCTTCGTGAAAATTGTAACTACCGAACTAAGTCGGTCAACTTCTAGAAGGACACGCACATAACGGTAAATTCCGAAAGTTTTCACATGTTCTGTATCAGTGAGGATTAGTATCTAAATATATAAACGCAAATGGCCGCTGGATTATTAGATGGGATATCCACATACACACACAAAAAGTCCAAACTACAAAATTTGGTGGAGAGAGAGGGAGCGAGGGAGAGGAGATTGGGGATCGAAAAATCTTAAATTTTGAAGTGTGTTATAATAATATTATATTTAAATATTTTACGACAACCACATTTACGTGAATTTGGATACACAATGCATTCATTTTAATTAAATTCTAAATACAATTAATAAATTTTAATTAAAAATAATAAAATGTATATAGAGATTAATAATAGATAATTAGATATTATTAAATTATAACTGAAATTTGATAAACTTTAATCGAAATTAATAAACTTTATTCAGCACTTCTTTAATTAATTTAATTAAATTACTAATTATTAATTTGTGGACGGCCGCACCGAAATTATGTGATAGGTCATAGGACTTCTACCTTAGAGCCCGGCCTCTTTCTAAGAGACTTATGAGCTTGTTCATTAATTCGAGTTCAAGCTCTCAAACAATTAAATTATATGATTGGGGTTAATTAAACGGTCAACAAGCTTGAGCTTAATATTATATATATATATAAAGTTGATCAAATGAGAATTTCAACTTTTCTAAGAACTAAAAACTATTATGATTCATCTATTTTTATAATCTAACGATTCTACCTTAGAGCCCGGCCTCTTTCTAAGAGACTTATGAACTTGTACATTAATTCGAGTTCAAGCTCTCAAACAATTAAATTATATGATTGGGGTTAATTAAACGGTCAACAAGCTTGAGCTTAATATTATATATATATATATATATATATATATATATATATATATATATATAAAGTTGATCAAATGAGAATTCCAACTTTTCTAAGAACTAAAAACTATTATGATTCATCTATTTTTATAATCTAACGATCAAGATTAATTATAAATCATTTATTATCCTCGGATTTAATGGTAACCATTTAATTCTATAATCAAGAGATTTTATATATTCATTTATGGTAATTGTTCTCATATGCACAAGAATTACGATTACATGAACAACAACATAAATTACACGAACAACGAAAATAGAATGTGAAATATCCAAATAGTGAAAATTTAGGGATTTGACTATTTTCATCATTAAATAATTATGAGTCGTCCGATCTTATTCAATCTAACGATAATTATTGGTTCTTAGTTCTTATCTAAGAGATAGTTCTCTGTATAACCTGAATCAAGTTCGCACTAGCTTCACTTAACATTAAGACATGAGCTTTAATAACTTTAAATTAAACCCAATTCCAAATTTGATTGATTATTACTTTATTAGATCTTAAATACTTGGAGCTCAAGGTGTCTACTGTCAGATATGACTTATATTTGTTGCGAAAAACACCACAATCACGACAGAAAAATAAAGAACATAAGAATTGGTTACCTAGTTCGTCTTGCAACTACGTCAGGAGGCAATGTCAAGCCAAGGATTTCACTATATGTTTCGGATATAGATAAGAAACGGCTGTTATATAGACAATAACCAAACCCTAACCCTAAGCCCATTCAGACCTCATACTCCAACAATATTTGTTTACTATCACTTCAATGTCTTGTCTTGTATATTGGTTTAATTACATCCCATAAGGGAAAAGTTGACCATATATAAAAAAGAAAATTGACGACATTCACCATGAGATACAAATCAATAGGAAAAAATGAATAAAAAGCAATACTCAATAGCTACAGAAGTAAAAATACAAAAGAATTCAACAAATCCCTACGACGAAGAAGATTATATACACACGATATATGTGTATAGATATACATAAAAGAAAAAAAATCAGTCGCACTTCAAATTCTCGACCTGCCTTGTACCCAAATTGATATCCCAATCACAGTTCATTTGAGCAGATTTGTTCTTCTTGATGATCTTCATCAAATGCACCTTCCCATTCAATTTTGCTTGGCTGCTGAGCTTCAAAATCCCAGAATTGATCTCATTTCTCAAGTCACTATCAGATGCCCTAGCCGTAGTGACGTCTACAGAGATCTCAAACTTCTGCGTCTTCTTGGCCTTAGTGCGCCCCCGTGGAATCACAGCTTCCCCGAGTGGCACGCCCTTGTGCAATATGATGAGACTGCTCTCATCATACTTGAAATGCCCAAAGTTGGTGTTTTTTATGGCGAGTTGAGCGAGCAGCCTCATGTTGATGGAAGTCGTGGTGGCGTTGTTGGAGCTCATGTTTTCGACGACCATAGCGTTGAACCTCACCTTAGGGCTTTTGATCTTCATGACTGTGAGGGCGAAGACCAAACTGATGGCGGTTTGGAAAACTACGAATGCTGCAACATATGCTAAGCATTTCTTGCGGCTTCTTCCTTCTCCCTTTGACATATTTGTGGAAAAAAGATTTGAGTCTTTTTCTTGAATGTGATGTGAATATTGAAGAGGTGAAAGCGAAGTAGGAAATTGGATGAGCGTTTGTGTTTAGGGATGAGAAAATGGGAGTGTATATATAGGAAAAGGAAATAATTATTATGGGTGGCTGAAATTTCAAACTGATGTTGCTTTTGCGACCAAGGCGCGTTTTCAAGGGACTTGACTTACTGCAATGTAAAATGGAGAGTAAGTAATTTGTTGTTATATGTATAAATAATATATATACATGTGAGTGGGTGGGCGTATATATTACTAATATGTTAGATATGATGTTTCTTTGTTCTTGCTTAAGAGTGTTGTGTTGCATACATTTAAAATTTTAATTTAACCTAAAAGTAAATAAGACCCACACACGCTTATCATAATTTATTAGTTAAACGTGCTTATTTATTGATAATATCATAATTTATTAGTTAAACGTGCTTATTTATTAGTTAATCCTGCTACTTAATTAGCACACATGCGTTACTATGCTATTATTTATTTAATATGTTAAAATGTATATTATGATTTATTATGCTTAATTATGCTAAACGTGTTATTATGCTTTATTATATGTTTTATTTTTATGATATTTATACACTTTATTGTTTTTATTGTTAGGGTGATGTTGATTATGTGAGACCGAGATGATTAATGTTGTGGTCCAAATTAGCACATATTATAGGATCAATTATTTAGATATCATTAAGACTAGATTATTGGAGATTGGTGGTGAAGAGTTATTGGATAGGTTTGCTAGTGGATGCTTGGTCATTTACTTAACCGAAGCTCGGTGCAAAAATATCATGGCTTTGCACCACGTGATTTCCGTCGATTATGACGAATGATGGTCTAGTATGGTTTCATATGAACGGACGGCTCAAATTAAAAGCAGAGTTCATTTTTAAGGTCATGACCGTCACCGATAACCGCGTTCTCCCGTAAAGACGGCGTCGCTTGTGGTCCATATGCATGCATGTACGTTGAACGTCGATATCCGGATCGCGAGTATTAATTGGGGACTACTCATATATCAAAGATATAGGAAAATTATAGCTACTTCTATTTTTAGTTGTGTGAAAACAGTTAGAAAACGCTTGAATTTAAATGTGTAATATTTTAAATTTTAGTTTTATTAATATTTGTAAATTTAAATGTGTACATATAATATTTTTTGCTAATAACATACTTTCTCCTGTAAATTTAAATGTGTACATATTTTATCGTGTAGGTGGATTAGAAAACACAATGTATAAAATTTAATGTATATATAATAGTGTTTTGATTATTATTATTATTATTATTATTATTATTATTATTATTATTATTATTATTATTATTATTATAGCACAACACAATGTATAAAATTGAATGATATAAAGAAGAATAACAATAAAAGGTGCAAACACAATATTTTGAAATATTAAAAAATACAACAACTTTAATTAATCGCTATGCCTTCATCTATTCGATTTGGACATTTCCTTCGTATGTCCCGGTTCCCTCAGAGACAAGCTCGGCACTATAATCATAACGGCTAGAATAAAAATCTGAATTCATATTAATAACCCGGAGTCTGCGTCGCGTCGGTTTTTAGATTATGTCAAATATATTATAAGTATTTAGATAAAAGAAAATATTCCAAATATTTTCTCATACACCGTATTTCTCTCGAAAATGTTTCTTTATGTAAAATTTTATTTAACGATTATACATATATCTATATTATTCACTTTATATAAGATAATACTACAGGATAATATATCATATTATGAGAAATATAGTATATTATTTATGAAAAATATTATAATTTGTTAGGAGATTTTGTTTACTAAATATGTCCGTATTGCACTTTGTTTAGAAGTGTGGTGCGATATATAATATTTATAAGAAATATAATAATTTGTTAGGAGTTTTACATAAATTTAACAATTATTTCATCATTTTATTTTGTAAATAATTATCTTACTACTATAACATAACATATTTATATTTTAACATAATCTATATTGTAGCTTTCATTAACCTAATACAGTAAGAATTATTAAAAATAGTTTTATATAATTTAATTAGTTTTAATGCTAAGATTTTATTTTAATTATGAAATCAAATTGTATTATTTGTGAAATAATAAATATCAAACTAAAATAAACATATATCATTCAAATTTAATAAAATATATAAAATAATATTACGAGTAAATATATAATATAAAAATGTATATTATAATTATTGCAATAACCAAATATTCTATAATTATTTTTATATATAATGCTAATATTATCAATATAAAAGATATGTCTATAATAACTACATCATATATTCATAGTATTTCGTTATATTCACGTAACAATTGAAAAATTCGTTATATTCACGTAACAATTGGAAAAAAAAAATCACGCTCAAATATAGAATGATAACATTACAAAATTTGCGTGAAAATTCAATAACAAATTGACACTAATTGTAAAAAGAAAATGAATTTTCCAACAAATTTATTAACCAATCAAGCGGCTAATCAGAAATCCATAAGTCGATCCATTGTCACCCAGAGATCGACTCGCTAGTGGGTTCGTCGGGAGGCAAATCTGTTACTTGCTAGTTAATTCATTTGCTTTTGGAGATAAGTTATTACTATACATTGCACGAAGCAAAAAATAGTTGAAAAGAAAATAAAAAACATAAACAAAGAATGATAGTTACTACACAAAAAAACGTGGTTAATTAATTATATTACATGAGCTTTTTGTTTAGATGACCATTTTACAATAAAATTAGGTTCGAGGAAGGTTCGTAGCTAGAATTAATGTTACGTGTTAGTATATATATATGGGCTGAAGAAGCTTGCCTCCGTCTAAACCTAATGTTTATTATAAATGAAATTGGTATTCCCGACGTCTTCTACTCAAAACGTGTTATGCTTCGTCATTAATGAATATTTTGATACATTTTTAATAGAATATTTTAGTTCAATTAATATAATGTTCTCATCTTGGAATGAAAAATATGCACAATGATACCAAGTACCAACTAACTTGCACGATTGAAGTATGTGGTATTCCAGATATATTAAAGCTCTTATAATTGTGATTATCTAGAATTCAAAATTTCAAAAGTGGTATTAATATGTTCATTAAACGATATATTTTATCCAATTGACATGTAGATAAAACATTTGCTGGGTGGCTAGTACTCCCTATGTCCCATTTAAAATGTCTCACTTTCTTTTTTGAATTGTCCCATTATAAATATCTCATTCCATTTTAGAAAGTAATTATCCATTTAAAAAGTATGTGTCTTACCCACTTTTTATTACTTTAACTACTTTATACATTTCTCTTAAATACTCATGTCCAAAATAAAATGGACACTTTAAATGGGACGGAGGGATTATTACCTAGAGAGAAGAAATATATATATAAAAAACTATATTAATCGAAGCGAGACTTGCCTTTTGAGTAACTAGACCAAAGACATATTTGATATGATTTTTTTGGAGATATATGAGAATATAAAATCTAGTATTTAAAAGAATCTAAGACGCATATATTTCTCCACAATAATCGAACTTTATTTTAAGAATAAAAGCAAAAGGTATCGAGATACCGGACGCATACATTACGGATAAAAGACATGAATACAAACATCTTTTTCTTTGTGGAATACAAATATCTTAGAAAAGAAGATAGATATTTACAACGGTAGAAAAACTTTTGTAAATCCATCCGTATAGTGTGGCCGGATAAAAATATCATTTACTTATAAAACAATTCTTATTTATATTGAAAAAATATCATTTATTTTTACCATGTAATTAGTAAATATCATTTACATTAAATAAAAATACCATTTGTATTGAAAAAAAATATCAATATCCGCATATAAGGATGTCCTCATAGAAGACCAACTGCATTGTATCTACATAAGGATTTATTGAGTCATGCAACAAAATGGAGATTAAATTAAGTTTATGATTTATTTATAGTAATTGTAACAACCAAGCTAAATTAGTTGACTTCTAGAAGGACATGCAGATAACTAGAAAATTTGCATAGGTTTCAGACATACAATGTGTATCCGTGAAATAGGATACTAAATTAACAGGTAATAAACTCTAGATTATTAAATTGATATCCAAAATAAAAACTGAAACTGTTGGTAAAAAGAGAAGGATTACCAGAGAGAGAGAGAGATTGGAGAAAAATATATATTTTTAAGCGCGTTAGACTTTTATTACATTAGAATTTCTACCATGCAGAGTACAGAAAAAGTAAAAATAAGAAATTTTGTAACCCAACAGGATTGCAAATTTGGAACATGAGTTATATTTCGTATGTATCTTCCACAAGCTAAAGCTCTATCTAATCTCTATTCGACTAAAAGAACAAATAACAAATATGTATTATATAACAAATTCATATTCTGTTATTTTATTCATGATTTATTTCAGTTTTTCAAACAACTTAATCCATGTGGATCCCAAACACGTCAAAGCATTCCACACGGATTACCTGATTTATTTATCAATTTGCAATAACTAAAGAGAATGAATTAAATCGCTAAGATCAAAAATTTGGGTTAAAATTTAAAGTTCTAGGAGTTATTACATCAACATTTCAATTTAGCCAGCAAAGCAGGAAAACGACAACCACAGTTATTTAAGGTAAGGGGTGGTCTCCTGTGCATGCGAGCGCACAGTGAGACCATCTTAATTAATCTTAAATTAAAATTAATTAATTTAATTAACTTTAATTGTAAATTAATAAATCATTATTATGAATTAATAAATAGTAATTTTAAAATAATAAAACCTAATTGTGAATTAATAAACCAAATCGTGAATTAATAAACCCTAATTGAAATTAATAAACCCTAATTTTAAATAATAAATCCTAATTTTGAATTAATAAATCCCTATTGGAATTAATAAATCCAGATTTTGAATAATAAACCCTAATTTTGAAGTAATAAACCTTAATTTTGAATTAATAAATCCTAAATTTAACAAAAAACAAGGGTGAGCTCACGGTGAGGTGGAGCTCACCCAAATTTTTGTCTTAAGGTTAAACCCTCTTTGAACTAATCTCTGATATGCAAATTAATTAAGCCTTCAATTTTTCCAAGTTGGCATTAAAGTCATCAATTCACCGGCACCTCTGTTTAGAAAAAAGAAAATAGTTGTTTCAAATCGATGGTCAATTTCTCAAATGAGTCCAAGTTTGACATTATCGAACCAATAGACATGTGAGTTTGTGGCATAAATTTGTTTGTGGAAGTATTTATATAAGCTGTCTATAAGCTCTGCTTACTTGTAATGTTACACACTAGATAATTGAGGTTAACTTAACCCTTTATTATCGAAATTGAGTCGGATTTTATATTAGATTTATCAAATCCTAATATTTAAGATATTGCATATCTGTTAATTAATTAAAGTACTCTGACTGCTTAAATTAATTAAGCTCTTAATAATTCACCACTCAACTTATTATCGTACAAGAACTTAAGCAACTTACATGGTTTAGTATAATGAACATTTTGAGCTCTTTAAGGGAATGTCATCATTCGAAACGAATACAATTGCGTGATACAGATAATCAGCATGACATACGAACCCAAAATGCGAAGTATATTGAGTTGTTAACATAACCCTTATTCATAACAATTCAAAAGTGACGGTGAGATATTATACTCATCTGAAATCTTATCGGACTTCAAATTTACATTAAGTCATTGAAACCTAGGTTCTTCACAATGGTCAGATAGAATAATGTGTCTCACTATGATCCATCAATAAGTTGTAAAGACGTACCAATATAAACAAATAACCAAGACAAGTTACTTTTTATCTAGCAGCTTATGCTAATAATTCGTTTTCAAGTTGTCCCAACTGTGATACATGAGTCTTAACAAATTTAATCAATCATAATATCTTCTTTGATCTAGAATATACTGTATGATCTAATTTTTGTATTATAAGATAATGGTCCAAATATATATGATCATAAACTATCCAGATAGAGGAATAAGATGATGACAACATGAAACATTGTATATAAATTCAATCAAACTATTTTCAGTGTACGAATCCAACATATTCGTTACGATCGCAATTTCGAAACATAAAAACATAGAAACATAAAACAAGAATTAAGTTGAACCAGATAAAAGAAAAAGGGACATCCACCATGTAATATACATCGACATACAAAATGAATAAATTAAAATGAATGTTCAGTACTAAAAAATACAATAATAATTAAAAAAGATCACACAACCCTAGACGTAGAAGATCGTATACATAATAATCTAATCAGTTGCACCTCATATTCTGGACCTGTCTGTTACCCAAATTGACAGTCCAATCACAATTCATTTGACCAGATTTCTTCTTCTTGATCACCTTCATCAAATGCACCTTTCCATTCAATTTCGCTTGGCTGCTCAGCCTCAAAATCCCAGAATTTATGTCATTTCCCAAGTTACTATCAGATACCCTGTCCGTACTAACATCCACTCCGACGTTGAACTTCTGTGTTTTTCTGGCCTTGGCACGCCCCCGGGGAATGACAGCTTCCCCGAGTGGTACCCCATTGTACAAAATGATAAGCGTGCTGTTATCATACTTGAAATGCCCGAAATTGGTGTTTTTGATGGTGAGTTGAGCAAGCAGCCTCATGTTGATGGAAGTGGCGGTGTTGTTGCTGGAGCTGAAGCTTTCCACAACCATAGCGTTGAACCTCACCTTAGGGCTTTTCACCTTCATAACCGTGAGGGCGAACACTAAAATGATCGCCGTTTGGAACACTAGGAATGCTGCAACGTATGCTAAGCATTTCTTACGGCTTCTTCCTTCTCCTTTTGACATTTTTATGAGTGTTTTCTTATTTTCTTGAATGTGATGTGAATATTGAAGAGGTGAAAGCGAAGTAGGAAATTGGATGAGTATTGGTGTTTAGGAATGAGAAAATGGGAGTGTATATATAGGAAAAGGAAATAGTTATGGGTGGCTAAAATTTCAAACTAGTGTTGCTATTGGGACCAATGCGCGTTCAACGACTTTGACTCAGTGCAATGTAAAATGGAGTAAGTAGAAGAAGTTTCTCTTTTTATATATAGAAACCTGCATATTTATGTGTGTGTGTGTGTGCGCGCGACTTTACGTACTAACAAACTACTAAGTGGGGGCCAAAGGTATATGAATTCGATCAAGCTAGTTTCAGTTTACTCGTTCCACTTGAGACACCTTCTTACAACCTTCATGTATTTGTCACGGTTTCATTAATTTCTTATTTGAAAGATGATGCAAGACCGGACGCATATCACATATGAATTTTCTTATTCAATTTTTAGGCGTGTTCGTAAATTTAGAATTTTATTTTCTCATCTCAAGCAATACAGAGACAAAAAAAGATGGGTGATTAATTGGCCTATAAATACATGTGTACTACAAGTTGTTTTCGAAATTGCACTTGAATTTTGAGAGTGTCACACAATACATGAATATTAAATTTGTTTGATTTTATCACGGAACTTAAATGCTCCAAATTAAAGTTAATATGGATGTTGTGTCGAAATTTCCTCTTGAAATTTACCAACATATTTTGACAAGACATCAACATCTAACAAATCAAGTCCATATAGGCAAATTTCACATCCATATTATCTTTAATTAGGGGAAATTTAAGTTCCGTGATAAAAATTCAAACAATAAAAAGTTGAGGTGGTCTCATGAATATTCGTATGTATAAATTTTGATATTTTTATTCAATGAAAATTAATATTTGTATTGGATGTAAAGGATACATTTTAATTACAACATAAAAAATAAATAATATTTTTCATCAATGTAAATATTTTTCTTTAGAACAAATGATATTTTTACCCGTTCGCATAATATATAGGAGTATTTGTGTAAAAGTTTGCATATTAGCTGACAACTTTTAAAAGCTACATCAAATTCCAAAATGATTTATAATTAATATATTTATTGATCAATAACCCAGAAAAGATTTCATTTCTACAAGAAAATGTTTACGATCGAGTGCGTGTGGATATTTAGGAGTGGGCCAATATAAAGTGACATGACAAATTTTGAGGGTGTATACACGGACACTCTTCTAGTCAACTTCTAGAACGATGGAATCAAACTATGCATAAAGGGTGCTTTTTTTTTCTTTAAAAAAATTGAGGATGTGGGATTTGAGATTCTCACCCTTAAAGGTGATGGACACTTAATTTGCAGGTCTTGAGAGTCTATGGTTAATCTTGTTATTGTTTAACTTGGAATAATTGATACTTTCAAAATTATTTACCTTTTAAGGCAAATATATTGAACTATCAATAACTATAATAAATCATAATCCACCAAATTACCATCTGCCCTTGCAATTAAAAAATTGAAGTAATCTTCTCTATCCTCTCTTTTTTTTAATAACCTTTTTCTTATTTTGGTATTTTTTGAATGATGGTTTAATGACTTCTAATCCTGATAAATGAAATTGGTTGGATTTCTTGTGACACAGCAACATTATTTGAACTAGTATATGGAAAGGAAATGCTAAATAATATATTTTATTCTTCGCCTTTAGTTATTGATGTACGTATTTAATATAAACATTTTAAAATGAAATAGATTGTCATATTTACACATTTCAATTTTAAGTGGACGCTGGATATAGACATTTATCTTTCATGGTTGTAGAGAGTTGAGACTAGCATTCTTTTTTTCCTTTTTCTTTGTTTGACCAAAACAACGTTTTGCTTCAACACCACATTATCTTTTTCGCATCATTTTTCATATTTTAGTGTTAAAATTCATTTCAGTCTCCAGCTAGCAACGTAAAATTTAGGATAAATTTATTATTTTATTAGTAATTCAGACATTTGATATTTTTTAAGTTTGAGAATTAAAGTGCAATTTACACTTTAACTTCTATAAGTTAATCATTTTGCAGTTATTCGAAACACAATATTTAAAAGAGGCATTTATTTATCAAGTAATAATAAGATCTTTCTTATTAATTTGGGATCATATAAAATTAATGTTATAGTGGTTATGAATTTATGTACTATGTTTTCTTTTCTTCTCTTTTTTCGAGAGGCGTAATTTATCTAGAATTTTTTTAAGACAAAAACTTGTGTGCGCGCGCTTACATCGCGCACAAGTTTTGTAATTTATTTTATTATTTTATATTTTGTTTATTAATTCATAATTATGGTTTATTAATTCATAATTAGGGTTTATTAATTCAAAATTAGGGTTTACTATTCAAAATTAGGGTTTATTAATTCATAATTAGAGTTTATTAATTAACAATTAGGGTTTATTAATTCAAAGTTAGGGTTTATTAATTCATAATTCGGGTTTATTATTCAAAATTAGGGTTTATTATTCAAAATTTATTATTTTCAATTAGGGTTTATTAATTCAAAATTAGGGTTTATTAATTCCAAATAGGATTCATTAATTCAAATTAGGGTTTATTAATTCAAAATTAGGGTTTATTAATTTATAATTAGGATTTATTATTCAAAATTAAGATATATTAATTTAAAATTAAAGTTTATTAAATTAATTAATTTTAATTAGATTTAATTTAATTAATTAATTAAGATTAATTAACTAATTAATTAAATAAGGTAGTCTCACGCACAGTGCGCGCACAGGAGACCACCTCTTTTTTTTAATCGGATACATTTATCTAGAATTAGTTTCTAGAAGTTCTGCAGCATGTGCATCAAACCGTTTATTATACATCCAATTGATTAGATATATGCCTATTATTAATACACAAAAACTCCAATACATCCGTTCGTATCGTGCTGAGGGATAAAATATCATTTATTACTATGAAAAGTATCATTTACATTAAAGAATGGTATCATTTGTTTTTTACCCTATAATTTAGAAAGTATAATTTATAATGAAGAACAGTATCATTTATACTAAAAAATATCAAAATCCTCATATATAGATGGATATACAGGATACCACCTTTTATTAATATTATCATGCATGGAGAGAAGAAATATAGAATGGATATTTTGATACATAATGCGTTTTTGATGAACCAACAGCAAACAACACACATGTTATAACGTAATTTATGGCAGATATCTTGTGAATAAAATCATTTAAATTGAAGAATCTGTGATACGCAAACATTTCTCCATGATAATTGGCCTGTTAATTAGTTTAAGAATAAAATTAATTAAACAAAAATAAATCTTAGAAAGGAATCTAGATACCGGAAGCATAAATCACAAAATCATGAACTAAAGCAATTAATTAAAAAGAAAGATCTTCAAGAACAAAGATATTTACAGCTACGCGTATCTGCACGATTAGGATGAGCTCTACAATAAATATAATACTAAATTAACATTAATATTTATATTATAGTTATATTAATTGCAACAACCGAACTAAATTGGTCAACTTTCTAGAAGTACACCCAGGAAAACGGTTAGATTGAAAATTAAGATTTCACGCGCGCGTTGTATATTAATAAAGATTAATAAATATTTGATTTTCTAGGTGTGATTTATTATTTATGTAATTTGTAAGTTATTAAATAAGAATATAAAGTTTATTCAATGCACATCACGAATAATAACTATGATTTCCCAATGAATTAAAGAAAAACTAAGAATATAAATTGCGAGAAGGTGCACGAAATTTGGGATATATAATTCTATGTCGATACATTATTTTTCTTATTAACCATATAGAAATATATAAAAGGAAAACCGTGTATTGAATGTATGTACAAAGTTTTGACGTTAACAATTATGTATAATCTGAACTGTTTCATATCGATAATGATTTAGCATAAATTTTTTTTGGTAAACTCCAGATTCCTATGCAATAACATGTAAATCACACAAAACGTATAAATCACACTTGAAAAATCGGTGTGTGACTCAAATCCACAGAGGGTTAGTGGGCTTCGAATCTGGAATTAGCATAGTTCGAACCTGTGATATTTTAACTATAAAAACTCAATTTGCCATTAACCCGTCCAAAAGAGACACATAAGCAGTCTCTATATATGACTCGTTGTCACTGTAAAAATAGATATGATATGCATTAAACCAATGTCTATATACTCGTTTATTTTAAGATTTACAACAGTTTTAGGTTAAAACAGTTGTCATTTTTGAAAAATATTATCCTATATATTTTATTTTATATTATTGTAAGACATGCTAATATAAACTAAAACTTTTGTTATTGAAATATTTTTAAATCAATGTTAAATTAAAGGACAACAAACATTCAAATATAAAAGATTGCACCGAAAATTTGACAAATTTCATTTAGATATCAAAGTACATTTACGTATCAACAATTATCTTTCATATTCTTCAGCTAGCTAGAGACAACAAACTCTAACACACTAATTAATTAGAACTTTTCCTTTCACTATTTCTAATTCCAGATTTTCTCTGATGATTATCAATTTAATTAATGCGAAGTCATCAATGAACGATCGAGCAATTTGTAAACCAAACTAAAGTATGATTTTGAACAAATTTTAAGCCACGAGCTCTCGAGCTTTTTGCTTCTGTTTAAACTTGCCGTTAGTTTATAGATCCATTGCAATTTCTTTTATATATATTGTTTCATGTTGAGCTTTCCAATTAATCTTTCTTGAATTAACACATCGTAATTCACAAAATTATAAGTAGGATCTAAACAAAAATAGACATTTACTAGCTTAGAGAGATATAAATTCAACATTAATCGAATTGAATAAAATCAATAATCCTACACAAGTGAAAAATAAAAAAGATAACTAATTAAAAAAAATCTCACACCCTAAGACAAACTAAGCAGATCAAATGCATCATAATACACCTAATAATTAAGAAAATCAATCACTTGCACTTCAAATTCTCGACCTGCCTCGTGCCCAAATTGATGTCCCAATCACAACTCATTTCACCAGATTTCTTTTTCTTGATGATCTTCATCAAATGCACCTTCCCATTCAACTTTGCTTGGCTGCTGAGCTTCAAAATCCCAGAATTTACTTCATTTCTCAAGTTACTACCCGATGCCCTAGCTGTACTTACATCCACAGAGATCTCAAACTTATGTGTTTTCTTGGCCTTGGTGCGCCCCCGGGGAATCACAACTTCCCCGAGTTGTACACCATTGTGCAGTATGATGAGCGTGCTGTCATCATACTTGAAATGGCCAAAGTTGGTGTTTTTTATGGCGAGTTGAGCAAGCAACCTCATGCTGATGGAAGTCGTGGTGGCGTTGTTGGAGCTGAAGTTTTCGACGACCATAGCGTTGAACCTCACCTTAGGGCTTCTGACCTTCATGATTGTGAGGGCCAAGAGCAAATGACGGCCGTTTGGAACACCACGAATGCTGCAACATATGCTAAGCATTTCTTGCGGCTTCTTCTTTCTTCTCCCATGATTTTTTTTTTCTAATTCTTTTTTTAGAATAAATTTGTGACTATTGATGAATGTAATTTGAGTTGATTGAGTGAGTTTGATGAGACAATGGATCGGTTTGTCTACATATATATAATATAGGGGAAATGATGGTTGAAAAGTAATAGAAAAAGGGAGTACATTTTGAGACACCCAATTTAGACGACTTTGACTAGCTAATGAGGGGCGAAGTAGGTGCCTAGAATATCGTGTGCTTAATACATACCGCTTCATTTGAGAAATTATATAATGCCTGCCTTAATCTCTATAAACTAATGTTTGTTGATTATCAATGAAAACGTGTGTGTGTATGTGTGTTTTGTTCTAACGACGTGCTTCTCGAAAGTTTAATGCTAAAGCTGATTATTGCTTTTCAGCGCCATGTCATTACATAATGGAACCAAAATATGCGTTAAGACACCTATTAATAGGGATGTCAATGTATGAGTTTTACCCGTATCAAAACCAATAAATAATTAATGGTTCTGGTTCTGGAACCGATCCATTAGACACTGGATCCGGACCGGACCCGGACCATCAATTATAGGTCTTAAGCGGTCCGAATCGGCGGTGCGGAACCGAATCGACGGAATCGAACAAGAACCAGAACTGGAATCGCAACCATTGCTTTATAATTTAATGGGTTATGAGTTATTTTGAATCGATATGAATAAAACTAGCTCATTGACAAGCCTATTTAAACATAGGCTTGTCAATAGACGAGTTTTTACTCGGACCAGAACCAATAAATAAGTATTCGATTACGGTTGCGGAACCGAACCAAATCGGATCGGACCATCAA
Organism: Salvia rosmarinus; assembly: GCA_036937905.1. Classification (NCBI taxonomy): domain Eukaryota; kingdom Viridiplantae; phylum Streptophyta; class Magnoliopsida; order Lamiales; family Lamiaceae; genus Salvia; species Salvia rosmarinus. The sequence continues at coordinate 71,016,397 of CM072814.1, forward strand.
ACTACGGATCTAAGCGGTCCGAGTCTAAAGCGGGTTTGCAATCGAAACTGGAACCAGAGCCACTGCTTTAAAATTTAATGGATTTTGAGCGGTTCCGGATCGATTCGGGTAAAACTCACCCATTGACATCCCTACCTACTTACACGATTGAAGACTATCGATTTTCCGAGTTTGTGGATTTCCCACAATTCCATTTTGTAGATAAGTGTGTATGAATGAGACATCAATCACAACCATTCAATATTTCAATATATGGGATGGTTTGGGTCATTTGAGAAATGAAATAACTGGCGGCAAGAACACCATACTTATTGTGTCCCACTCTGTCTCATTTTTTTCTAGTTTTTAACAGAAAAATTCAATTTTAATTTCTTATGTTTTAGTATAGTTCTAATATTATTAATTAGGATTCACTAGTTCATGTTATGGTTGTTAATTATACTTTTTTATATTTTTTTGTATTTTTTAGTTAAGAAATGATTATTTGGGTTGATTATTCTAGAATTATGGTATATAATTTTTTATTATAATGCTTGTAAATGTTAATTATGGTTCATTATGTAATGATAAATTATTATTTTATAACAAATTTTATTAAAATAACTAAATTAATAGTGGAATATCATGGTATACAGAAAATTGTGGGACAAGAAATCTCATCCGTATTTAAGGCTCTACAGTCTACTCACCAAAGATCGCCAATATGCCTAAGACAACACTCTAAAAAATCGATTTGGTTTAATAAGATAAAATGGATTTTAGAAGCAAACAGGGAGTTTTATAGCTTTCTTTCGTTTCTTTTTTTTTTGAAGTAAATAGCTTTCATTCTTCAAACATAACTTATGACAAAACAGTTAATATATATAACTTAGTAATAAATCCTACTATACTAACCTTATAATAAATCCTACTTATTGCAAGTAATTGAATTAGGTGAGGCGTTTTTATTTTGGATACATAAGACAAAATCAATAAATATATTATCTAGTGCTAAGTTAACAAACGAGATATATAAGTCATATTTCATCTCAGTAGATTGATACATTTCATCACAACATCGTCTTTAATTGAACCCTCTTTGACCTAATCTAGTTGGCATGCAAGTCATCAACTGGTGGAGTACGTTTAATCAATTCTCAATTCTAAATAAGCCAAGTTTGAATTTAAAACTATTATCAAGCCTATCTTAATTATGCCTGTGAGCTTGTTCATTATCAGGCCTAATTATGCTTTGTGACTTAAAGTTCAAGCTCATCACATTAATTTACAATATGTTAATTTACCGATCTATATACGAACCTATAGGCCAAACTTCGCAGACTTATTATAATTATCATTTTGAAGTGGCTAACTTATTATTTAATTTCCATTTTTTGTAATCAGCAAATTCATTACATACTCAAAGTTCATTGCCAGCTCACTGTTAGATTTAACTTGGTACACTTATTCCGCATATAATTTTTTCCTCTTGATCCTTGCAATCTTATTCAGAAACAAAAACAATAAAAATAAAAATGCACAATAGTCACTGGCTATCAGCTATATAAATCGAACGTAAAAAATGAACAAGATCAATTCTTTCAGTAGTTACAGAAGTAATAAAAAAAGAATAACTAAAAAAAACTACCCACACCACACGCAAAGATCAAACACCAATACACCTTTGAAAAAATCAGTCGCACTTCAAATTCTCGACCTGCCTTGTACCCAAATTGATATCCCAATCACAGTTCATTTGAGCAGATTTGTTCTTCTTGATGATCTTCATCAAGTGCACCTTTCCATTCAATTTTGCTTGGCTGCTGAGCTTCAAAGTCCCAGAATTGATCTCATTTCTCAAGTTACTATCAGAAGCCCTAGCCGTAGTGACGTCCACAGAGATCTCAAACTTCTGCGTCTTCTTGGCCTTGGTGCGCCCTGGGAATCACAGCTTCCCCGAGTGGCACGCCCTTGTGCAATATGATGAGAGTGCTCTCATCATACTTGAAATGCCCAAAGTTGGTGTTTTTTATGGCGAGTTGAGAGAGCAGCTTCATGTTGATGGAAGTCGCGGTGGCGTTGTTGGAGCTCATGTTTTCGACGACCATAGCGTTGAACCTCACCTTAGGGCTTTTGATCTTCATGACTGTGAGGGCGAAGACCAAAATGATGGCGGTTTGGAAAACTACGAATGCTGCAACATATGCTAAGCATTTCTTGCGGCTTCTTCTTCCTTCTCCCATAGAATTTTTTTTTGTAACTTTTGGGTTTGAGTATTGAATTTGGAAGTTGTGATGAATGTAATTTGATGTGTGTGAAAGAGTTTGATGAGATGAAGATGGATCGTTTGTGTGCATATATATAGGGCAAATGATTATTGGGTAGATAGGTAGTGGGTACATTATGTGAAGAGAAAGGAAATATTATCATACAGAATAGGAGTTTGAGGCACCCAAAAACGTGGTTAACTAATTTAGACGACTTTGACAGCCATGAAGGTTCCTGGAATATTTTATTGTATGCTTGACACCCAAATTATCCTTCGTTATATCAATGTACGAATATAAGAATATTTGAGCATTCACGAGAATTCATGAACATTCGTGCACTTTCGTATTCGTGTGATTGTATGTTTTTGTATGAGAATTACAGCAGAGAGTTGGAAGTTTTATTAAATTTTCATTAGGAATAAATTTTTCTATTCACACAAAAAATGGATAGTTTTAGTACGTGCTTATAAGGGACGGTATAATTTATCTTTGCTGATCAAAATTGTTCTTTTTTTGTTATCATCAATTCAAAATCATTTTAGAAAGTACAATTTCTGGCACCCCAAAACGTGGTTAACAAATTTAGACGACTTTGACTGCGAAATGAGGTGCCATGAAGGTTCCTACAATATTGTATGCTTAATATATACTGCTCAATTTGAGGAATTAATTATATTAATATGGGCTAGTGAAAATATCTGCCTTCATCTCCGGTTTATAAAATAATGGCTATGAATTACAAATGAAACGTGTTTGTTTATTTTTATATTTTTAGTAACGTTCTTGTCGAAAGTTTTGTAATACAGCTTATTCTTGTTTGTAAGTGTAATGTCGTAACGTGATGGAATCAAATTATGGGTAAGGGCGCCTACTAATTTCCACGATAGAACGTCCCTCGCTTCTTTATATTATAGTAAACAATTCCAATAGGTTAATAATTTTGGGAATATATGGAATTTAAAAGAGATGCTGATTTATCTGATAATTATGCGTTCTCTCAACAATTACTCTTTTTAAGCTAGGTGGTTGCTTGGTTGTTTTTTAGTTGGTTGAATGAGATGTTATGATTATATTTTGTGTTTAATTTAATATTTGTAAATAATTCAATACTATGGATGTCAATCTCATTCATGATTCGTTTAACCATAAATTTTCGTTTCCAGAAGAGGTTGTCTATTTTGAACATACAGTCATTTTGGTGACTTCGGTCGAAATAAAAAAAATCAAATTTGGACAAAAAAAAATTCATTATTTTTTCTTTTTTTTTTTCTCATTTTTCTCTAAAGATGATAGATAAAAAAAGAATAAATTTTAAATAATAAAAGTTAGATCCGATCATATATATTTCAAATAATTCAATACATCCAAACAAATATAATATCGATACCTTATATAGTTAAAGAGTCAAATATATATAAAGCTTTATCTTATACTATCAAGAAAACAAGTACAATAATAATAATAATAATCGCAACAACAACAGCAACAATAATGATAATAACCAATGTAAGTAGTTGATGATGACAAGTAAAATCGATAAATTTACAACAAAAATATTTTTAAAAAACTTAATTTTCCCCATGTAGTTTTATTATTAATATTTTATTTTCTAGCTTCATTCTCAACGTTGCAACTAAAAAGAAATCCAATAAATTGGTATCATAAAAGGTAACACCCAAAATTCATGAAATTAGACTTGCAAATTACAATAAGTTTAATCTTGCCAGAAAATTCGGATGTAGGATCTAAATTACTTTTGGGCTAAGAACTACACACGTGTTAAGTGTGATAGATCTTGATTTTATTCAAATGTTCAATTTAAAATTTAGGCCCATGTTCAAAAGTAGACATCAAGGAGGTTTTTAGTCTTTTGGCAATCAGTACGTAGTTCAATTGAGCCTTCTATAATTTTTTATTCTTTTCTTTTTGTAGCGTTGAAAAATCAAGAAAGTTACAAAATTGGATCAAATAAACCCAATCCAATTTAGGCCCATGCTATAAATAGGCCCAAATATCTAATTATGGGATCATTTAACATCCCATTTTCATCCAAAAGTCTAGTAATTTTCAGCAAAATGCCTGTATTTTGTTATTATCTCTATGTATAATTATATTTATACAAATTAAATTATGATTTGTTTACACATAATTGATTCTAATAAAATAAACTAAGACACGAGATAAAAATAAAATAAGAAACGCTATGTGCAAAAAAAATGACACAATACTATAGTTTAGCAAGGTTTGCAAAATCATCATCTCGATTTATGTAAGAAAGATGCACATTGACATAGCTGATACGGAATCTTCAAATTTTAAGTGCGAATATTTGTATTAATTGTGTAGGTAATAAATACCAGCTTGCCAAACAAATATAGATTAACCTTTGTTTTCCAATAATCAGTACAGCCCATGTGTCAATCCAAGATTTGCAGACAAGTATAAAATTCGCAATAAATTTCCGACCTCTTTGTCTTATTACACAGAGTCTTGATCCATTAAATATGCGACAAGATCTTGCCTCCAATATGAGGAGATGTGTTACTTTTATTTATAGAAAGATACTTTTTATCTAATTTATTTTGTATGTTTATTTAATCAGTCTGTCGTACGTATACAGTAAGAAATTTATCTTTTATTTTTCAAGTCGTTTACTGTAAGATTTTTTTACGTTGTTTACATTAATGTATTTTATTTTATTTTTTTACGAAGTACAATGCACAGATATATTTAAAACCAAAAAGTCTTGATAATTATGTGGTGTTAAAATATGTTGCCACGTGTATAGTATTGGAAGAAAAGTCCAAGTGCCAATAAGAGAGAGGAGCGTGTAATGTAACAACTGGATTAGGTAATATCCTTTTTTGGTATGTCCAAATTTAATTTTCTTTGACCAATTTCTGTTTGCAGTCGTATTATATTTTATTCTAAAACTACGATATTATTTCATGTATTATGCATGGATACATTTAATATGTAATAAGTAATTAAAACAGTTTTAGAGGATATCAAATTACATCTTAGTATGAATTTGGAATTTGCGATTATTCTAAGGTAATATTTTCATCTATATTGTGTGATTTTGTTGGTGAGCAACATTGATCATGTCACTTGAGAAACAATCGAGATGCAGCGCTTATGTGGATGGACTTTTTTTTAATATGACTTAGAAAAGGTCGAAGGTGAGATGGAGATAGACGAGAACTGTTATAGTATGATTAGGAAATATTATGCCAGTCAAGTATACAAAAATCATTAAAAGTTGAAGAGGAAAATGAGAAACGAATAATAGAAAGAGTATTAAATTTCTTCCAAAATCTTGAAACCCCCCAAAGAAACGTCAGAATAATTGATACTGATATTTTGGTGGTCAAAATACTTGAAAAAATATCGGACAAATCTAAAAATAATTTTTTATATTAGGCTTTGTTTCTATCATATTTTATTGTCCTAGTCAACATAAAAGTTGCTCTACGTTAACTTCACACAGTTTGGATCACATTTTTAAAAAATGTATTTCTTGAATTTCACCTCCTTTCCTGTTTTTTTGTAGTCCTCTTTTTGTCTTTTTCTAAAATCTGTTTCCAAGGGTTTCCATCAAAACAAGTGGCAATTCCCATACATCGCTCATAAGTCATAATGATTCACTTAATCAAAATCGATGTCCAACTCATTAAGTAATTTACTATTTTAATTTCGCATTACGTGCAATATTATATTATTTGCTCAAAATTTAATATTTCATTATGCATGTCAATATGCACAAGGGAGATGTAATCAGTAGAGGGTAGGGTTAGGTAGTTTCTAAAATCTTCGATCGCAATCGACTTCGTCAGATCTTCCTTCGATTGTGCCCTTTTGCTGCAAAACTATTTTGGAAAATTATCAATTTATAATTTAGTATTTGTATTTTTTTACAGTTATAATGAGGTTGTGAGAAAGAGTTCACCTTTGTTTTTTAGGTAAATAATAAATGGTCATAAGGTTGTATCACAATTGTCTCCTTTTTGTCCCAGATTGTGACTTTCTTGGCCATGAACTAAAACCCTTTCTCACAATCTCAAATATATACGTCAAAAAAAAGACAATCGTGTTACACTCTTGGTAGAGTGATGAATTATAATATTATAAATGAATATATAGTATTGATTAATGTTGTTAACAATTCTATCTAACGAAAATTTTCAAACCGAAACTCGAACCGAATCGATTTATAGTTTCGGATCCACCGAAAATCGAACCAAAAAAACCGATCGGTTTCGGTCGGACCGAAAAACCGACCGAAATATATATATATATATATATATAAACATATTTTAATCATAATTATTTAATTAAATTATTAATTAATTATTATATAAAATATATAATATAGATAAAAATAATATTTTCGGTTCGGTTCGATTCTTGATAAATCTAGTGTGCGAGATTTATGAAAAGCGATAAAGAACACGAGAGACTTTTACGTGGTTCGATCAAGAATAAGATCTACGTCCGGAGAGATGATCCTCAAGATGTTTACTATAATTCGATTCTGACAAGTATCTCAAAGGGCTCAGTATTGATGAATTTGCTAACCCTTTTACCTTCAATCTAACTCCTATTTATACACAAACGTAAACCTTGCCACGAATCCCTTGATTGGCGGGCTCATGATTCTCCTATAACTGACCATGATCTCCACCATTATTACCCATGATTTCTACCGTTACCTCATTACCGTTACCCATAATTAGGGTTTGGGGATCGTCATTTAGGCGTAACCGGTAGGGCGACATTAGGTTAGGCCCATTTCGTTTGGGACTGCTATTGGGCACGAGAGGTTGGGCCATATCCTATCATAGCCACGAAAAGTCGAATAGCCTTGCGGGGTGAGCGGAGAATGTGCTTTGCCGGGGCGGGATGTTCTTGGTGAAGTTTTCGTTGAAGGTTCTTGTCTCTTCTTTGTATGGCTCTTTTTTTTTAAGGACATCGAGGTCCGACACGAAATACTGGCGGTCCGAGGTGGACATGGGCGCGGCCGATGCCCGAACTCAAAATCATTACGTGATTAGACTAGCGGAGTCGAGGTCCGATGTCGGGAGGAGGTCGAGGTCCGTCCCGAAATACTTTTGCTGGTATGAGGACATGGGCGTGGTCCGATGTCCGAGCTCGATGTAATCATTCGTGATCGGGCGGTGGTGCATTTTCCGGAGAGTCGTCATACGCGCGGTGGTAGTTGGGCACTTGCGCGTGCGTGGCGTCGGTCACACATCCAATCGTAGATAGGCACGTGTGATAAACGAAACGGCAGATTTTAGGCGCCATTTATCCTATAAATAGGTCTAAAAGAGGCAACTGTTCACTTTCTCCTTCGACGTTTGAATCCAGAGAGCATAACCTTAGAAATTCCCAATTCCTCTTTCACACTTTGTTGAAGAAATCGGAAATCCCGCTCCAGAAAAAGTAAGTATGTATTCTTCACCTTCTCATTCCTCTTCTCGCTCTGATAACTCTGGTTCGGCTTCGGGTTCTGGCCGTCAAGATCCCAACGTAAGGGATTATATATGCCATAACCGCCTAGGTAAATCTATAGGACTTAGTTCTGGGTTTCACCATGTCTTGGTATGGGATGGCATCGAGGATTGGTGGGCGAGATCAACTTTGACGACGGAGGAGCTTTTGGTGGTTCTTGAGAAATACCACATCCCGGAGGATGCATGGTGGTGCTTGCAGAAACCCGATGATAGGCGATGGCCCTCGGAGGTTTATTACCATTTTTGTAGATAGCTTAATAGCTGGGCTTAGATTTCCTTTTGCCCCCATTTTCCTTAGCTTTCAAGAGTATTTTCGGATCCCTATATGCCAACTGACCTCCAATTCTATTAGGTCGGCGGTTGGGCTAGGGTTGGCCTGTTATGGCATAGGCGAGGAGTTTTCTTTCGAAGTCTTGATGCGTTTTTTCAGCATCAAGTCTATAGGAGGAGTATATTACCTGTCACCTCGTCTGAAGTTTAAAATAGCTTCCCCATCGAAGGTATCCCACTGGCAAAATAGATACTTCTTTCTGCGGGCTGAGGGGTATCCGAGGTATGAGTGGGGCCTCGGAGCGATGAAGGATGTGAAAATTAATCCCCTGGGCCCTATGGAGAAGCATTGAGCGATATGGGTGAGATCTGTCGATCAATTATACCGAGGATGACTTGAGCGATCTTTGGTGAGAGTGTCATGGGTCGAAGCTCCGATGTCGAGTGCGATTTGGGTGAGGCAACCTTCTTATCTTTATTTCCCGTCGATTTTGTTGTGCTAATGAAATTCTCATGTTGTATGCGGTGAAGATTGACCCTACCGGAGAAGTTAATATGCCGATCTCGCGCGCCTGCATCCTCGAGCGAAGGGCCCGAGGAAGAAGGCGAGGCAAGCGAGTCCACCCAACGGCCGTGGTGGTGGGCGCCTGAAAGACTTAATGACCGGTCCTCGGACAACCTCGGGCCCGACCGGAGATCGAGGTCCATGGCCGACCTCTGCAGGGCCGGCTTCCAAGACTCCCATATCCTTCCCAAAGGTATAAGTCGCTACTCTTCTCCTTGTAAGTTTGTTGTTACGTGTTGCTAATTGTTCCATATTCGGGATGCGGCCTCGATGGCGGTGAGATGCACCGCATGGCGGGCTTGTTGTTGAGGCGCCTGCAATATGAGGCCATGGAGAAGGCGGCGGCTGCGGACAAGCGAGGGCCAGCGGTGAATCTGTTGGATCTTGCCGGGCGGACCCGAACTTGCTAAGGCGGCCGAAAGAAGCCGAAGTGGCAAAGATGGCCGCTGAGAGTGCCCTCAAGAAGAAGGACCGGGCCTTGCGAGTGGCCCGTGCCGAAGTGGAGAGCGCTCAAGAGGAGGCTGCCGAGGCCGAGAGGAGGCTGGCCGCGCAGACAAGCGCCTTGCTGGCGGGGCAAGGACCTATGCTGAGGGCCTTCGCCAGCAGGCTTATATAGTCGGAGAGTTTTTCCTCCTTCATCTCCGACTTGGCGGTGTGATGAGGCCGCGGTGATATGTGCCCACCTAGAAGTTGGCGGCCGAGACCAGATTTTGACAAGGCCCAACACGGTTGGGTTGAGGTCGAACCTCGGGAGGTATCAAGAATTATGCTCGCATAATTCTTGGGCGACCTCTTTTCCGTGGTGGATGCCTTGGCATCTTCGCCTCACTCTCGACGGCGGAGGCCGTAACTCGGTCAAGGAAGATGAAGACATGGAGCTTCAAGCATTCCTTGCGAGTTGAGGCAGGCTCCGAGGCGGCGGTCGAGCTCGGACATCCCCGGAGATCGGCCGACTTCGGAGATCGGCAACCGGCGGAGGAAGCGGCGGCGGCGGCGGGGAGGTCGGAGAGGCGGCAATGAGCTGAGTCGATGGACCCAATGTAATAGGATGATTTGCGGGTCGATAGGACCTGTGTTGTACAAACTTCCATTTGAATAATAATAGACATATCTTGTTAAAATGCCTTGTGTGTTGTCTTATTTCTAGCATTCTTCATCTCAATACTTGGACTCGATCATGAGTTGCTAACAAAGTGAAAGAAGTCCGAGGTGCTCTTCCGAGAAGGATGAAGAGGTGATGCCTTTGGAGGAGTCGGTCTGCCGGTGACTCGAGTTCGGCCGGCATGGATGTCACTCGGTATCATCGGCCGAACTGAAGCGAAGTTGCACGGTGGCTGAAGTGGTCGGCCTCCTTCGAGAATGAGGCGTTAAAGTTAAGGATTACATCTCGAAGTCCGGGGCTGATTTATCTGCAGATGTGATCCAGGCGTGATGCAATGCGGAGGCGGCTTGGTGACAACGGAGGCGGCTCGGATCTCGGAAGAGCATGCAGTATGAGAAAGTAATCCGCGGTTGGTGGAACTACCATATCTGAAGCCGACGATCGAGTTCGAGCTTGTTGGCGGAGGGCATGGTGCTGAGGATGAGGTGGCCAAATAGCAAGTTTCAAGGCGCCTCGACTCTATCACGAAATACATGCAAATGTGCGAGATCGTTCATAAGCGACGCATGCCCCAATCCCGCAGCGCATCTCGGTGGCGTCTGGTCGATAATTGAAGAGCACGAGGAGGAGGCGGCTCGCCGATCATGCCAAGTGCTCCGCCTAATGGGTCCACCGAAGATGAGTGCCTGAGGACAGCGCTCGATGGGTCGGAGGCGAGGCCGCGGCGGCAGCGGTCGAGGTGGAAGGGCGGCGTCGGGGACGAGGCATGGTTACGGCCGGAGTTAGGCTCACGGGGTCGAGTGCAGCCTCGGGTATAGAATCGCATTCCCGAACCGAAATCCTTTGTATCGTGTCGAATGCACAGGAGCGGGCCGAGTGGTGCCGTCCTCATAGATTGGGTGGAGGGACCGAGTTCATTCCGGTATTCATCGTCGACACAGGATTTTGTTGAACTATCTCGACGGTGAGTCTCGGCGGGCCGGAAACCGAATGAGTGTATATAGTGTAGGACTTTGTATGTAGGTATAAATGTATTTAGACTGGTTTGAAGTGTCGTTTTCCTCTTGAGAGGTATAAACATAGCTTAGGACTTCGTTTGGTCGTAAATGTATTTATACCGTATACTAATCATAATTTGGTGAGATCGATTTTGGATGTCTTATACATGTAGATTTTTCAACAATGAGTAATATGTATGCATGCATGTAGACTTTCAAGCTAGTGAGTAGTCGTATGCGTTGCCTTTGAGACGTTCAATTCAATGAGTAATCTCACGAGTGCGGTAGCTTAGTGAGTACCCTACTTAGTGGGTTTTCATCTTCGTGAGGCGTCCCTCGTGAAGGTTAAATGCGGTATATCGAATAGATGTTCACATCTGAATAAAATGAAGCGAAATGAAATATTCATTAGAAAAATAAATATTTTATTCAACAAATATATGACATCGCACTTGACAAGGCAAGTAAGGAGGCTAACATAAGGTCGATCTGAAATCGAAACTATGTAAAGTACCTCCTTAAATGAGAAATATGCGAGTTAGGGGATAAGCGCCCGGATAAGTGAGATAGCTTGTAAGCCCCTTGCCAGGTTCTCGTGAACACGGTATGGGCCTTCCCATGTTGGATCCACTTGTTAAGGCGCTCGGCTCTCTGGCTTCATTATTTCGTGGGGCGAGGTCGCCTACTTGGGCCGGGAGGCTTTGACCCTTTTGTTGTAGTATCGTGCAACTGGGCCTTGTGCTTGCCGTTTATGAAGGCGAGCTCGCTTCTCCTCGAGGGCGTCAAGGTTGGCCGCAGGTCTTCCTCGTTCCGGCACGGTCGAAGTGAAGAGTCGCGGGCTTGGCGCGCCGATCTCGGCCGGTATGCGGCCTCGGTACCGTGACCAGGCTGAAAGGGTTTCCGTGCGACGTCGAGGTGTGGTCCTGTAGGACCAGAGGACTTGAGGGAGATTTTCAGCCCAGTCGCCTTTAGCTCGGTCCAACCTCTTCTTCAATCCTTGTACGATCGTGCGGTTCGTCACCTCGGTCTGGCCATTCGCTTGTGGGTGTGCGACCGAGGTGAAGCGTTGATCGATCTGAAGCTCTTCGCACCACTCCTTGAAGTTTTGTCTCTGAATGGGTGCCGTTGTCCGAGACTAGAACGTGCGGTATGCGAGCGGCGGACTATATTTTCCACACGAAGGTCTGAATCCTCCTGCTCGTGAGGCTCGATAGTGGCTCGGCCTCGACCCATTTTGTGAAGTAGTCTATAGCAACGACTAAATATCGAAGCTGACCCGGTGCTCGGTCGAACGGACCAACGATGTCGATCCTGTTGCATGAAAGGCCATGGGCTTTGTAGGTGCTCAAATCGATGCAGGGTAGCTTCTTGGGTGGAATGGGCGGCACCGGACATTTTTGGCGAGTTCACCGAATCTTGAATAAGGGTGGGCCAATAATATCCCGACCTCAACGTCTTCTTTGAAAGAGCTCGGGAGCCGATGTGGCTTCCAAGATCCTCTATGAATTTCATTAAGCACGTAGTCGAACCTTACGGTCCAGTACCTCGGGAGGGTTGAAGGTAAGACTTAGGTGAGAGAGCCCTCATACACAAGATACGGGATTTCACCATCATCTTTTGGCTTCTAGCCGATCACGAGTAGTGTGCCAACTTCCGGTATGCTTTTAGGGCGTCGTCGGTTTGGTTCACCTACGAGATAACGATGATGTGGGCGCCTCAATGCTTCTGGAATGAACTTCCTCTACTGGCGGATTTGTCGAGGACGAAGCTAATTTACTAAGGATGTCAGCTCGGCTATTTTCCTCTCGTGGGATTTGATTAATACTGAAGTATCTGAATGAGGCCAGCATCTCTTTTGCCTTCTCAAGGTACTGCTTCATTCGATCCTCTTTAGCCTCGTATGTGCCTAAGACTTGGTTTACCACGACCTGGGAATCTCCAAATATCTGGACTTTGTCCACTTTCAATTCCTTTGCTAGGCGGAGTCCTGAGATCAGTGCTTCGTATTCCACTTCGTTGTTGGTGGTCGGAAAGGTAAACCGGAGGGCGTATGTCACTTCTTGCTTATCTGGGCCGAGGAGGAGGATGCCCGCTCCGCTACCCGTCTTGCATGAAGCTCCGTCCACATACATCTGCCAACATTCAACGGGTGATGCAAGGACAGATTCCTCCGCCGTGGGGGTGGGAGTGACCTCGCTGGTAGAGGCGACCTCGGTGAATTTGATCTCCACCAGGAAATCTGCAAGGGCTTGCCCTTTTATGGCCGGCCTGGGGGAGTATGAGATATCGTGTTCGCCGAGCTCCAGTGCCCACTTAGCTATCGTCCGAGATGACTCGGTTTTGATAAGACTTGTCTTAGAGGTAAGTCCGTTAGTACCTGGACTGAATGAGCTTGAAAGTAAGGCCGGAGGCGTCGCTTGGCGTTCACCAAGGCCAGAGCTACCTTCTCGAGGTTGGTGTACCTCGTCTCCGGTCCTTTGAGAGCCCGGCTAATGAAGTAGATGGGGAGTTGCCGTCCCATCTCATCTCGCACCGATCTGACACTAATTGCCTCGTCCGGGGTGGCGGATATAACGATAGAGTTTCACCTTGCTTTGGGCGGATAGTGTCGGCAGGTCGGCGAGATATTCCTTCAGCTGTGGGGCGACCTGGTGTTCTTCCTGCCAGGTGAAATCTGGAGCTCTCCTCAGGATCTTGAAGAAGGGAAGCTGCTTCTCGGCAGCTCGAGATAGGAATCGGCTGAGGGCGGCCAGGCATCCGGTGAGTTTGTGTATTTCACGGATGGTTTTTGGGATCTGCATGTCGAGCACCGTTTTCACCTTGGTAGGATTGGCTTTGCCTTCTTGAGAAACCAGCATCCCGTTTTACCCGTCTTCACCACGAATGTGCACTTACGGGATTGAGCTTGAGGTTGGCCGACCTGAGGAGCTGAAGAATAGTTTCGAGGTCAATGGCGCAGTTCTCAGCTTTTTTGCTTTTGACTACTATATCGTCGACATAGACCTCAACAATTTCTCCTATGTGATCCTTGAAGATCGCATCCACCATTCTTTGGTAGGTAGCTCCAGCGTTTTTCAGACCGAAAGGCATCTTTCGGTGGCAAAGACACAAGTCGATAATGAATCTTTGTTTTGGGGCGTCTTCCGGCTCATCAAGACTTGGTGGTATCCTTGTATAAATCCGAGAAACCGAAGATCTCATGCCCCACCAATGCTTCCACCTTCTTGTCAATGTCGGGAGGGTACTGATCCTTTAGGCGGTGTTTATTGAGGTCGGTATAGTCGACACACATGCGTCATCCCTCCCGGCTTTGAACTACAACGGGATTAGCCATCCAAGTTGGGTATTTAACCTCGTCTGATTTTAGCCTCACGGGTTGGGTTACCTCGTCTTTATGACCGGCCGCTCCGCGGCAAAACTTCTCTTCTTACGCGAACGGTTTAGTGGCGGATCAATGTTGAGACGATGAGTTATGAGCTCGGGCGAGACCCGGTCATATCCAGTGGAGACCATGCAAATACATCTCTATATTCCCTTAGAAGTGCATGACGTGTTGGCGAATATTGGTGAACCTTGGGTACCAACCTTGACAACTTTGGAAGGGTCGGTCGTCGTATAGTGAAGATTCTCGATCGATCATCCCGGGTGGCAACGGAGGGTTACAGAATTGTTAGGCCCGAGGTAAGGCCGCATCTTGGGTTGAGACTCGTAGGCATTCTTTAGCCGCCGTTTGGTCACCCCGAATGCTTAACACTCCACGGGGGGGTATCTTAATGGTGAGGTGGTACACGGAGCGAGCGGCTCTGTTGCATCTGACCAATCTCTTCCCGTGATAATGTTGTATGGAGAGGGAGCTCGGACTAGAAAAATTGAATGGCCTTGGTAACCGACACGGGGCGCCCTACGGTAACCGGAAGGTAATGACACCTTCGGGTTGAACCGCCTCTTGAGTAAAGCTCCATGGCCCGGGAAGGTGCGGGGTGTGCAATTCCTCCGACATCAAGTTTATCCGGCAGCTCGGAATATGATGCTAACGGAGGCTCCGATGTCAATGTAGACCCGATGTACATTCTTGTTACCCACCACGGCTTGTATTGTAATGGCATCTGGTGAGGCATGATCTTGGTCTTGGGTCGTCTTTGGAGAACACGATGTTTTCTCCATCCCGAGTCGCTTGTTTTCGGCTCTTGGTCGGCCTCGAGCTTCATTTCTAGCGACGACCTCGTCGTACCAACCGGCGATCCGGTTATAGCGTAAACTGCTCCATTGCATTTGGACCTTCGTCCTCGTCATCTTCGGTCGGGTTGCCGTTGAGGTCGGTCCATGATTGTTACCACCTCCATTTTCCCTCTGCGCTTTTTATTACCCGGCCCGGATCGGCGGTGTACTTCTTCGGCGCTCCTTCCTTGGCGAGCTCGTCAATCTGCGAGCTCAAGGACTTGCAATCTTACGTATCGTGACCGTACCCACGGTGGTAGTCACAATACTTTCCGTTGACTTTTTTGGATCCTCCTTTCATAGGAGGAGGTTTTGGAAAGAGCTCGGTTTGAAGCTCAAATATTTCATACGGATTTGAATAGAGGCGATCGTTATTACTGAGGTTTGGCCGAGGTCCCACCTTGATTCTCTGGCCCTTCTTTATACTTTCGAACGCGCTGGCGTTCAAAGCCTCGGCCGATCCTCCGGCTTCCTTCTCTCGATCCATTGCTCATCCTGATCTCTCTCTTCTTCCGTCCGACTCGTCCCTTTGACAAAGTTGTCAACCAAGGTCCAAAGACGACTAGCGTCTTTGGTCGCTCACGGTGATCTCTTTATTGAGCTCCGGTCGGATCCGTTCTTGAATCGTTGATGATGTGAGATCGTTACTCATCTATTTTAAGGGATTCCATGATGAATCGGAGGCGAAATTCGACATTGTTTCGTCCGTCCTTGACGGATTATAAGCGGATCGGATGAAGGTTGTTGGGCGGCATCTTTTGGTAAAACGCCATTTGAACGATCCATGAGGTCTTTGAAACAATGGATGTTGTTCGGCGGCGGGTGAACCAACGTCGGCGTTGGAGATCGACACCTCGGGAAAGACCTTACACATATGGAAATCTTTCATCCTTGGTTTGCCATGTTGGTGGTATAGGCAAATAGGAAGTCGGAAGGATCTCCAAGGCCATCGTATGCAGCAATATTCGGAGCCCGGGCAAGGGTGTATCCAGAATCTCCCTTGAAAAATGAGAGATAATTCGTCCGTGTCGGTCGAATCCGGGGAGCTCGTTACCATCCCTCTCTGGGGGAGTGGGAGATCGATAACGGCGTCTGTCATCTCTTCGAGGGGGAGTTCGACTTCGTCTTTCCTCCCTTCTTTCCCGCCCATTCACATGGGTATCACGTCGAGGTGGAGAACGGCTCCGCGGAGGGTACGAGGGCGAATGAACCCTGGTATCGGGGCGATCATTATGCCGTGGTGAATGTTGATTGTTTCGGAGAGGTAAGCGACCTCGATTGCCTGTAATCACCACTTCGGGCACTCTTGAGGGGCCCGCTCCGTTTGTCCTCTGGTTGAGGAAACTCTGGAATTGATTGAGGTTGGCGTTGAGGAACTCGGACCTTTGCTCGACCGAGGATCTCGTGGGGCGGTGAACCTCATGTTCACCGATCTTGAGGTCGGTGTCCTCCTCTTCGTTGGGCGGCGATCACGAGGTGTATGGAAGCATTCTCCATGTAGCCCTCGGTGTGTGACCACGGTGGCGTCCGCAATCCCTTTCCCGGCGTTGTGTGACTACGATCGTCCTCTGCGGTTGTTACCGACATCGCCGGCGAAGATTTATGCTTTGCGTGTCCTTGCCATTAGATTGTAGAAAACACGACTTTTGTTCAAGAAGTTTCCCACAGACGGCGCCAATGATAAATCTAGTGTGCGAGATTTATGAAAACAGTAAAGAACACGAGAGACTTTTACGTGGTTCGATCAAGAATAAGATCTACGTCCACGGAGGAGATGATCCTCAAGATGTTTACTATAATTCGATTCTGACAAGTATCTCAAAGGGCTCTAGTATTCAGTAATTTGCTAACCCTTTTACCTTCAATCTAACTCCTATTTATACACAAACGTAAACCTTGCCACGAATCCCTTGATTGGCGGGCTCATGATTCTCCTATAACTGACCATGATCTCCACCATTATTACCCATGATTTCTACCGTTACCTCATTACCGTTACCCATAATTAGGGTTTGGGGATCGTCATTTAGGCGTAACCGAGTAGGGCAACATTAGGTTAGGCCCAGCTCGTTTGGGGCCTGTTATTGGGCCTGAGAGGTTGGGCCATATCCTATCAGTTACCGACCAAACCTAAAATATAAAATCGAAAACCGATTTTAATTAAAAATTTGAACCAAATCGAAAATTGATTTTCTCTAAAACCGAACCGAACCGACCGAAATCAATCGATTTGGTTCGGTTCGGTTCGTGCACATCCTTACTTGCAGCAACAATTTTCATCAATCCGATTATCAGTAGTTGAAGTGAGACCATGACAGAAATCCTAACCAACTTTTCAATTCAGCATTGGTTTAATGTTGAAATTACACATCGAACATTCACGGTTCCCTAACTATGCGCAAGACTATAACGTCAAATCTATGTGGATTTCAAACCAATTGTTGGGATGCGTAGTTTAGGTTAATGGAATTCGATTGTGCATGGTATCAATTCCAATGATTGATGATTGGATCGATCGGTATTGACACCTCAAGAAAATAAAATTGACTTTTTAATTTTTACCTGTAGAACAAAATTAATAATAATAATAATAATAATAATTTATAATTTAGCATACACCATCGTTCAATTGTAAGGGAAAAATGCAAGCATCAATTGGAGTATCAAATGAGTTTGAATATTTTTCAAACTATTATCGATTTTAGACCGGGATGCCACGTCTGCAAAAAATCATGCATGAGTCACTTTGCTGGTAGGTTTTTGGCCATGAACCCCACACAGGAGCACTTTAAATTTGAAAAGATATATTTATAAATGATAAAGGCGGTTTGATATCTATAAGTATACATGTGGAGAGAGACGGAATTATCATAAATATCCAAGTCCTCATTAATTCAACAGACTCAGACAGAAATGCCTCTTTTCTTGAAAGCTAGATCAAGAATAGCCCACCATTACCATGAACAAGAACAAGACTGCAAGAAATTCGACCCTAGTTATGAAGAAGAAGCGCCCTCTATTTCTCTCACAGTTTGGACTAAATCACTTCTTTTCAGCTGCAAAGGCTTCACTGTGATAGGCGCTGACGGCAGCTTAGTCTATAGAGTTGATAACTACTCCT
The DNA here is from genome assembly GCA_036937905.1 of Salvia rosmarinus. NCBI lineage: Eukaryota > Viridiplantae > Streptophyta > Magnoliopsida > Lamiales > Lamiaceae > Salvia > Salvia rosmarinus. The sequence goes on from CM072814.1 coordinate 71,034,436, forward strand.
CCCGCCCCAATCAAATCATGCTCATGGATGGCCATGGCAATCCCATCTTCACTATATGCCGTCGTAAGGTGAGAACCAATCTTATTATATGTAGTACAATTCAATTTTGTTCATAGATCTTCTTGGTCCATGGATGATCGAAATTGATACTCGAACGAAATAATGCTTTTCACACATACAATGATTTTTTTATGTATACAATAATGCTTCTTTGCTTTTGATATGTTAGAATAATGCAATCTTCTTATAGTTAACAGAGTAAGGATGATTTTCTCATATGATCTTCTCCTATACATACATGATACATATGTGTATATGCATACACGAGAATAGGGCCATTTGTTCATTGTACACTATCTTAATGTTGCTAATTGTCATTTCCTATGCTTATATCACATGTTTTTCTTTGATGATGAGCAGAAGCTGAGGTTAGTTGACCACTACTGGCTGATCTATGAAGGAGAAGTAGGCAAGAACAGTTCCAAGAAACCTATTTTCTGTGTTAGGAAAAACATGAGCATCATGAAAACTATACCGAGTATTCTTGCAAATGTTTACGGTGGCATGTCGGGAAAGGGATTCAAATACACGATCGAAGGGTCGTACGCACGTCGATCGTGTAAGATTGTGGATGAGTCGAGAAGGGTTTTTTCAGAGATCAAGAAGAAAGTGGCCTTGAACGGGGGTGCATCTTTTGGTGTAGAAGTGTTTGATCTGATTGTTCAACCAGGATTTGATTCAAGATTTGCCATGGCCATTGTGTTATTGCTAGATCAGATGTTTTCTTGAAACTTCTTTATTTTTATTTTTTAAGGGAGTTGTTTCTTGATTCTAATCTTTTGGTTGTCAAAGTGCCTGTTGATATTTTAAGTATGATCTTGTCTGACTACCACATCTTCAAGATAGTAACGTAATAAACAAACAGTTAAAGTTCAATATTATATTATCTCACAACTTGTGCTTCACATCAAATCGAATACACGCGCAGAGAGCAACAAATATTCGATGACAAAATGTAAAAATGTGCATTGATAAAGAGTTCATCGCTAATCAAATGTCTACCTTGTTCAGATCCACTCTTTAATACTTTTGAATAATGTCCCAAATTTTGGCCTCTAATTTCTTTTGTGCAATTTTCGAGCTAAGATCTAGACTAACATCAAAATTTGTTTAAGGAACTTTGAAGCCCAATGAGTGACTCGTCCTCCCATATTGCCAACTTTATCGTCAAATGTACGCATGACAACTCGAACCGATAGGAAGTCCTAATTCTTTCCAACTCAATTACTTGCCATCAGATGTTCGACGATGAAATTACCAACATGAAATGACAATCCAAGCAATGATGTGCTTCATACACCATCAATTAATTTTGAATTTCGACATTGAACATATGTCCAAATCTAAGTGCGAAACTCGCATAAAAAATTAGGAGAGACAAATATAGTTACCAAAGTATTTTAATAATTTAAATCTAATTTGCAATGAGACTGAAAGATGGGATTTAATTAGTTAAGTAAACTCTAAATGATATGTACAACCATGCACTCTTCATTGCAGAATTCCTCTAACCTTGAATACCATGCATATTCATAAACAGTATGTAATATAGCAAGGGAGACGAAGACGGTGACGACAGAGTCGTAGGAAATATTACGTTAATGCCCTACAACTGCGCCGTCTCTTTAATGTTAGAAATGGTACAACATTGAATCTCGGCTCTTATGAGCCACCAGCATCAAATAAAACAGCACACCTCTTTACAAGTGAAACTATATACACATTTAAAAATTATACATCATTTGGCACTAAAAAGAATTGATAAGAAACGTGCCTCTGTCTGCAGCAGCAGATGATAGCAATTAGCCTTCCGGGCGACCCGATCTCACTGAGAGCGTTTCCAGAACTTTGGTTTAGTACCGCTCGGTCTGTCTACGCCCATCGGTGCTTTCAGTACACTAGACTTCTTTACAAGGTTGATACCGTAACCATCTGTAGTCATGTTCGAGTCCCTAAATAGCTTCCTCGGAGGTGATCTGACTGGCAGGGCTGCTGTAGACTGGTGCAGTTTCCCTTGCCTCGCAAGTTCGGTTTGACTGATGCACGCATTAGTCACATCTTTGGAGAGCCTGAGCTTTTTTGAAGGAAACTCATCGCTGGCCTTTAAAGAATTTGTCGGCCTAATTTTTGAGTTCGGCACATCAACAAAATCACATCTCTTGATTGCTTTTGACTTGCTAGCTTTCATAGTCACTTGCGATGGTTTCTTGAGCAACTTAACCACCGCACATGGATTTTCCCTGGAGTACGCACCCATGTCAATGAGCGTCTGAGCAGCAGCATGAATGGAAGAGCACTCGTCTGTTGATGGCAACAGGTGATATAAGAAAAAAGGGCAAACGGATACACAAATCTTAGTACAGAATCTAGTAAGTACAGAGAAAATTTTAACATCAGAAAATTCATCATGACACCGGAACCATGCAGGGGAGAATGGAAATTTTAGATACTCAGGTGATACTTAAAGGAGAACATTACAAGGTAACGAGGCCAAATAAAATGCAAGAAAATATAACAAAAATTGAACAAAATAGAGCCATAATGCCTAAAAAATCTCCAACAACATCAACCAATCACTTCTCAAGGATTCAAGTAGCAAAATCTAAAGCATTATTGCCGTAAATTTTTCTTACTTGATTTTAAATAGATACATTGGAACTTGGAACCCACAAACAATTCCAACTGGGGATCAGAATTTCTTCAAATATGTTTTCAAATAATTCAAGATGTGAGTAAAACCTTAATCCTGAACCTTTACTACCATGCGCTAAGCAAAGCATGTCTTTAAACTTTTATTGGCCGGAAATATATAGATCATACACCAGAATAGCAGTATCATTTGCAAGCCAAAAGTTTACGCCTTAGGTGCTATGCTTTGGAAATTCTACCCCTCAAGAGGGAAAGTAAGCACTTGAGAGAGTACGTATAAACTCGAATCCAGAAAAATTAATCTGATACAAGAATAGTACAAATTCTCATGCATGCATGTTCTACCATTCTGCTGATAATTAAATATATCAAAAACAAATTCTGCAATATAAAAAATATAAAAAAAATAGATGCAAATTTTGTAAGAAAATGTACCCTTTCTGATAGTGGTAATAATAACTATTAAAGAGTAGGCCTTGGATGACATTTTACCTGCAGCGACCTTTGAAGTCGAGCATGCTCCAGTGGTGGACAACGCATGTTCCATTGGAGCAAATATATTTTCTTGTTTCTCAGACAAAAGATTATCTGAAGGAACTAAACTTTTGTCAAATGCTAGTGAATCAAAGTCAACTAATAAATCAGCAGAACTTCTGTGAAGAGCTATGGGATTTTTAACTTTGACCCATCTACCCTGGCATGTAGTCCGACCAGCAGATAGTTTAACAGCATCAGAGCCCAACTTAGTATTCCCAGTGAAAGATTGAGACCAAGGGAAAGGTGGTAGACCAGTTCGCTGAGGAGGTGGTCTGCCAACACGTGGGTCAGCATTATTTTTTGATGATGTAGCTTTGCTTGCATCAGAGAGTAACAAATCCAAATCTTTTGGCAGAGGAAGTGCAAGACGCTCGAAGATATCTTTTGGTGTATATAGTGGAGAGTTAGCAATGCTAGAATTTCTGATTTTCTCATCAGATTCTTGAACCTTAAAAAAAGAAAAGAAATGGGTCAAGTCACAACTTTGAAAATTTAGAAGTTACTTGGAAGCATATTTTTATAAGCATAATAGTAAAATCATGTCAGATGTGTTTTAAGAGTAACAGAACTTCATAGAGGCAACCACTTATAAGCATAAAGCTTCTAATTTTCAAGGACAATACAGTTGGGAGAACTAATGAAATCAATAAATGATTAGACAGCACAAGACATAAAGTTAACCAATAGCAGTTACTTGTTGGGGGGGGAGTCCATTGGCTGCATAGCAATATTATTCTCTTATCTGCATACATGAAGTTTTTATTGCTATTCCAAAAAAAAACCAGACTAACCTCATCAGGGGACAGCAGAAGTGGAATATAGTTATCTCCTTTGTCTACATCAGTCTGGCTTACTATAGAATTAACAGTAATCAAGCTGGTTGAATCACTACGGATGCAACAATTATCAATTTCAGCACAGTTTTGGACCTGTAAGCCTTTTTGAGCTTGAAGAACAGAGCATGCCTTTCTGACTGACTGCATAAGATCATTGTTTGAGCTTGCAGACTTTTTTCCTTTGTCTTTGGAGATAATCGGACTGGTATAGTTACCAGATAGTAGGTCATGTAGCGGCAGCTCATTGACAAGCTTCGAGATATCAAAGACATCAGATTTTAAGCCATACATTCCTGAATAAGTATTCTAGTTAGATCAATGTTCTCACAATAAAATGTGTATGAAGTACGTTTTCAATGAATGATACAAGAGACCACTTTTTGTCATTTCCAAAAATGTGTATAGGCAATGTGTAATGAATTTTTACCACGTACAATAATCACAGATCATATTAATCAAAGCTGCAAAAACTCTCGTCGCTGTTGGACATGCACCTAGGTAGCAAACTCTTGTGAATAGCTAAATGATTAGGTCTTTAAACCAAAATTGCAGATGTGGAACCAGTGTTAAACATAGCAAACTGTTTCCAGACCAATCCCAGGTCATGGAACCGAACCAGAAATTGTAACAGTTTGGCTAACACCAACAGGAAGAACAAAAAAAACATGTCTTAATCCACTCAATCTAGGGTACTGAAACATCCTCTAGCAACTGATGACCAAAAGCATTCAACCCAAGCTCAATGCATCATGTGGTTACAGCCATGAGTGCTGTTACTTATTGTTTTAGCTACCTAGCCACCTCTCCCACATGTACAAATTTTATAGAGACACATTTTATGAACAGCTTAACAATCCTGGGAGAAATTTCAACTTGCATGCAATTCAAGCAAAAGAGTGCAAATATTCTGCTTTCCCACTACTGTTTCCAGTAAGGAACAATGCAGAAGTTCTTTAGACCTAGAGCTCAGATCCACCATTTGCTCAGAAGGAACTCTACTTCATAAATGAGAACTTTGGGGGAAACAATAGAAGATTTTAGAATTGACTAGACTAGAGACGAGATATAAGAAGTGGACAAACACAACATATATTTCAAAAAAATGATAACCAAGTTATATAAGTAAGGCAGTAAGCAGCTTAGTGCAAATATACTACTTCCCTGCTATATTATGCAGTCGGGGACAATGCAGAAGTTCTTTAGACCTAGAGTTCAAATTCATCATTTGCTCCAAAGAACTCTACTTAAATGATAACTTTGGGATCAATGAGAAGACTTCAGAATTGATTTAAACAGAGAAAAAAGAATTATAAGAATAATCAAAAGCAACACATATTGTCATAAATAATAACCAAGTTATATAAGCGGCAGAGATCTTAGATCTTTTCTTATAGAGTCTAAGTATACTTAATTATTATCAAACCAACCAGGAAATATCTTTGCATCATCCATTCCAGCAAATTATATATGCAAAACCAAAGAAAGCCATGTCGAATATGTCAAATTGGGCAAATAGGAAACTGATTCATACCAAGAAAGCTGTTTCCTCCAGCAGCTGAACTAAAGCCAATCAAACCATTCTTCAGAGATAAAGGATCGCATCTACTCTTTTGTTTGAATCTACTCGTTTTTTATCTCCACGTCTACTATTCGCACTGTTGTTTTGCTTAATTATTTGATTTTTCTCTGTGACAAAAACATTGGAGCAGAAGAATAATCAGTGCCACTAATAGAAATAAACTGCAGACTCAGAACACGTTACAAAAGCCATAGGCAATGTTGTAAAAAAACGTTTGAGGCATGCGCCTCGAGGCGCGCCTCAACGCAAGGCAGCCGGAAATCGCGTTAGGGCGCTTGCCTCAATAACAGTTTTTGATGCTTAAGCCCCCACCGGGCTGAGGTACCAAGGCAGTCTGAGGCGGCTGCAAGGCATTAGTAGTATGTTTAGGGTTTCTGGGATCAATTTTTGGGCTCAGGCTTAATTTAACCCTAAGACCCATTCAGTTTTAGCGGTAATAGTATATTTAGGGTTTCTGGGCCCAATTTTTGGGCCAAGCTTTAATTAAACCTTAAAACCCATTCAGTTTTACCATATAATTTCATTAAAAAATTTATAAAATTTTAAAAGAAAAGAAATAGGCAACGCATTCCACTGCGCCTGTTCTTCTCATGCTGCACAGACACAGCCTCATCCTCACCCTGCCCAGCCGACCGCCGCCGGCTTGTCCCTGCCACTAAACCCCATACCCTTAAATTTAATTTTTGGCTTGCTATCTACTGTTTTCTATTTATTTTATAAATTTTATGATTTTTTTGGCCTTTATTCTGAAGCTTACACCTTAGACCGCGAGGCTACCACTTCACCGAGACAAAACGCCTCAGGTCCGCCTTAAGATTTTACAACATTGGCCATAGGCTAACAATTTACTTTTAAAAAATGAAAGGCAGTAAAGTTGTGTCTCATGCAACTAAAGTCTCGCTGGCTTAAATATAGTCACAAGACAACATCCAGCAATACTAACTATTAACAAATGGGAAAATTTTATCAAAAGATGTTAGGGATACAAGCAAGGAGCCCTAACTCTCCCCAAAACCATGGTTATAGGGAAAGGATTGACACTCACTTATATACCACTCCACACTTGCATGTGTAGTCGATGTGGATATCCCACATCATAACAATACCTTCCCTTCGAAACCGTGCGTCCACGGACGGCCAACTCAAGTCCTCCCCACCCACGGCTGGGTCCGCGGTGGGGCCCACAGTTGCTGGCCCACCCACGACTCCATTCGCTCGATACATCCACAGGCCTACCCGGAACTATTCCCGCCCACCCAATTTCCCGGGCCAATCAACGGGTCGCCTTCCCAGGCGCACGATCCGGCAGGTCGACCATTGTTAGAGATACAAGCAAGGAGCCCTAACTCTCCCAAAACCATGGTTATAGGAAAGGATTGACACTCACTTATATACCACTTCACACTTGCATGTGTAGTCGATGTGGGATATCCCACATCATAACAAAAGAGAAGGACTCAGCAGTTATATAAAAAGAATTGGAACACATCCTGATTCTAGAAAATATCAGAGAATGCAACCCACAGTGGATAAATCATAGGACCATCAGAAAAGTACATTTCATACTCGTACTTCACTATACAGTTCCTAGAATCAATCAACCATACCTAGCTTATCATGATCAACCATCAAACCTCAGGGGAATTTGAAATTAAAAAAAAGAAAAGAAAAATGTGTCTCAATAAAACATATTATGGAAACACCAGCATGATGGAAAACTGTACCACAAAATAACATGCCATTAAAAAAAATCAAAATCAAGTACAAATGTGTCTTTAGTGTGCACAGGAAACAGAAAAGAAGAAGAAAAGAAAGGGATATAACAGATTTTCTCTAAAAATGAAGTATATGTGTCACATGAACCGAAACATCTGACATGCTGTACCTGAAGTATTGCAACTTGCAGAAGAAGAAGCAACAAATTCAGGAGATATTCCATTTGCATCGTATCCAAGTTTACTTTTAGAGATTTCCATCTGTGCCATCCCTGATCTCTTAGTGTACCCACCATTCTTTCTTTCTATTTTACCAGATTTCCGTGTTAAACATTTAACATCCACCTCCAATGTTGGGGGATCAGAATTCAAGTTCCCCAAATCATGGCCATTATACATGTCATCACTGGAGGGTTGAGAGATCCCCAAACAACGTTCAGGATCGGGAACCTTATGCCAAAAAGACGGCACTGAGACATTAGCAGCAATTATGTCATCTGAAACAATTAATATTACGAGCGAATATTAGTTGTGAAGGCACATAGAGAAACTTAGATAGCTTAAGAATTTACTATTTCTGTAGTATAGTTAACAAGAAACTTCAGTTTTTATTTTCTCAAGCAATCCACGAATTTAAGAGATAATAGATGCATATCCACATTCCATAACCAGATAATGGACCAATGTAGCACAAATATGGTAAAAGGAACAAGAAGAGGAATTTAAGAAGAGCATCAGGATATTCCACTGAGGTCATGTGAATGTTTTGGATTGCTAAGTACACAAAGATACTAAATGACAGGATCAATAAGAAAATAATTAAGGTTGCTTCAAATACTAGCATATTTCATAAAAATAATTTAGTTACATACAGCCCCTCATCTGATGCCTCCATAATGATATCAACGGCCTGTATCACTTAAATCTGTGTACCACATGGCAATGGATAAAGATTACAGTGTCCTCTATTTCACCCAAAACAAACATAGAGGGAGAGAGAGAAATAAACATCAAGATGATAAAAAAATAGACACAAACCCATAGTAAATTTCTTGCAGAAGCTCATTTATCCCAATTACTCACACTCAAATGACCAAAATGAATCTGTTCTATCAACCCCAACCACAACCAAATCCAATATGTTAAAACACCCATTGGCCAGCAAAACTGACAGGCATAAACAAATCCAAAATTAGCTCTTGAAGTACCTCACTGGCGATGAACTGACTGAACTAAGATTTTTATTTTTTTGAAGGTAGCACTGTTAGAATAAAAAAGCCAGAGTTGGTGGGGTTAATTCCTACAAACACAGCATAGACACTCCAAGCCAAAACTAATAAATCAACTACAACAAGAGAATAGGACGCGATCACGTCGAGCTCACCTTTCCTACCAACTGAGCTGCAGGCACCTTCGCTACGCCACCGAACTTCCCCCACCACTACGCCGCCACTGCCGCTGCCGAAACCCTCTTGTGAGCCCATGATCCTCGCCACAACAACCGCCGACGCTGCAGCCAACCTCAACTACTGCTTCCATTCACCCCCACAAACACCACGCCACCAATACCCCGAACAAATTCAATAATCTTTCCATCTCGATCATCACTTCACCAAATACTCCGATGAACTGCTAAAACTTAAGCTGAACTTACATGGTTGAGAGCAGACAGGAGCTGTACGAAGGCGTAGATCGGGCGTTGAGAGAGCAGCGGATGGATTTAGAGGGGAGAACGGATAATTGGAGTCGAGGTTGCATGTTGCGGCTGAAATTGGAAGTCTAGGGCACGAAATTGAGGGGATTGACGGAGAAGAAGGTATTTATACTTTTCGGGAAAAGCAGGAAAAAGCACGGGGCATATTCCAGTGCGATAGGATTCACCATAATCCCGTTTCAGACCTCATATTTTAAGTCCACGTGCTGTCGAAGCTTCTTTCTTTACTGCCAACCCTTTTCTTCTTTCTCATTTTCTTTATCCAAATCAATTATTCAAATTTTTAGAGTGATATTTAACAAATCTTCGACACAACTTGTTTCTGTTATAAATCTAATTAGTATTCACATCTATTAATTTAATTATATATTTCGATACGCATTCAAAGCACCACATTTATCCACCATCCTAAGTGTCATTACTAGGATTTTTTATTCTCATTTCTCTGAATTCTTCAAATCATGTCTTCATACACTCCAGAGATTTATTTTCCATAATACAATACCAATCTTTTATTCACTTTTGATAATGATTACATTTACTCCGTAATTTTAGGATTGAGTATCAATTATATTATATGTGACATTTATTGTAACTCAAAAAACGTGCATTGAAATCTGTATATCTATAAAATCCTTAGAAAATGAATTATCGTTTCACAATATTAAAATCCACATCTAAAAAACTCTTTGTTCTCTCTGCAATTTTTTTTTCCAAACCATAGTCTATGGTTGCCTCCACCGTAGCCGATTATCTACGCTGTAAGTTTAATGCCACGACTCTCCTGCATCATCCCTCTCTATCATGAGCCAAATTTTTTTTGTAAGAATCTATAGATTCGAGATTCAAGACAAATAAAAATAATTAATATATAGTCTTTTGCATTTGGTTGTTTCAGTTAACCAAAAGATTTTTCAGAAATTGAAAGATAATATAATGGTACTTCTGTTCTTGGAGTTTGGAGTTTAGTCATTGAGTACTTTCATTTATTCTTTAATTTTCATCCTCAAAATATTTTTCTCCAATTTCACTGAACACGAGAATAAATTATATACTATAATTGTTAATTATTTGATTAGTTTTGTGATGTTTAATCCAAATTTTTACCGTGTCTGATTCTATTATATTGTACATTGTAGACAGACTATGTATTTGTAGTTGTTTCACGTTTTAATTTGTTTAATATCATAATATCTATGTAGTATTACACATAATAATATTTGTTGTGCTTGCCAACCATGGTTGCCACCACTGTCCATGCTTTATTGATGCTACATCAAATCAATTGTGAACACCATTAATGCCAAGTCAAGTAGATGTCTTCGATTTATTTCCTTTTTATCTTTTGAAACTAAGGCAATAATATTGTCGTAGGGTGAAGAGCTTGAGGCTTGACGTATTGAGAAGATTGCTAGCCATGCTTCTCAATTTTGTGTTATAACGCAATAATGTTGGTTAACAAGAAAGTGATGAGTGTTGTCTTGGGAGTAGACTGTAAATATTGAATACATGTCTCCAATTTGTTGATGTTGTACAACATTAGTAAATTTGTGTGAAACATAAGAGGAGTTAATCTATAAATTATAATTACTCGAAATTCTTATTCAAGTGCCATAACAGTTAATTTCATTGTATGGATATCATATACTAATTGAAATGTAAATGTATTTTCATTTGATGAGGTATGATCATTTGTGAAAATGCATGAACTAAATTGTAAAGAAGAAATAATGGTTTCAAAGTTTAGGCGATTGTGAATAAACGAGATTTCATTCTACTAAGAAACCTACTATGTTTAGGTATGTTGCTAATACTAAAATTTGCGGTTTTGGCAAATATATTGAAATAAATAGATATCTCAAATTATTTCATTGCTTAGGTGACAAAAAATATTTCATTAATTACTAACCGATCAAAAATGTCAAAAGCACTATATAATTTGTTAATATTTATTTAAAGTGATTTATACGATTAGCTATATATATATAGCGATAAATAATGCACACCACCTTAATCCTTGGTCCCACATGGAATTTTAAAGATTGTATGTTCTTATTTTTTTAATTCTCCATTTTCTTATTTCAAAATTTACCTTAATTTGATAATTGCATTAAATACATAAATGATTACCTTAATAAGATGATTGCATTAAATCCGTAGATAATTACATTAATTAAATGATTTACATTATATCCTCCACTACCTATATGTTGATAACTATAAATAGATTACTATACAATCAATCAATATTGAAAAATAGATGCGCATAGACTAGAGAAGATACAATATATCCGAATTCACTGTAAATCTTCAAGATAAATGATTGAAAATGATTCTTATATTATATGTTAAGATTGGTTTATATTTGATCTAATTATATATATACCTATATAATTACGATTTCAAAGCACCACAATAATGATGGATCTTATGTGAAAAATTCATAATTTTTTATTCTTATTTTTCTAAATTCTTGTGCCTTTTTAATTCTAAATTCCATTTTTATTTTTTCTTAAGACTTAACTAATTAAAAGGATACTTCAATCTATATCAATTTTTATGAGATTTCATTAATTGGTAATCTAAATATATAAAAGGATATTTTTATCCTCGAAACCAAAAATTCATATTTAATTGTCAAAGCAGTTGAGACTGATATCTTTCGAACTATAACACAAATTTATTTTGACTACATTAATGAATAATCCTACACGATATTTCTAGATATATAATTCCAAATTTCTAAATTCTTCAATTTGTGTGCTCTAACTTCTAATCTTAGATTGGCCTTTTTTTTATGAGACTTCATCAAAGAAAAATTTAAATAAGAGGATTCTTGGATTTCACATCAATTTTTTACTAGACATCATCAATTGAAATCATAATTAAATTGATATCATTCGAATTCACATTTAATTGACGGAGTGGTTGAGACCGATATCATTCGAATTGAACTACTAATTTAATTTGGTCAAAGAAATAATATTTTTTGGTTCTAATTTGACCAAATAAATAGAGTCTTCAACATAATTTAGTCAAATTAATAGTTTCTTTTCTATAACTATTTAATAAGATTTTCTTTTAATTTGGTTTGAATATTGACCGACATTTTTATGTGGAATTTGCTCCATTTTGAATATTTTGCTGTTTATACTATTCATTAAGGAATCTTACAAGTTACTATAAAAAATAAGTCCATTTAATCTATCAAGAGGATAGTCAGACGCAAGATATAACCACCGATGTGGTATATGATGAAATTTTCGACATACTATAAGGTAATTGCAAAACTAATTTTTCATATTTTAGAGAAATATTTTAGTTAAATTACTTAACTTTCTACATTTAGATAAACATTTTATTATTAAATTTTTAAGCATATGTTTATCTTATTTTATTTTTGATTTCTTGAAGATAAAGAAAGTGGAAAAAATTTAAACATACACCCCTAAATATTTTTGTATCATAATTTTATTTGTTCTATAGTACTTCTTTCAATGAATTATCGAAATACTATCACCTTAAAATTTAATATTAACTCATTTTTAAATCATATTTATAGATTACAATATAAAGTGATTCCCCGTCGAAACTCGACGAGTTAAACACTAGTTCACATTATATACTAATACTGATAGACTGTGTAGATATATCTAGCTGTCAATTTTAATTTGCCAGAATATATTTCGATAGAAATTGCATCACATTGAAAATTTGTGTTATTGATGTTATAATCGAAAGTTCATGGGTAAATCAAACTACTTTGATAGTTTGTAATTTTGTAAGAAATTAACCCTAAATAAATTTTAGAGCACAATATTTTTTTATATATTTGTTATATAATTACTGGCTATTAAGATTTTTTTTTAACAAAAAAAGTAAAGAAAATATAACTAAAAACAAAAAATAAATAAATATGTGCGATATGTTAAATATTGAGGATGATACTAAAGACATGACTAGTATGTAGTAATGAAATGAAAAATATAATGATGAGTTATGCGTTCATTCACAATCCTATAATTGATAAGATTTTTACATCAGAAATCACAATTCCAAAATAAATACACATTAATCATTCATCTCCTCCCTCGTGCTAATACATATTTTATGAACATGAGATTAGCAAAAAAAAAATAACAAAAATATTCTATCTATTTTTGTGACGACCCGACTTCTCAAGGAAGTACGGATCATATGGATCGTCACCGGTATGATAAAGCAGCGGATATAAACATAACTAATCAATGCAATTAACCATTTAACTATTCAATAACGCATAGACTTAAAAATGGATAAGCTATTCAATACCAACTCAATTCACAGAAGGACTCGTTAAAAGGTTCAAGGTTCAAATATAACCCAATCAGGGCACAATTCAAAGTACGAGGTACGACCTCAAATTCAATACGGTATGAAAGCAGTTATAATCAAAACATCAAAAATTATCAGAGTTAGGCAGCAATAAACGTGTGGACATGCATATGACGATACATGTCCAAGGTTCTAGAAACATTTCTAATAAAGCATCAAAATAACTGCCACTCTGCACCACCTCGCACCCATCATCAATCCTTGCTCAACCTGCACATCAAGAACGAGATGCAGGGCTAAGTACAAAAGTACTTAGTGGACTCATTACCTAAAATATTTTCTTTATCAAAAGTTATTGGACTGCCCACAATAGCACATGAGGATTTTAGTTGAACGACTCATGCCTATCAAACATTTTATCATTTCTCAAAAACGTCAGGCCTGACTATTTCATTCACATTGTTTACCAATCTCAAATAGGCTATCACAACAAAACATAAACATTTGCCAACTCGTTCACATACCACATTGGACATATCAATATAGGATCACAACAAAACATAAACATTTGCCAGTCAATAACAGTTCATGTGATAATAGTTCATAAAGCTTTGTAAATCATGCTTTGAGTTATGCATAACATTTTTGTTTCAAGAGAGCCCACCTCAAGAATTGTCCTTCTTGAAGTACCTGCTAACGATCCTTTGTCGTTTTCGTCTACGTCCACGCTGGACCTTATCAACGTAAGAAATATAATTTAGTAAGTCATTCTCTTCTTTCAAGAAGCATCGCTAATATTCAACGTATTCGATATCCTTTAAGTCTTTGGGTTTTTTGGATTTTCGTTATCGATAAGACTCAATTAACAACTATATTTCATCTATTCGATTAGTCTCGCCATGATGATAGATGACACTTTGTCGTTGCATTCTTCTCCACGATCGATGTTTCTCCACGTCGTTTCGTACAATTTATGAATCTTAAGTTCATAACTAATCTTCGTCGTTTGTTAACGCGTATCAACGATTTCGAGTTCTAATAACTCATTCATTATTATCATTTTCTCGTCGCGTTTCTCACCTCACACGTCCCATATATTCTAACAGAGAAACTCATACTTATACTACACAATCAATAAATATTTCTCGTAATTCAATCATCATCTAACAAACGTTTTATGAATTAAAGTTACTAATATTTCTCAAGCATCTACTTGACATAATCAATATCATTAATTAATTAATTAATTAATTAATTAATTAAATCTTTAATTTAATTAATTAAATCCACAATTAAAGTTAACTAAATGGATCAATTTAAGAGTCCAATAACATTTGATTAATCAATCAAATTAATTTAATTCATCTTAGATATCCACTAATTAGGAGTTAATTCCATCATACTTTTTTAGCAATTTGCTTAAGGTTCATCGTATTATATAAATAAATCACTTAAAAGAATAATTCTCCAATTATCCCTTAACATAATTAATTGATTATGTTATTCAATTTCTAAAAATTAGACTTTATTCAATCTAATGAATTTAATTAACTCACTCTAATTAATTGATATTTAGATTATTATTTAATTAATTAAGAATTAATCTCCAAAATTTAATTATTAGAATTAAATCTCATATTTAATTAATATGGAATTAATTCAATCCCTAATTTAATTTAATGGATTCTAGAAGTAATTAATTCAAGTCCATTATCCATTTATATACTTAGCCCAATATTTAAAATAAGTCTAAGCCCATCTTCAATTTAATTAAAGAGTCCATCCATTTAATTAAATGCCCACTCAATTAATTCAAAAGCCCATATTATTTTAATTCCAGAAGCCCATATTAATATTATTTTGGGTCCAAACTCGGCCCATTCTATTAGCTCATTCTCGGCCCATCTCAATTAGGCCCAACACCATTTTAATTTCAACCCATATAATTAAGTATAAGCTAAGCCCAAATCTAATAAGTTTTCGGCCCACTGAACAAGGCCCAAACGAATTATTTTCGACCCATATGAACCAAGCCCATTATCACAACTTAAAATTTAAAACCCTAGCAGCCCATCACCATTAATTTGGCTTGTTTTGGTTTGGCCCAAACAAATTGAACATAAAACCTAAACTAACTATGACCTAGCCGCCCCATTTGATTTCTCTCCCTCTCGGTTCTTACACACAATGCACACACACACGGACTATCGCCGCTCCCATGTCCGGCCGGCCATGTCGTCGGTCGGCGAGTTGCGCCGTCGTGACTCCAGCCTCCTCTCAACTCTCTTATCATCTCCTCACTCTCGTGCACGACACAAACTCACATACACGCAAGCAAGATCTCTGCCTCTTTCCTTCTCGGCACGATCGCCGTCGTCGCCATCGTCTCTGGCTAGGGCGCATTACCGGTAGGCATGCCACACCGTCGTCGCCACGACCTCAGCCCCATCTCTCTTCTCTCTCGGTGCGAATCGACGCACACACATACAGATCTCTCTCTCTCTCTCTCTCTCGCTCGATCTACCCGACGTATCCTCGTCTCCGACGAGCCATCGGGGCCGGGGTGCTCGTTTCCAGCCACCGCGTGGCGTCCAGATCCAGTGAGCGCCGCTATTGTCGTTCACTCACGCACACACGCGCACCGTCATATCTCTCTCTCTCTCGCTCTCGTCTTTTTTTTTCAAGTTTGCCGCCGTCGCTGGGCTCCGGGGAGGCCCTGTCGAGGAGGCTTGGCGTCGCCGCAGTGTGCAAAGCAGCCGTCTAGTTGAGCCGCCGTGCTCCGGTTGCTGTCGCCGTTGGTTAATGGCCGAGCCTCAAGTGGCTCGGTCCAAACACTTACAGAATGCAGCATCGATTTCTAAGTTTTGTGTTTACTATATGTGTTTGAGCAGTGAATGTTTGTTCTTTATTCCTATATAGGATTCTAGTTCAATGTGTTCATGGATGGTTTGTATCAGTGAACAAATTTGTAAATTCTAAACATGAGAAATTTGTAAATGGAGTAGATGGATAAGATAAGACCTTGGTGAGATTAATGTATATTCTTTCATTCTTTTCCTACTTCAATCGACAACACCAGACTTGTGGAGGATTGCTTCAAAGAAAAGAAATAGAATTGGTTGTCTGTTTAAAAAATATGTTGAATGTTTTAAAAACTGAAATTATTACCTTGTTCTTCTTCTTCTCTCTCTTTGTTTCTTGAGGATGTTGTGAGATTGAAAGAGGAGTTTTGAGAGGAGTTTTGGAAGTAATGGAGAATGAACAAGAATGAGACTTTGAAAGTGAGAAGAATAAGGATATGTTGTCTTATGTTGCAGCAGAGGGCTGCATATCGTGAATATGGTCTGCAGAGGTGAGAGAGAGACAAAGATATGGTTGAAGTTGTTGGTATACTCAAAACACACAATTTTTTGAAATTATGATTTTTGAGATAATTCACGATAGCGACATATCACTCGTTTTGTCCGAACGAGGATCGATGATTGTGACTCGTCCATGACGATTAGGATATTGAGAAATCGTTACCTCGAATGTCATTGCACACATTCGTGATCCGATTTATCGGATCCGATCGTATTACATTATCGTTCGGTTATTAATCGATAAATTCCTCGTTCATTCATAAAAAAATTAAATAAGCAATTCAGATTAAATTCTTCGTTAACTTTTTAAAAATTAATTCGTTGAGCTACGTTTTAAATTTTTCGGGTTATTACAATTTTTTTGTCTTAAAGAAACTAATAATAATAATAATAACAATAATAAATAATAACAAAATAATAGTATTTATATTCATAAATAAATAATAATTAATAATAATAAATATTTACAATAAATTATTGTAATTATAATAATAGCAATATGTAATATTAAGAAAAATAATAATTATAATGCCGTTGATTTTAAAATAACACTAATATTATAATAATAAAAAATTAATAACAACAACAACAACAACAACAACAACAACAATAATAATAATAATAATAATAATACTAATACTAATAATACTAATACTAATACTAATAATAATAATAACAACAACAACAACAACAACAATAATAATAATAATAATTACTATCATTATAGTAATAACAATAACAACAACAACAACAACAACGATGTCATTTAGAAATTTGATCCGAGCCTCTTCATTTTTTTTTGATTTATTCGGGGCAACCTATCAAGTTTGGATTGCATATTCGTCCCAATAGCCCCTTAAAAATATACTATCTTTATTCCCCATTTTTCTTCATAAATTTGTTTTTGATACTTTTATCAAACTTCTTCATATTTCATTTATGAATATTATCCTACAAAATACTATATATCTACTATCCTTAATACTATCATTTATCTCTATCTTTTTATCACTCATAGTCTATCATTATCCATATTTATTACTTTCAATACCACTATTTATTTATATATTTGGTCACTCGTGGTCTACTGTTAATTAATTAACATTAAACTAATGTCAGATCCTTGTTTCATTCATAATATACTTAACAATTTTTAATAAAATTTGTATGGAAAATTCATAGGAATAAAAGTGTTCTTGATATATAGAATCCTCTCTTTCTAAGACCATGTTTATCAACAACCACCTAAAAATCCAACCATCCAACCACTTTAATATTTTATTAATTTCTCTTTCCTACTTTTACTTTAATTTTCATTCAACCACACCACATCCATTTTTTATGGTTTATCAATGACCATCCAACCATCCAACCACTTAATTTTAAATTTATATTTTTATTATTTTTAATTATACATAATATAATTGATTGTACTTTAAATAAATTACATAAATTATTATTGTTGGAAAAATATTGAAAACACAAAACGATAAATTGATATAAAATATAAAAAAAAACTTGGCAAAATACAAAATAAGCAAAGTAAGTCCCTAAGTTACAATAATCTAAATACAAAACTGATAAACGTTACATAAACATTTTCATGTGAGTCATCTGAGATGTTTTGAGGGGTTTGGTGATTTTTTGGAATTTGAGAATGAGGAGAATTTTGTGAGAATGAAGGGTTTGCATCATAATTGAACTTTGAAAATTCTTCGTAGTTCGAATATTTTCAAAGTGGGATGATAATCATAAGAAAATCAAAATATTGAGTATTGTAATGAGGTTATTGCTTGATCCATAGAAAAATATAGAACAAGATAATAAGAGTACAAGTTAAGAAAAAAGTAATTTTTAGGTGTGTTAAAATATATCAAGACTCATTCTATTTATAAAGAATGAAAAATATAAATTTTGGTATATTTTTATTTTTTTTATATATATTATACAAAATTATATCAATTTTATTCATATATACCATTCTAATTTAACAACAAATAGGATGAAGACAAGTGTCTCCACCCTATTGGTTGAAAAAGGAAGAGAGAGAGAGCCAAGTGTGGTCTATTTTTTATGCTGGTCGAACACTTTGATTTTTTCCATTTCATTTTTTTTTTTTAATTGCACTTGGTCGACCAAGTTGGAAGAATTTGAGCCGATAAAGATGGTCTAAGGATTAATCCGACTTTGATTTGACCTAAAGATCCACTATTATCGCTTTTCCCAATAACTTTGTGTGAGTGGTTCTTCCTTAGTGGGTGAGTGGGTATTAAACTCCAAAAGTACTTCCCACCAACGATCAAATCTATTCACATTTTCACATTATATATATTTACTACTATCGTTTTCTTCACTCCGAAATTCAATCTCAAGGAATTGTATCTCCATCGTCCGAAGAGTTTTGGTAAAAAAAATCACTGTCTTTGGCCTAAACCATTTCGGCCTCAAATCCAAAAATTATGGAAACAAGATAGAATTGGGATTTAGTCGTGCTTATGTATTATATATATTGTTGAATGTATATTATTTTGTATATTGTTATATTATTGTGTATACTTTTGCATAAACTTTTTGGTATATAATCCCTCCGTATTTACTCATACGAGGCAATATCCAAATTCTTACATTGGCGTATTTATCTTTAATATTACAATAATTAATTATCTTTTATAAGTAGTAACAACAGGTGTGCGTATTGACTTAGTGGTAAAGTGATTAATACTTAATACTCGATGCTAAAAATCTCGAGTTCGAATTTACCATGACGTGATATTTAAATTTTTATAGTAAATTGACTAAAAAAACATAATGATTTTCGTATATCTTATTATTAGTTAAAAGAAAAGTAATCTCTATAATTATCGATAAAAATAAAAAAAGAAAAGAAAAGTAAAGGAAAAGTAAGAGGTGTTTGGTGAAATTATAAGTTCACAAAACAACTTATAAAATTGCTTTTTAAACTTAAAGAATAACTTATAAATTTATTTTGTTTTATGCTCTAAATAAACACCTCTAAGTACAATGTTGGCACTAAACATAAAAAAGTACAAAAAAAAAGTAATCAATTTTAAAGGAGCTAGAAAAGTAATTTTATTATCTTCAAATGGCCTTACTTTAATTTTTGTCCTATTTTGGTTTCGCGTGCAGCAACTATATGGACTATAAAATCGACTAAAATCCTCATAAATAACAAAAAAAAAAAAATTGTCGGACTAAGGAAGAGGCGCAGGGTTAGTAAACTGGAAGAATGGCCGGAATAATAGCGGCGCCGGCGACTGGGTTGTACACGAATGACGGCACCGGCGTCCAGAACACTGGTTTAACAGAGAGGGAGCTAAATAACTTCCGAATTGCCGCTGTCATCGATCGTTTGTTTATGCACTTGTACAACAACAGTAAAAACGACAATGAGTTCGAAAATCTCTGCCTTTCTCTTTCCAGGCACTCCTCCTCTTCTCTTTCTCGTTTGCTTCTCCTTCTGCTTTTAATTATTTTTTGGGAAGAGGAGTTCGATTGATTATTTTTCTATATTTATGTTTCTATTCCTCGAGATGATTATTGTCTCTGAGAATTCTGTTGAAAACTCTGAGTGTATGATTTTGTTGTTTGCCGTATGTATTTCGGTCGTAGATTCCATGGGATAGCAATGATGTTTACTAGCACTTGATTGTCAGTGGCTCATTCAATCACTTAGTAATAATCTTCACATCTGCTGGGGATCATCTCATAGTTATGGTAATGACATTTGGGAGCATTTACATTGGGTCATTGATTATATTGATAGAATTTAGTAATTGAATGATTAGAAAATTTAACAAGCTCAAAATTATTCAATTCATCAAAGTACGGTTGTGGATTAGCCTTCTAATTTTTATCTATATAAGCTATCACCCAATATAAGCACTTTCTTACTGATCTTGCCAATTTTTAAAAAGCTTATCATCTTAAGATATAAAGAAGACATTTCCTATGTAACCTCGAGAGACATCTATTCTCTAGAAATCACACATGGTTGGGCATCGCAGTTCAGTTTCAGGTGACCTATCTCCAAAAAGTCGAGGCAGTGATTCTACCGCACTTCAAGAATTTTGCTTTGCAATTTCCAGGTTGATAATTTAGTCCTGGTGTTCTCTTACTCCTAGGTTTTTGGGAGGGAGGGGGGATAAGTATGAAGAAGACTTTTAATGTTAATGGGTTTCTAACGTCAAGTTGATTATAACCATCAGTGTAATGTTTGATTTAGCATATTCTTTCATTATTGCTGCAATATTAGATGCGGAACCAAGTCCATTTTCTAGATGTCAAAGATGTGCATATTAGCTCTAGTGCTTTGTACCTGATAGAGAATCTTCCCGTAACAGATGTTGATGATAAATTTTTTGACATCTGTGTATTGCTTTTTCAGCCATGTGGAATTTGCTGTCTGTTCAGTCATGTGGAATTTACAATATTTACTGGATTCATTTTGTCGTATTGTAATTATTTTATGAATTGAATTTTAAATTATCTGAGGCCTCCAGTGTCTGAAATTGTACTTACAGACTTTGTTTTCTTAAAAATTACTTGGTTGTATTTTCTTAGAAGAGCTTATATATTGATCGAAGGTCTCAGGTTATCCTTAAATAGTATGTTCCTTTGGAATGACCAGTTTTATGAAAATATAATCGATTAATTGAAAATGACTCTGAAGTTCTTCTTGAGAAATTCATATCATGTCTTTGATTTGTTTTCACTTTTAAAAGAGAGGAAACTAAGATCTGTATGATCCACGTGCATCCCTGATTCCTTTAAGTGGTTCTAGCCATTAGTTAGCCACTTGTCTATTTCATGTAGGACAAGCTTGAATAAAGCCTTATATGGTGGGAAATTGAGGCACTTAGGTCTTTTTACATCCTAATGTTCAAATTTTCTCTTGTGTAGTTTTTTTATTATGCCCATGTGTTGAGTGATCGAACTTTTTAATCCGAAGTCATCAATTTTAAATCTTAACAAATGTGCAATGATTTGGTAATAAATCGATCTTGCCTTTAGATTTTATTATTCAGACAGGAAAGATTATAATGCTCCTTTTCTGTTGATTCTATTTATATTACTCCCTCCATCCACCAAGAGTGTGTCACAATTGCCTTATTCGGCATCCACGAAGAGTGCGTTACTTTCCTTTTTGGATCACTCAATCCTTATAATTCAACATTACAACCACTCATTATTTTCCAAAAAACCTCCCCCAATCCACACTTAATTCTTATAATTCAACCCCAACCACTCATTTCTTATATGGTGGGACTCTTTCTCCATTCAAATAACCTACCAAACATTTTATTAAAACCGTGCCATCCACCAAGTGATACACTCTCGGTGGACGAAGGGAGTACTTGTTAAGATTTATTCTTGACGAGTTAAAAAGCAACACCAACTCTCAGGGCGACTTAGAGAAATTTGTAATGAGCTCACTCATGTGTATTTATTTACCTTATGTCCTGCTGCCTTCTTGTGGCACACACTTCTGTTTGTGAAAAGCCTATCCTTCGTTTATATATTCATTCTTTCTGCAACATGTGTTGTGACTGGCTTTGGAAGTTACTGACTAATGTGATCCTCCACTAATAGTGTGTGGTATGTACTTGAAAGGTAAATCACTTATTTGAACTTTTTTTTGATGTACAATCTGATGACTGAAAAATACTTATTAGTTTATATTGTAATCAGTTAGGTAGCTTTGATTTTGATTATATATAATCAATATTTTCATACAATCCTCATTTCTCTAAAGAGATTTGACATGATATTTTGCCCTTAAATGCTTATTCTTTGGATCATGACTTGTAAAGTACCGAGTACAATGCCTTTTACTTCTATCATGTGCATTCGGTGTTTGTAGCTGATTGTTTTGGCTTATCACTATTGATTTATTAATTTATTTTGGCCATGCAGAGGTATTGATTATTGCATTGCAAACCTTGAGGTCCCGAACAGATCACATGAGTTACCTTCTCTAGTAAAGCAGGTGATGATTTATACACTGTTTGTTTGAATTTTCAGTGATATGTATCCTTAGTTGGAAGTATAACTAGATTGGATCATTGAAGAAGGGACGTAAGGGTTCTCATACTCTATTGAGAATTCTTTGTTTGCTTCTGAGGTAGAGCTACTGTACCATGGTAGTGTTGCTATTCTCAATATTTGCTCCCTTTGTGAAGTGCACACAAATGTGATATGTCACATGTGCTTTTGTGCATGTACTTGAATGAATTACTAGTCACGACATTAGAGCTGGACCAAGAATATTTTGGATTTGTTTTCTTCATATATTCTATTGAATGATGATAACAAGCGTTCTTCTCATTTTTTCTGAAATGTTATATTGTTAGGTGTGCCAAATGAAAAATGATACCCCATTGCAAGCAACCATTATGGTCCTGATGATTTCTGTTAAGGTAATTTCTTTTAGCACCCAATTTTTGGTATGTCCTACTAGTTTTTGCTTCAGTTATGAATTGTGACATAGTATCTTTTATTACATGAAGTCCTATTGCTCGTATCATATTCATCATTTATTTATGGACTCATGGTGTTGAGACATGTTGAAAATGTGACTATAGTGTTTGCAAAAGGTATATTTAATGAGGGCAGTTCTGAAGTTGTAAGACAAAAATCAATTTTTCTGATACATGCCTAAAGACCCGTAAGTGACCACATTAGAGCTTGATATTTTAAGAATCAAAATAGTTTTCAATAAGTCATATTCTGGCTTTTGCTTGCACCAGTGTAACTTCTTCAATTCACTTCTTTGAAACACATGAAGTGGAACACTTTATATGATAGATGTATTCCATCCATCACTGCCCCTCTGCTCCCATATGTTTCTATTTATCTTCAGTGTTTATGGAATCCATGAACATTGCTTTTGCATGGACATGAAGCATTGTAAAATTAGGTGCTAATCCTCCTTTTCTTCACTAATTATTCATACTGATAATGGATTGTATGGTAGAGTGCTTGTCAGAATGGGTGGTTTTCTGAACAAGAATCTGAAGAGCTCAGCAATCTGGCAAAAAAGGTCTGTAAATATTTATTATTATTTGATGTGATCTATATTTCCAGTAATTTTGGAATGTGATGATATCTACAGGTCGCAAGCAATTTTTGTAGTGCATTAGAATTCAATGCTGAGCCTAACCCTTCTCACCCAGTTATCTCAATGGTTATGTCAAGGTATACTATGATTTTCCTTTCATCCCAATTTTCTGGTTCGAAGCTAACTTTTCAACTGTGTAAGTTATGTATCAAGGCTGTAAAAGTTATGATTTATTTGATAGCCTATCAATTGAAACTGGTTCTGCAGCCATAAGGGAACACTAACTGATTAGCTTCTGATTAGGCTTTTCACAAGAGAGGATCACTTCCTTACTTTGTTCCTTTGAGACAGTTTCTAAATCATTTTTGTTTCTCCTGTAAACCCAATTGTCATAGCACTTAAAAAAATCAGTAGGGAAAAGGCACTGTAAGGTCATTCCGTCATTGTCCATACAAGAATGCAGAATTTAGTTCTGCTCTATAAATTTTTCAATGTTTATGAATTTGTCTTGATATCACCCAACCTTCATTGATTGAATAATTTAGTTCTAGTAAATTATTCATGTTTATTTTGCATGTTAAACTTTTTGCTTATATTGTTCTTTTGTAGATTTGATAAGAACATGAAAATTAACATTTATGAATTTTCACTCGGTTTGGATGAGAATTTAACTAGTCCTATTGCCATACAATGAGCCAATACACAGTTCTTGCATCTTGGTTTTCTGTTCTCCCTTGTTAGCAATGCTCTCTAGTTTGTTTTTGAGTCATTTTCCATCCTTGCAACTGACAGAATTGGGTTGTGAGTGTGTCTGCAGATTCTATCCAAGATTGAGAATGGGTCATATCTTTGTTTTTCTTGAAGTAAAGGTTGTTATTTCCCCTTCCTTTCTCATATCCAAGTTCTCATGTAATGTTTCTATGCTGATAGTACTGTTGCATTTTGCTCATTGTAGCCTGGATTTGATGCTTATCTAAGTGACTTCCAGATATCAAAGAAGAAGTGCGCTCCAGGAGATAAGATAGTAAGCTTGCAAACCATAAATCTTGTTATCAATTTCTCAAATTTGAGCAAGTGACGTGTATGTATGATAGCCGTGGACCTTGTGGGAATTGCAATTATGGCTGTTTTTACTGTATCTCGTTGTCTTCCATGATTTATTGAATTAGTTTGTATCTTTTAGTCCAGTCCATGAGAATGCGGATAACTAGTGTAGCAACACTTGTAATTAACTAGCACATAAGCTGTGGTATAGATGGTTCATAATTTGTCTTTACTTCTGAGTTCTGAATGGACACTGTTAGTTTCACTCTTACTGCTTGGGAATGAGGTTATTGTGTTAACCCGAGGTTTGTGGAGGGAAATAAGGTAAGAGCTTGACGAACGAATATATTTTGGTTAGAGGGGGTTCTTGCCTTTTCATGTGGAGAAATATTTGCTATTACTGTCAAAAATGAAGAAGAGGAGAAAACAACATCAGGGACTTCGTTCGCATCAATTGTGAATTTAAGGGAAGCACTGGGGTTCTTCTTTGTTCCAGCACTAGTTTTCTTATGTGATATTTGTTTATTTGTTTTCAGGGCGTTTAATGCTCTAATTGCCCCCCAGCTTCTTACTTAAATGACCAATATGTTGTTCTTGGTGTTGCATCAGTAGCTTAGACAGGACTAAATTTTTGAGCGACGAACGATTCAAAAATTGATATATGAACAGAATACAATGAATTAAAATTTAAGCTTAAAAAAAGAACATGGATATTGTGAACTATTTAGGCTTTGGGCCTTTAGCAAGAGAAGATGAATGCATATCAGTTTCAAAAGTCTTGTTTTATTTCCGGGCTCAGAAAAAGCAACACTCTTTTCAGTGCATTCATGAATTTGATGTTGGATGTAGAGACTGTAGCCAACTTAAAATCACATGGTAACTGTTAAGAAACAAGAAAAATCTCTAGCGAGGTAGCACCTCTGAAATATTAATATTTTAATGTAATACCTTTAGATTTCTATGCCAAAGGGTCTTTTGACCTGAAAATTTGACTTCTTCTTTTGGATATGGGTTGACCTGTCCAAATCAAGCCCCCCCCCCTACCCACCTTGTTTCAATACCATAAAATGATACTCATTGATTTTTCAGATGCTCTTCTTTGTTAATGTTAGAAGTTGAATTAAGAAATATAGTAACTTGAGTGTTGATGCCAGCTTACCATTTGATGTTGTATATTTAGTTCGTCATGTGATTTCACTTATTTCCTGACACAGCATTAATTATAGGTTAAAACATCAGCGAAACATCAAGAATTCTATAATTTATTTCATAAATATTTATATGGATCAGATACATGTTGAAGAACAGACCCATATAAATGGGTTATCTAGGTAACATGTAAATAGGCTTGAGTTGGGTAGATGGACCAGAACCTGTTGCCATCTTATAGCTCAGTTTTTTAGCCATACTTGCCGTAGAATGGTATTAGGTGGATCATGAACTTGCTAGGGTTGCACCTACTATCATTTTATGACAAAACATTCGATAATTTCATTTGCTGAAGGACATTCAAAAAAGAAATGGGCCCCTCTAATTCACTGACACAGTAACTATGACCCTTTTCAAATCATAATATCAATATATCATTAACGTGAGTGCGTAGATTGGTTCTTGCAAAAGTTATCATTAGCATGAGTGAATAGATTGGTTCTTCCAACAGTTTGTGAAGCGGGTGAAGAAGCAAGTTCAATTGGCAGGTGTGAAACTATGTTAATTACTATGATGATGCCCTTCATGATTGTTGTTCTGTATCATGAAATATCTGTCTGGTAATTGGTAGTTCTATGGGATACTAGGTTTTCCTTCTTGATCCTTTTCACTATTAAGCCATATGTCTGATAGCTGGTAACTTGCATGAGGAAATTAGTAGTAGTTCCTCCTATTGTCAATGATTTCAGTTTACCCTGCAAACTCATAAAATATAGCTGTATATAGGACCTTTTGATGTTGTTTTCTTAATCTAATCATTCCTTTTACCTGCAGAGGTTGCTTGTTGTCCAAACTGATAATATTGAGACATCTTCCTGCCTTCTTACTCCTGCCAAAGTAAAGTGAGTTGTTTACTTGCAGAATTTGACTAAAATGGAGATATTGTTTTATTTCTTTTAGACCAGTTCACACTTGTTCTTCTTCTGTTTTTTCAGCTTTCTCTTGAACGGGAAGGGAGTGGAAAGGAGGACTAATCTTTTCATGGTTTGTTGCAAAAATAATTATTAAAACTAGATGTGACTTTGCTTTTGCTAATGATTTAGATTCTACTTTGAAATTTTATTGGTCTACTAGGACTCGGGCCCCCAGGTTCCAACAGTTGTGACACCCTTGCTAAAGTATGGATCTAATCTCCTTCAAGCTGTGGGTGAATTTAATGGTATCCTTGACCAATTTTTGTTATCTGATATTTCTGGTTTTGATGTTGACTGTTTGAAAGCTGCTTACACTCAAAATTTGTGATTCTGAAGGAAATTATATAATGATAGTTGCATTCATGAGTGAAGTGCCAAACCCTGATAGTAACACCCTCCAGAACTGCGAGCAGCATGCTCCTGCAACTGTGGATACAGGTGCCCCTTCAGTAACTCTCCTGAATTAGATGGAGAATATTCATTATTTTTCTCTACATAGAACTAGTATTTGATAAGATGATTGTATATTAAATGTTCTTGAGTCAATTGTTTACTATATCTTTTCTTTCCTTTTTTGTTTTTGGTTTTCTTTCGCTCTATGTAGATTCTGAGGTAATTGAAGGGTCATCACGTATATCACTGAATTGTCCTATTAGGTAACACTTCATCATCTCTTTTCTTAACGAGGTTTATGTTATTTTCTGTTTATCTCTGCTTTAATTGTGCATAAGAAACTTTTACTGTTTACAATTTCTATCTACGCTGCATGATAATGCTTCGAATGCAAAAGATGATTCTTCTGTTACAAGACGAAACAGAGTTCATCTGAGACCATATAAATTGCATACTTAGTATAACTCCAGTTCCTTCTTATCTGTCGCCAGACCTTTTTTTACACTTTCCTTATCTGAACTAGTCTGAATTTTGTTTTGTCATCATTTATGGACATGAGAACTGGTTTGACCTTGATTTCCTGCTGATTTGTTTATCATCATTCTTAATCCCAACAGCTTCACACGTATCAAAACTCCAGTCAAAGGGCTTTCATGCAAGCATATTCAGGTAATTACAAGACTGTTGAGAACTTGTACATGTTAAGTTGGGGTTTGGAAGCAACACCTTTTCATTTATTATGTGATGGTAAAGTAGAGATATGATTTTCTAGGACGTGGAGATTATTCATTTGAGTATCTTGCTTTACCCCTTGCATAAAAATGTTCGGCTAGATTTCAGGTTGAGTGTCTATTTGTTTGAATTCAGAGCCAGTGTTCTTTTTCCTTATAAATCTAGATAAGTATGTTATCATGATAGATGCCATCTTTCAGGCTGTCATAAGATGCAATAAATTGATAATCTCTCTTGAGCATTTCATATGGTAAAATTCTTAAAACCGTGGAAGTGGAACCTATGAAGACTGAAGAAATAATACTAGTGCGATTTCTGAGCTTGATGTTTCAGACGAACTTTCTATACTTGATGGCTAATTTTTTGTTCTTGCATTTTGAGCTACTAACATACGTTTCCCTTTCCTGTAGTGTTTTGATTTTGACAACTATGTGGACATAAACTCAAGAAGACCGTCATGGCGCTGTCCCCACTGTAATCAGCATGTATGCTTCTCTGATATTCGCATCGATCAAAAAATGGTCAAGGCAAGTAGCTCTCTTCTTTTATAGTGGGTTTTGCTACACACATCTGAATATGCAAATTACTTTATGATGAGCATCTTTAGCTAGTATAATATAACACTATTATTTATACACTTCAGCTTCTAATGAAATTTATATGCACTGGCACATGCTCGTATATATTCAAAATTTCTGATGTGTGATTCATTTTTTACTTTTAAGGTCTTGAAAGAGGTCGGTCCCAATGTCTCCGACATAATTGTCTCTTTGGATGGATCATGGAATGCTGCGATGGAAAGCAAAGAAACAACAGATAAGCCAGAGGATAAGACCTCAAACACAGGACGGGATGAGTCTCCACAACCTGGACATGTACTAGATCTGACTCAGACTGATGATCCAATGGATGTGTTCGATGCTTCTGGAACTGAAGACAGAAAACATTCTTCAATGGCTAATGCTCAGACTACATCAGTCAACCCTCATCTAGCCAACACAAGTGATGCTAATCAAAGCGGAACCCACATTGAGAGTGACTTCTGGGCTGGGATTTATATGTCAACTTTCGGGATGGGTTCATTAAATGTTCGACCGAATGTACAGACTACTGGTCCCTCTGCATCCACTTTAAATCCAACCGAGTCCTTTGCTGTTACTACAACTTCTACACCACAGATTGGAACTCCTGTGCCGCAGTATCAGCAATATCAACTTGGGAATTCCCCTGTTATTAGCGACTATGGTAGGCCATCAGCAGTTCCAAGGCATATAACTAGAACAGCTGTTGCAGTTCAGGCTCTTCCTGCTCAGACCTCTGCTCTGCAACGGAATTCTTTGGCCACACCAAATGGGCTTTCAACAGCTTCACAAACCTCACCTGCTGTGCCTAACTTGACAACAAATCGTGCCAGTCCACATCAGGTGCCACCAAGCTCATCTTCATCTCCATTGCTCCAGCATTCCAGCATACAGGTAACATGCGTTCTAGTTCAACAAGTTTTGGTTCTTGAATTTATGAACTGTTCCCCTTTCTTTTCATTTTCATTTTCAGTCATGCACCACCATATCGTTGTAACTCCTTGCCTGTCTATGTTTTCATTTTTTATTGTCATATGTATTGTCTCTGCCCCTATACACTTATCAGATTCTCAAAATCATTTCTCGAACTTTACGCAGCATAATCGTCCATTCTCCTCTGCCCAACCACCTCAGCGAAATTCCAGTTTCTGGATCCAAATCAGGTTCCAAATATGTATAGAGTTTCAAATGAACACCAAAGTTCTAGTCAGCCCACAAATTTCAGGATCCCTCAATCAACGAGTCCATCTCCAAGTGTGATCCAGTCATCCATGTCACCTTCAACCAGCTTAATGCGTCCCCAAAGCCATGCAGGAGTAGCTAGCACCCAACAGCTTAATGTGCATAGAACAGGTGTAACTAGCATGCAACAAGCTCATTTGATTGCAACTGCAAACAGAGCTGCCCAGATGTCTGTTGGTGCATCAAGAGGTGTCCCTTCGTATGCATGGAACCCCGGTTCACATGATACACCAACTCCGACGGGAGATCAAAGGGTCACTAACAGGGCTACTCCTCCGCCACAACCAGTCATAACTGATCAAAGTTCTGCAGATCCGAACTGGCGACCTACTGCTCGGATGCGTGGAGCATTATCAGGGAAGGCTTATACTGAAGCCTTACAACGGTTCATTACACAGCCCACTCAGCAAGCTCAAACTGCTCGACCAATCTCAAACCCCATGCCTCTTCTAAACAATGTCCGGTCAATTTTGCCGAACTTCATAGCTGGTGGAACTGTTCAGGTTGTACGGGCTCCAGACTCGGCTTCTGCAGCTCCTGTTGGCAGGCCAGTGGGGCCGGACATTTTGCCGAATGGCTCATCTTAGATGCACTGACTTTGACATAAGGATTGCTTTTGTGTTTTGAAACCTCCACTCCTCTCTAATTGTCTCTACATATTATTTACATATATAAAATTTAGGATGTGACAAAACCTGGATGAAGTTTGCAGGATGTGGTTGTGGAGGTTTTTGCGTAGTTTGAAGAAACGTGCTCAAATTTAATGTAGAGTGGCTGGACAGTGATGCTTCTTTCCCTAATTTTCTGCAAATATAAATGTTTTCACCGTCTTATCTTAGCACACATATATGCTTAAATAGTATGTTACTGTACTGATTATGTAAAGTAAAAAAATGTTTATGGTTAAAAATTCAAGTTAAATCGTAAACTTAAATTGTAGTTGTAACAGCTTAATAAAATGTATTTATATACTTACAGATCTTTTGTTCCTTTAATGGCTGAACTGGGTTATTTTATTATTTAATCTCTTCTACATAGTGGCGGACACACACTTACACAACGGGGTGCTTAGGCTCCCTCAACCTTTTTTTTCTTAGTTTTTAATATATATGTAAATTTCATAATTCTACAGAAATTTGCAGTGCAGCCCCACCTCAACTAGCTTATATCTCACATTCAAACAATTATTGTTCCGTCGTACAATGATAAGGCCCAACACCAAAAATTCATGCGTCCACCCCCTGCTTCAACACATTGAGCGTGAGTGAATACGTGTAAAGAACAAGA
This sequence comes from Salvia rosmarinus, assembly GCA_036937905.1. Lineage (NCBI taxonomy): Eukaryota > Viridiplantae > Streptophyta > Magnoliopsida > Lamiales > Lamiaceae > Salvia > Salvia rosmarinus. The sequence goes on from CM072814.1 coordinate 71,065,682, forward strand.
AACATTGGAAATATTTTTTTGGTAATTTACTGAACCTTTTGGGTTTTGTGTTTTATTGGTAAGATGAAATTGTTCTACCACTGAGAAAATCGAGGATGTTGTAACTTTTAATTATAAAAAGATAAAAGATATTTTTGAATATTTTAAATGTGACGTGACATCAGTAAATTGGGGTTTTATACGACTAACTATTTGAATAATTTATTTAAATATTTTTTGGATGATGAGATCATTACCCCAAAATGCACTCTGGGCAAATTTTTATTTTAAATGATCTATAAAATGTCGATAAGATTTAAATTTGAGAAATTTTAGCCACAAGTTATCCTATCCAATCCTTGAGAAAAAGGGTTGATTGTGGGACATGTGGTGAGATGCGTAAAGTATAGAATGTTACGTATAAGAGAGACAATCACACGGACATAAATAAATAAAAGCAGCAAAACAACATAAGAATTGGTTACCTAATTCGGTGAACCACCTACACTTGGGAGCCTCATCCAGAGAAAATAATCAACTACCTGAAATTAAGTTAGAAAGGACTTACAATAATATTCTACCTTAATACACCTAATAACTTCCCAAAATTCAATTAATAATATACTGCTAGATGTGTATGCACCACACACAACTTAAACTTAAACTTAAACAAGGTTCATTCCCCATCCAACCCATATTTTAAACAGTATGCAACCTTTTTACAAATGATAACAATTCTAAAATGAATATATTCATATTCACACAAAGAGCAAAAGTTCTTGCATATTGATGAACATTCAATTCAAATATAGCAATCCTTCTGCAAGAGTACCCAAAATATTAGAATCAAGAGTATCAATGTTAACTTTTAGAGTCAATAAAACAAGTTTCATTAATGATTAATGGCCAAAGATTTTAGGTTCGAGTTCACTATAACAAGACCTTTAAAATTTATATTTAATCCGATTTTGGCCGAGTTTGGATCTAGATATTTTAGATCCAATTGAATTTTGACCAAGTTGTGCCCACCCAAAGGAGCCAAAAGCCCGATGGGCTTGGCCTAGCTAGGGCTGCCCACCAAATTTTACACTATAAATAAGATTCGAGCCTGGTTGGTTTTATTATTTCGATCTGATGGATTTTTGTCTAAGCCCGGCCCAATCCAATCTTTTACCACCTATATTAATAATTATTACTCTCTTTATCCCACAATTTTTTTCCTAATTTTTCTTTTTGGTATATCCCTCAAACTTTTTCATATTCTAATTATGAAACTATCCAACAAAATACTCTCTACTTATTACCTTCAACAACACATTTTATTTATAGCTTTTATCACCCTTGGCCACCACTATCACTATTTCTTATCCTCAACAACATCACTTATTTATATATTTTACTACTCATGATCCATCACTAATTAATTTAACACTATACTAATATGAGATCCTTAGTCCATTCATAATATATTCTAAATTTTTATTCAAACTCATGCCGGAGAAAATTGGGGAACGAGGGAGTATAACTTTATTGCCTCAATTAGTAAATTAATAAGAATTAAAATCTTGAAAATCCGATCAAGATTCAAGTAGTCTCTAGTTGTCAAAGAAGTAGAGGCATTTTCACAAACCAAACCCCTTTGAAAATGGAGGAAATAATTGACAGTTGAGTAGGATGATTCGCCCATATCAAAACTGCGGAAGCCCCCCTTCATAAATTGGTGTGCTTTTTGTCCATAACAACTGCTCACAACGCCGCTCGCCAACCTATCTCTCTAATGCTCACACCAACTCATATACACTAACACATACATATGTTCTTGGTTGGATATCTTCAAATATTTGTCTCTAGTGTTGCCTAACTTTCTCCCTCCCAATTCTCATTGATAATTTTTGCTGATGATTCAATGCTTGGAAGCTGGCCCTCTCTCGACCCACACAACTTCAGCCAGTTTAAGCCCAATGATCCTTCCAATCCATCGGTATGCACTCTATTTCCTCATCAAGATTGCAGCTTTTTTGTTATCGTTGTTATTTCTGCACCCCCATTTCCCTTTTGGCAGAAGTCTTTCGAGATTTTGCTGTTTTAAGTTTGGGTGCCAATTTCCGTTTCTTAGAAGTTGAAGGGTTTGTGGCTCGTTGGTTGGGGGTTTTGTGTGTGATTTGGGATTAGGGCTTAATGACATTGCTTTAGAAAGGCGAAATTCGAGGATTACCTTTGGATGAAGTTGTAGTTTCTCAAAAATCGAAATGGTGTTTGTGATTTATGTGGTTAACTGAGGGTTATCAAATTTCTGAAACTTATAATTAGTGAATGGTATTCAGCTAAGGTTGATCTTTACATTTCCTTTTACTTATAGCCTTAGATGGTATGAATTGCATATTGCATTTGAGGAGAAATCAGGGAGTGTTTTAACTAACTCCATCCTGCAACTTTTGCTGTTTAGTATAGATGGTTGTGTTTTACGGTGTCATGTATTGAATTCCTTGTGGCTGATCACAAAGTTTCCTTCCATTAGAGATGTGTAAACTAAACACGTCTAGCGAAGTTTACAGAGTATTCGTTGCTGTATTGAACTTCATTTTCGAGCAAACAAATACTACATACTTGTTTGATATGCCGAAAGCTATGATTTTATTGATACACACGCTTTTAACGGAGAAGTTTATTGTGTCAAGGCAATTCCTGCCAATTTGGTCTTTTGTGAGTTGCAATTCATAAAGTTAGTGACCGTGTGTTTCTGGAAGGTCGTGGGCGTAACATCATTTGCTTCTACTTGGTGGCACAGAGGAGAAATTAAGAGTTGGCTTGTGAGGCTTCATACTGATGTTTCTGTCGTTTATACAATACCGGCGGTGTCTATTTTGTCATATTAAGAGAGTAAATGAAAACACATCATGCCTTGTGCTTCGCCAACACTCTTGGTTGTTCTTACTTTTATGACAATCTCGTGTTGGATCAATGAATGAAGGATGAATGATATACCTGCATAGATTCTTACACTAAGGTTGTGTACTTGTTATGAAGTATTTTGGATTAAGGACTTTAGAACTCAAAGGATCAACTATTATATGAGTAGGAGAACATGCCAGTTAAGATTTTTGACACATTTATTTTTAAGCAGTTGACAGCAATGAAAGTTAAAAAAATTATGGAGAGTGTTAACACTGACAAAAAGAAATACCTTGTATCCCCTTAGCATTTTTCGCTGTCTATGTTAACATATGATAGTTTAAACTTTTTGGCACGAGTACAACTAAAAAATATCTAATCTTAAAAATTTTTACTTCTAGTGGACCTTCCTAGTTATTTAGCTGTTCTATACTAATTGGATCTAGGTTTATTTCATAACTGTACTAATCTATATGGTGTGAGAAAACGATTGCTTGTAGTTATACCTGAAGACTGTCCAATTTCTAAAATTGAAGGCTAGATGGTTATCCATAACACTTTTTTTGTATTCCATCCTCAACAGAACGCAGATGGACTTACCTTCTATACTTAGTGGGCTTCCTTGTCAGATGCTGCAGGCTATTCATATCGTACTTGAACTTATTTATTATGAATATATTCTCTGCTTAAGCTATCGAATGTGATTTAGAGCTTACTTTCTTCTTCGTAAAAATTTGAAACCAGAAAAAAATTTCTGGTCTCTGGAGATTGAGATATTGATGATCTTATGCCCCACTCTGATTATCCCATTAAATTGCATGGAGATCATTAAGTTTGTTTCTAGGAGAATTTTGCTTAGTTCAGGATCTGTATGGATACATCTCTTGTTTGCACCAAATATACGCCTACTCAAGTTTTAAATCTCAAACTTTAACAATTTCCTTGCAATGTTCATTGAAAACTAAATATTTACTATTTCACATCCTGACGCTATATTGCTTGTTTTCTTCCAGAAAATGACGCCTATTACATATAATCCTACTCACGACCGCACCCACCCTCCGCCTGATCAGGGTAACATAAGTAACAGCTATTTCTTCATTTAATTTATTCTCCATCGACTTTCCCCGTTCCTGATTATCCTTTGATGCAACATGCTCATGTCTTAGCAATTACTAACGTTCTAGGTAGAGGGGATATTTCTTCAATTAGAATAATGTTCTTCAACATTAGATATCTTTATGGCCTCTGGGAGAACTTAATTTGGTCCTCAATAAAGAGAAATAATCATATGATCATCTTATTCTGTGATGCAAAATATTATATGAGTTGAATTGTCACAAAATATCTTTCTTGATGGTGCTGAACTAATTTCACGTGTTTGCATTTCGACTTCTCAGTTATAGCTCCGGAAGCGAATAACATTCTTCTAAGGCACTTCTATCAACATGCTGAAGAGAAGGTTAGCATTCATCATAGCGTTCTCTCATACCTACTGAAGAAAAGTCTTGTCATATTTATCTGTTTCATAATTTCTAGTTGCAGATAAGTACGAAGAGAGCTTCGTCCGATAATCCAACCCCAGGGCGCGCGTCAAAGCTTCCCAGGGCTTCTGCTTCTGATAATGTGTAATGCTCACTTCACAAAAATTGTGAATATATTAGTCCATGCCGACGTCAATATAGAGTAAAGGTGTCTCCTGAAAGCTAATGACCATGTGTGCTTGTGTATTTAAAGAAGCTTGACGAGGTGTATAATTTCTGCGTTTTCAAATTTACATATTGCCTTGATCAGTCTTCTACATCTGGAAGTGATAGATTGGTAGTGTATGGGATAATTGTGTAAATTTTGAGTATTGGAATTTATGATGCTACCCTCACAAAAATGTGAGAATTGGCTTTCATGGTTAAAATGATAGTTACCATCTTCTACACTGATAAGAGTCAAAAGTACTTCGTGTTAGAAAAATATTTGAAAAGAAAGAAAAAGGAGAATGAGATAGTTCCTCGGCTAACACTAAACAATTCTTGCTAACAACTTTCATCATGTTGTAGAGAGTGGGGAAATATTTTAGTCCCATTATAATGAAAGTTTAGAATGGAAGAGAAAAACACTACTTATTATACTTAATCCTAATTGAAGTGTAAGTAAACAATTATGGAAACGCGATTAAAGAACTAAGTGAAACAATCTATGCACTTCCAAGTTTCAAGTAGATCTGGCAAAATTGGCTTGGTCCGACGGGTCATACTAGGAAAATAAAGGTTTGAACATGCCCATCCAACTCCCGAGCTGTTCTAGTTTCAAGCCAAAAGATTTTGTGATCTTCGGACCCAAAAAAATTTAGGGGTTTTTGAACAAAATAAATTCGATAGGAATGTTTGTTTAATTTATCTGTGAATAGGATCCAAATCAATCCGCATTTGCTACAGAAAGACTGAATTCTAAATTTCCAGTCTGGGTTTACTCAACACAAAGTTGAAGTCAGGATTGGCAGATAATAAATTATGCACAAAATTCGGCATCAACTATAAACTACTCAAAAATTAGGACATTAATTAATACAAAGACGGCTCGGCACCGCAGCACTAGGTACGACCAAACATGAGAATAATTGACTTGTGTAATAAATTAAAATTAATAATGCCGAATTCCAATTTGCAAACAAGGAACACTAATTTCAATAATAGAAACGAAATTAAAACGTTTTAAAAAGAAGAAATCAAGCAGTGCCGCCACGTGGCGCCACGAGCTAACCAGAACACATCATAATATCGAACGAGCATCTCCAGATTCCCATTGACAACGGTTCATTCGCCTCCAAACCAGCAGCCAGAACCCCACGCTCCGCTGCACGCGCCCACAAATTCTTCGATATGGCTATGGCTGGTTCCCTCTGCTACCCCGGTCCGCTTCCTATCAAGACCTCCTCAAAGCAACCCACCGTGCAATCGCCCGGACTGGGACCTTGGGCACCGCGAAACTTGCAGCTTCCCTCATTGAAATTCCCGGCGAGACAGTCTTCCTCGCAGGTGCCGGCCGTGGTGGCCGCCGCCGAGCAGGGTTGGAGTAGAGCCTCAGTCCGGAGCTGCAATTCCGGCGAAGGTTCTGCCGTTCCGCGTCGGCCACGGATTTGACCTTCATCGGCTCGAGCCGGGCTATCCCCTCATTATCGGCGGCATCAATATTCCTCATGGTCGAGGCTGCGAAGCTCACTCCGACGGTAATTAACACACACACACACACACACACACACACACACACACATATATATATATATATATATATGGGGATTATACTCATGTTTGTGACTGAAGCCCCAATTTGAGATGTAGATTAGAAGTTATGCTAGTTTTCTTTATTCAACTATTTTTCCTCCTTTATTCAACCTTGAGTCCTTATGTAAGTCAGGCGTAATTTCTCGTATTTCCTTTAATTTTCATCAGTACATGTCATCTGTATAATGCTAATGCCATACCATTTAGATGAGATGAGCTGATTGAATGAAAAACGAGATAGAATAGAGATGATTGATAGAAATTGGGGTCAGTATCTGCATTTTTGCGACTGATAAAAGTAGGATTTTTGTTGATTTTAGGTGATGTATTGCTGCACTGTGTTGTTGATGCAATATTAGGGGCACTTGGGCTCCCAGATATAGGGCAGATATTTCCAGACACGGATCCTAAATGGAAAGGCGCAGCATCTTGTGTTTTTGTGGAGGAGGCAGTGAGTTCTCTCATTTCTTTCCCCAATATCACTATCCTTCATCTTTGGATGCCTTTTAGTTGTAGACGACATTCTATATTTCTTATCATGCTCTAATCTTCTGACTTATACAATAAATTATATATACGATATTTAAACACAAAGGAATCAGTGGTTGGCTGCTTTGTTTTACTTCAAATTTTTGTTTTGTGTCTGCAACTTGTAATGTTACCGATCTAGTAAGGTTGCCTTATGATAGATCATGGTTTGTTTCTATCACAATCACATAAACAGATGTAGAAGAACCCTATAAAAATTTATTTGAAAGGAGTTTTAGTGACAAATATCATGACAAAAATGATGACCCATCCTTATTAGCTTGAAAGAACATCGTTTTCCTCATATATTCTCTAGTTCAATGCTCGGGTTGACAGAATGAAAGCTGTTCTTGCTAAATTCATCAAACTTGGTATGCTTCATGTTTCGAGATTGTCCCTAATAACAGCATCAAAGTGCTTGTTCTAGAATAGCAGAACGAAAAGAAAGAAAGTATTCTAAGTCTATTTTTTCATGGCTATTGTTGTAGCTCTTGGTGGGGTGATTTGTTAGCGCCATTTTGACATTACCATTGGAGAAGGGTTTAGGATACTTGTAGCTCGTTGCATTTATAACTCATAACACTATATTTTACTGATGCCCCCGCTAAATGTTAGGTTCGGCTAATGCATGAGGCGGGCTACAAACTTGGGAACTTAGATGCCACATTGATTCTCCAAAGACCAAAACTGAGCCCTCACAAGGAGACTATACGGGTGAATCTATGCAAGCTACTTGGCGCGGACCCTTCGGCTGTGAACCTCAAGGCGAAAACTCATGAGAAGGTGGACAGTCTTGGGGAAAACCGAAGTATAGCAGCACATACAGTTGTTCTCCTTTTTAGGAAGTGATACATGTTTGGCTTATATTTGAAACATATAAATGTATTGATTGTATTTACATTCTCAAAATAAAGTCTTGTCTTATACATGCAACGAGGTCGCTCTATAGTTTCTGCAACTCATGAACAGATGCAATCAACGGTTTTAAAGTATGAACAGGATTTATTGCCAATCTGCAAACTTGAAATTGCAACACCCTTGTACTGATGTTTCATGTCTAGTTACATTATAGATACTTATGGGGTGTCTAGCTAAGCTTATTTTAGATATCTTATAAGTTCCAACATCTTATAAGTTGGTACTTGCAAAGTAGTGTCATTTCTTGGATTTAGTGGTTGATGATAATTGTACATAGTACTTTCATCTGTCCATGATAAGTATATCACAATTTTGAGTTTTTCGGTGTATACAAAAAGTGTATCATTTTCTTTTTTATGATACTACTTATTATTATTTAATTTCACAACTATTCATTGTTTACCAAAGAATCAATCATAGCACTCACAACCTAATATATGGTGAGATTTTTTCTCCACTCAAACCAATATTAACCAATAATTTTATTAAAACTCGTGTTGTCCAATGAGTAATGCACTTATTATTATGGATGGAAAGTATATGTTATTTTGAGATAAACATAGGCTATGGATTTAAATAAAAGGCAAATATCGGCTTCTAACCTCATCTTTAGACTCATTATTGAAATTGTTCCAACTAGTGGCGGAGTTACGCCCCGAAGGATAAAGGGGGCAAAATATGCAGAACGATTAATATTTTTTTATAGTTATATAATGAAATATCTTTATAATAATTATCTACGATTACTTATATTTTGAAAGCGATATAATATAGGCTCAACTCGTTATCAACTACATCATTTATATTTGATAGCAAAACAATTTTCCTCTTTGACTTGTTTCTTTGTTTGTTGTTGATGATACATTTATTCCTTCCTATTTGATAACATAATAATTTGAAATATGAATACTGAATTAGTAAAATAAAGATGAAAAAAAAAACTATTATAAATACTTTGGACATTCAACTCCTGTCTTGTGAATATTGAAGTAGTTTTTAATAGTTGAAATGAAATGTAAATGTTTTTTTAGAGAAATATATGGAATAAAAAGGGTATCGTCATTTTCTGTCTTTTCTACACGCATGGAAGAAATAAAAATCAAGATAAATTAATCTTTTATATTATTTAAGATATAAGATACAAAAGTAAAAAAAATGGAGACAACTCCTTTTTTTTCATTTTTTGTGGGAAAACAGTTAGATATATTCATTATTTTACACATATCTAAAGATATATAGGGTATGCATGAGCAATGTTGGAGGGAGATTCTTGGTGAGCATTGATACTTTTTTCAGTGTAAATGATATTTTCTAGTTATCAAGTAAAAAATAATGATATATTTTTTAGAATAAATGATATTTTTAAAGGTTCGTATAAGAGTTTTTGTGATAAAATTGAGGTGGGAGTATTACATGGCTCCGCCATGTTCTCTTTGCCAAAAATTAAATTTCAAACATCTAGAAAATTATATGCAACGTTGGAATAGATTGGATTCGAATCCATTCTATTATTGGACACAGAATATAGTTATGCATATGATTCCGGTAATAACACACATCATTTATCAGCACTCGAAATTGATTCTAATATTAAATTAATCGATCCAAGCCGATAAGATCAAGTATTGAGATTTATATTTTTCATATGCGGCGATAATTAAGACAATGACTTCGGTCAGATTAAAAAGTTTATCCTTATATTAATATACTTTATGTTATTGAGTGAAAAAGAACCAAAGCTGAGCTTTTCTATGTGGGGACGTTTATTTGGAACTCCATGATTATCATAATAAAAATTCAACTTTGCACTGCCCTTTCTCATATCCTACAAGGCTGGACTTTTGCGGCTACTACCTAGCCAGTGATGGAGCCATGAATTTATTTTTTGGAAGACCCTACTAGTTATATTTTTAAAAGATAATAAAATATAATTTTAAAAATAAAATTAAAAATAATAATAATTTAAACAATAGCATAATATTATTTGAATAGAGGTAATTGTTCATACTAAATTTATTTTTCATTATGTTTTAATATCTTGCAAACATAAAATAATAAGATTTACTAACAAATACTAAACAATCAATCAATAATAGCTATAAAAATTAAAATATTAAGAAATTTATAAGTGTTAATATTGCAAATGGTATTATCTTACAATACTTAAATTTTGATTTTCTTGTACCCATTATAACAAATCAATAATGAAATCTAAAATTAATCCAATTATAGGATGAAAATAAAATATATAAACTTAAAAAGGTAGCACCAAAACAATATATTTGGTGTTTAGAATTTCTAAATTCTAATAATTATGATAAAAAGAATAAAAATGACTATTTTAAGTTGAGAGGTATCACTTACAGCTCATTGTTTCATTATGAAATTCATATCTCCTTATATAATAACGAATTTGTATTTATTTTTAAATTTATAATTATTAAATAAAATATTACTTATGTAATAGTAAAAATAAATAAAAACTTGTATTGATCATATTAATTCACATATAAAGCTTATTAAAATTTAAATAAATATTATGTATGATTGTTAGAATAAGTTTATCATAATCTTTTTAGAAATTTAATTGATCATAGTTGCATATATCCTTTGTTTTATCAATATAAAATAAATTATAGAATAAAGAAAAAGAAAGAGAGAGCATAAGGAAAAAGTAAAGAGCATATAGTAGAGAAAAGGGGAAAGTAAAAAATAAAAGAGAAATTGAGAAAAGGAAAAAATAACAAAACTGGGAAAAAGAAAAGAGTTGGGAGCTTAAAAGGGCAAAAAGAAAAAAGAAAAGAGAAACTAGGAAAAGGAAAAAATAACAAAACTGAGAAAAGGAGAAGAGGTGGGGAGCGAGAAATTGGGAGAAGGGGAAGTAAAAAATAACAAAATTGGAAAAGAGGTGGGAAGCGACTAATTGGTAGAAGGGGAAGTAAAAAATAACAAAATTAAAACCGCTGGGTTTCGAACTCGAATCTCTGGGCTAAAATTCAAGAATCTTAATCAACTATACTATAATAACTTTTTGAACTTTTGAATATGTATATGGTAGTAATATTTTCGAAAAAAGTTAGGGGACCCATGCCCCTCCAAGCCCCTACGTAGCTCCGTCAATGTACTTAGGGCTACCATCTAACCTAAACCTCTGGTTGAGATCTGAAGTTACATATTCATGGGATGAGTTTTGATAATATCCAAATTTTAGTTTGTATATAGTATCAAATTCATATTATTTATTATATTTATATAGATATTTAAGAGTGTTTTACATGTAACTGTATTTCCTTCTTCTTTTTATTTTAATTTTTAATTACGTTAAGGGGTATCATTGTAAAAATATATACCCCACGAATTCATATAATTAAAAAAAATGCATGTAATATGAAAAAAACTGAATATATATGATATATAATATTATGCATCTCTTAGTCCACAACAAAAATTGATCTAAATATTAATTTGAAGGAGCGAATCATCACATTATCTGATCCGTACCATTCCTCGAGTATCATCAATGGCGCTCTTGTTCCGACCGCTAGAAATTTTATCGTTCATCAGAAGAGCAGCTCCAACGAGATCGATTCCAAGTTGTTGAAAATGTCTTCCTTCATCGAAAGAGGAGCTTCGATGAGATCAATTCCGTGAATTACAAGCAGAAAAAAGTGTAGAACCAATCTGTGTTACATGAAAAAGAATCTTAGAAAACAAACCATGCAACTTTATAATATTACTCTATATACAACCACAACAAATAATGCATATGTCAATGAACAAAATTGCATACGAAATATGAACATTATGCATCTCGAATGCTAAATTTTCTGACATACAAATCATATATTTTTATAATAAAACTTTGAACCTAACTACAACTTTGTGATAGAATAATTCAAAACAAGTAAATATGCATGATAATATAATTTATGAATGACTTGTCATATTTCTAAAAACAAAACCATTTACTGATGAATTCGTAGGGTTTATGTTCCATAAAATTGTATAAAAAAATTAAATTAAATTTACTTTATGCATATATATGTTTGTTCAACGATGTATTTTTCTGCTTAATCCTATATTTTTTTTAATATTTAATATTAAGCATTAAAAATGTGTTTATACATTTCTAACTATTAAAACCCCCTTTAAAACTTAAAAGAAAAAAAAGTTATGAAAATCTCAACTATTAGATAAACAAGATCAATGGATGAAATTGAGTAACCTAAAACTTGGTATTATATGATCGTTCCTCACAAATTAATAAATGGATGTATAAAGAACTTTGGTTAAAGGTTTTCTTAACATTGTGCCGATTTGAATTTAACTTACCATACAACCCGATTAACTAAAGAGACTATTATATTACCAGTACTATTGAAAATAGTAGTTTCGACATACAGATACTTCGATTGGAAAACGAACAGAGATCTGTTAATTAAATAATTGTTGCTCCTTTATTTTTTTTGAAGTAAATAATTGTTGTTCTTAAAGCACGGCTTTGTACCAGCGCTTCTTTTTTTCTTTTTTCTTTTTTCTATTTATTGAAAGAGACGAAAATACGAAATAATAGAAGATTTTAGCATTACAGCGTAAAAGTGGAGCTGTAGTTCATTTTGTAGGTATTAGATATGGATGCCAGCAGAGAGCAATCTTTTTCATTTCTTATTGACTATCAAGATAAAACTATTAAACAATAACTACGTAGTTGGACCACAAATATTTTTAATAAAATTAAGATGGATACACTTATAATTACATTGTAAGTGATTCTAACCAAAATGTAATTAAATTAGTCGTGTTTCAATGCCAATATTCTTGCTAAAAACCCAACCTAACTCGAGATGATCTCCTGTGCACGCACACGACGAGAACCACATCCATATCACAATAAAGTCATACAATTTTAGTGGTCATATGTTAAAGTCGACAAAACAGCTTTACCGCATTATAAGGGTAGATGCACCGTACGGACGGATGTACATTAGTTTTTGTGACCTAACTCATTATATTATCATAAATTAATGACTATAAATATTACTCCCGCAATCCCGCTCTAAGTGGTTCATTGCTTTTGTGCATGTAGATTAATGAGAGTTGTGTTTTATGTGTAAAGTAGTGTAGCTCATGGAATTCGAGATACTTTTGTGTATAAAAATGAATATTTTTTTTTGATATAGAGAGAATACTTTTTATGCAAAAATGATGAAACAAACCTTCACTAAATAAATGAAAAGTATTATTTAGTATTCCGCCATTAGGTATATGTCGTTGGTTTGCAATATTAATAATATTAATTTAGGTCCACAAAAATTAGATGTAGAGTTGCTCAACTACTTTCATTAAACAATTAAATTTCAACTTATAATAGTTATGGTTATAATATGTATTTCTTCATGATAGTGGTTTTATTACTTGTTATTACATTTTCCAGTAGTATATATTTGGTCTTAAAATCAATTAACCACCATTTAAAACATTTGAAAATAATATTGATTTAGTAAGGGTAGTTTATTATGATTTAATTTGCGGATAATATACAAAAATTGTTGCTTTGATCAACATGAGTGGACATATTTTTAATATGCTTACTTTATGATACAATAAATGGCAAATTATAGTTTAATGTCCAACTTATTGATCTTTTGGAATACTCTGATCAACATGAGTGGACATATTTTTAATATGCTTACATTATGATACAATAAATGGCAAATTATAGTTTAATGTCCAAATTATTGATCTTTTAGAAAGTATTCCAAACTATCAATAATTACAAATTAAATATCTTAATTGCTACAAAGTTATTAACTTAATATTGTATAATTAAAATAGTATATAATGTACTGGTAGTAGTAGAGTAATAACAACTAATAAATAAAGTAGTGGTCTCTTGTACGGATATTGATACTTTCTTCAATGCAAATGATACTTTTTTCAATGTAAATAATACTTTCCAATTATAAAATAAAATAAATAAATAAATAATATTTTTGTCGTCTGCATTGTGCGAGAGAATATATAGAAGTTTTTGTGTTAAATGAATGAATGAAAGAAATGGACCATATCTCTATATTCAAATGGACCAGATCATTACATTCAAAATCCTTAACTACACTAATATTTTACGTGAATTATTTTTACTAATATTATTTCTCGTAAATAATATTATCATTGTTATTTGATATAAATCTTACTAATATATATTCCAAAATTATATACTTTCTCCTATCTCTCAATTTTTTTCATGTGAATCTTTAGCATGAGTTTTAATAAAAGTTGTTGAGTGTATTGTAAGTGGAGTAAAGATTCTATATTAGTGTAGTGTTAAATTAATTAATAGTAGATCATGGGAGGTAAAATGTGTAAATAAGTAATATTATTGAGGGTAAGAAGGAGGGACAATGATGGACCATAAGTGGTAAAATGTGTAAATAAAATGTATTATTGGGTAATAAGTATGGAATATTTTATGGAATAGTTTCCACAAATGAAATAGGAAAAAGTTTGGGAGATGTATAAAAATGAAAACTATGAAAGAAATTTGGGGATGAAATATATCTCAGTGCACGGAGTTCTTTTCAAATTTATCATATTCTTTTATTGTTATTTAATCAAGTTGATATATATTTTGAATTTACACATAATATTAAAGGTTCTGAGGGGGACATGATTTTAAATTTAAACCACACAATGTCTCGCGTGCATCGTTCCAGGAGAAATGCTAGCTGTAGCAAGTATATATAGTGCCAAAGCTATACCTTAAATTAAAATAAGTTAGTGAAAGTTTTGCACAGTCGGCTTTAATTTAAATAATCGTTATTCTTTAAATTACTTTATATAGAGAAAAAGTGTGAGAAAATCATGAAAAAATATAATTAAATCACCGAATCATGTTTTTTTTTAAAAAATAAATGAATCAAAAAATTAATTAACACCTAAAAATCGAAAATTTCGGTCGACAATTCCTTGTTTCCGGTCGACCGGAATCAAGGAATCATCGACCGGAGAGAGGACTTTCATCGATCGGAATTTGGATTTTTAATTAATTCAAATTAAAAATCAAATTTTTAATACTAATTGGTCGACCGGAGAGAGGATTTTTAATACAATTTTAATTAATTCATATCTCCATTTAATCGGAAACATCAAATTGATCGACCGGAGAGAGGAATTATCGACCGGAAACAAGTATATATGAAATGAAATTAATACTAATTATTAATTCATGTCTCCGGTCGACCGGAAACATCAAAGGGTCGACCGGAGAGAGGAATTATCGGTATATATTTGTATAAGAATTAATACTAATTATTAATTCATGTCTCCGGTCACTGTAGACATCAAATTGGTCGACCGGAGAGAGGAATTATCGACTTGTTATGAAATGAAATTAATACTAATTATTAATTCATGTCTCCGGTCGACCGGAATCAACGATTTTTCGACCGGAAAGAAGGATATATCAAATTAATTTAATACTAATTAATTTAAATTGAATGTATGATATTTAAATTAATATTTAAAGGTAATCTATGGAAATTTTGCAAAATATTGAAATGCTGTATGAATTTTGAAATATTTAATATTGAAATTATCCTTCATATTTACCGTATTAATAGTGTGCAAAATAGTACTACGAAAAGTAAACCTTACAAACTAAAATTGCGTAAAAATTGAAGAAGACAAATAAATGCAGAAAAATTGCGTAAAAATTGAAGAAGACAAATAAATGCAGAAAAGTAAACCAATAATTGAACCAATTCTCCTATTTATACAATCGATCAGAATAAATACAAATCCAACAAATTGCTCTCGCTTCTTGCTTTGCTCCTCCAATTTTCGCTCGCTCATTTCGATTTTATATTCAAAATTTTCAAATTTATTTCTTCAATCCGTGTTTAGAAGCTATGTCTCAACAAGTAAGTTATTCGAATTTTATTTATTTTCGACGTTTTGAATTTATTGTTGTTTATGATATTAATTTGTGTTTAGATTTATTATTGTTAATTTTTTAGATTTATTATTGTTTATTGATATGGATAAATTATTGCTTAGATAATTAAATTATTTGGATAATTAATTTAGTATTTTAAATTTATTGCATAATTCGTATATATGATTTAGATAATTAAATTAATTGGATAATTTGTTTAGTGTTTTGAATTTATTGCATAATTAGTATATATAATTCGATATAATTCGCTTAGATAATTATTGTATAATTACCTATATATAATATATAATTGGATATAATTAGTTTAGATGAAATTAGATATTTTATATGATTTTATGGGTTTTTATATGAAAAAATAAATGAATTAAAGGAATCCTCTCTCCCACGATGAATTAAAGGAATTATATGAGAGAGGTCGATGAATTAAAGGAATTATATGAAAAAATAGATAAATAAATGATTTTATGGGTTTTTAAAGATAATGAATTAAAATTAAATTAAGTTAAAATCCTCTCTCCTGGCGATCAATTCCTTGATTCCTACGACCGAATCAAGGAATTGGTCGACGGAGAGGATTTTTAACTTAATTTAATTTTTAATTCATTCAAACATAATTAAATTATTATTGATTCCTACGACCGGAAACATAAAATTGGTCGACCGAAACATAAATTATCAAATTAACAATGATTCCTCGACCGAATCTTCAATTGTCGACCGGAGAGAGCCTATTTTCAATCGAGAGCCTATTTTCTAACGGAATCTTCAATTATCAAATGAATTTAATACTAATTATTAATTGATGTCTCCTACGATCGAAACAAGGAAATATCGACCGGAGACATAAAACTTGAATTAATTTTAGATGAATGTATCGATCGGAAACAAGGAATTTAATACTAATTATTAATTAATTTTTGTTTTAGAAATAAATTTTAAATGAAATCAATTAGGATAATTTTAGATTTATTAGGATAATCTTCGAATTATTGTTGTTGTTTTAATTTTAAATGAAATCAATTAGGATAATCCCTGAAATTAATTTTAAATGAAATCAATTAGGATAATCTTCGAATTATTGTTGTTTATGATATTAGATTTCTTATTGTTAGTTTTATTTAGATTTGTTATTGTTAAATTTGTTTAGATTAATTATTGTTAATTTTGTTTACATTAATTATTGTTAATTTTGTTTACATTTGTTTTGCTTATTTGTTTAGATAATTCGATTGTTTCGCTATTTATAATTATTGCATAATTCGCTTAGATAATTGGATATAATTATCGGATAATTCGCTTAGATAAGTGCCGACATAATTCGCTTAGATAAGTCCCTTTAATTAATTTATTGTAAGTGACTTTAATTATTTAATTAGATTTTGATTAGATTGCTATTTTTTCTTATTTGTATATTTGATTAGAATGTATATTTGTTTTGTACATTAGAAAAATCATATTAAGATCAGATATTTCATTAATGTAATCTTGTATTTGTTATAGATGTCGGGATGGAAGAACATTATTGTTAGATATGGAGGCGTGTGGGATCCTTCTTTATGTTACATCGGAGGTATCACCAAACGCCTTTATTCGAATGGACAATGTAATTATCTCTGAGTTCATAGAGATGATTGATCAAATTATGTCGACAAATTCGTTGATTACAACCTACCAACCGCATTATCTATCGAGATCTCGAGTGGTAGAATTATCAAATTACTTTTGAGTAATGATGATCAACTTTTCGATTGGCTCATGATGCCCAACCGAGGTCTATGTGACTCACGATGCCGACACATCCCAATCGGAGCAAGAACTATATAGACCTTCTTTCGAGATACCATCCTCGTCAACATATGACTACACTTCCCAACACATATCGCTCGACGCGTCGCCGACACAACAATTTACATCATCTCGATTGGTTTGATGTTGATACATCTCAATATATGCCGCAACACATGGATCCATCCAGAATTTCGTTTCCTAACATATGCCGCAACCACAACCGGGCCGATACACTTGTTGAGGACAATGACGATTACGACTACGTTGAAGAAGAAGAAGATGAAAGAGTCGGATGAAGAGGAAGAAGATCACGAGTTCGCTTTGAAGTAGCTATGGCTCATTTGTAGAGTTTGACGCATGGATCCGCCGAGAGGTGGATTGGGTAAGCTTCATCTACGATTATGCAGAGTAACACGCAAGCGCACGTAGGAGGCCTAGAGCCGTAAGAAGTTGAGGAGATGAGCAACCGCTAGTCCTCGTTATTCCTCATGATGCTTCGCTAATCTCTTTGCTCGCCCTCGACTCGGTTCCACTCCCGACGAGCCGAGCGAAGGTTCCATCTTCGACGAAGTGGCGAATCAAGATATCCGTGGGGCGGCATTTGGAACGCCGAGTAGAATTTGTTATTCCTCATCCGATAATTCGAGGATTACATTCAAATGTCGATATCATAATCGCGTCCTTTTCTACCACGTGCATCGCAGCAGAGGTGGATTTTGGTTTGTCCGCAAGTTTGATGCTATACATACTTGCGCACGTAACCTAGTGAATATCGAGTAAGGAAGGTTAATGCCCGTAATTGCAGCATACATATCACGAAAAATACGCCAAGACGGTGAAGTGCTAAAGCCGGGTCCATTATGGCCGATTTGCGGCGAGAGTACGTGTACACGTTACATACAAGTAGCAATGCGAGCCCGTAATAGGGCGATCGAGATGATATACTGGTGGACATGAAGAATCATTTCAGCTACTACCGAGTTATCTCGCATATGTTACGGATGAGCAATCCCGGTTCGATGATCGACTGGATATCGGATCGATGGTCGGTTCCGTCACCTCTTTGTCGCGCTTCGGTTCATGCAGATCAAGGCACACATCAGGCCTCCGACACGTGATTGTAGTGGACGATACGCACTGAAGGGCCGCATAAAGACATATTATTCGTTGCCGTGACAAAGGACGACAACGAGCAAGTTTTTCCATTAGCTTATGGAATTGGTCCGATCGAGAATGATGTCTCATGGACTTGGTTTCGCCTCGACTACAAGTCGCTTATGGATCAAATCCGAGATGTTGATTGTTTCGATGCCCATGTCAAGATAATGAACGCGGTTAAGTGTGTTCTACCCCGATGCAACATAACGGATTATGCTACTACCATCTGCAAAAATCACCCGCTTGGGCAACCATCCGCAGTTATTCCGAAAGCCGCTTATGCGTACTCAAGATGCACACTTTGAAAAGCGATGGCTATGTTAAAGTCTCGTGAAGACCGATGGTAGTGGCGCATATACCAAGTTGGTGGAGGTTGGAGTGCGTGTGGGCTAGATCACGCCGCCCGTTAGCGCTACAATTTTACGACATCGAACATTGCCGAATCATTCAATTCTCGAATATTGTGGGCTAGACGATTGCCAATTTGCTCAATGATTGAGGCAATCCGTCACATTACGTAAAAATGGTTCGATGAGAGACATGAAGCAAAGAAAGAGGTACGCGGATCGAATCGACCCACAAGCAACGCTGTAAGATGATGGTATCAATGGAACTATCACGCAGATACGATGTAGTGCCCTCATCGACTCCACTTTCAAAGTCAAACACGAAGCAAAACATTCGAGTCAATCTCAATACGCAATCGTGTGCGTGTTTGGAGTGGGACATGGATATGATACCGTGTTCTCATGTCATTGCAGCTATATGGTACAATTTAAGTTTAATTATGTTAATTTTTTGATCAAATTGATTTCACTTACATATAATTGATTATATAAATTTTTAGTCATAAAGGTCACCATATATCTAACTATGTGGGAGTACTACCATTCGCAAAGCTAGCCAAGCATACCAGATCGAATCAATCCTGCTCACCACGCCTAGTTGGACTGCTCCTCCGGATGTTGCCGGAATTACGCTTATGCCTCCTAATAGAGTCCGTCAGTCGGGCGCCCGAAAGTGGGTCGATATCGCCATCCAAATGTAGTGAGATCGAGTAGTAGAAGTCGTGCACTACGGACATGTAGCTTGTGTGGTAATGAATCTCATACGCGTCGGAAGTGTCCTTACTTATCCAGAGACGAGTGACATTGTAATGAAAGAAAACATTCATGTAAAGATATTATTAACATTATTATTATTTTAACTTAATCAAATTGAATTGAATTGAAATTGGAATTGGAATTGAAATTGAAATTGAAATTGAAGTTGAAGATCATATTAAAATTAATCCATTGTCGATAAGATAATGTAACTAAGAATCTATTACATGAGATAAAATAAATAAAATCATTACATAGTACATGCTAATTTCTACCTCTTCCTCTTCCTCTTCCTCTTCCTCTCGGCTTCTTATATGGATCACATATCTCATATATATTTCCACCTACTTTATGTCTATATGCTACAACATTAGACGCATTCCCATTCGATGCTCTATGAACCGTAAATAAGACGCTCCACACCATGCACGCAAATGGACCATCACCGAAATCGTCTTCCGGTCAAATACCTCAAGAGGCAACTCGTAATAATCGCATCATTATTCCATGGTGGTATCCGGTGGGAGTTAGCCTCGAACCATCTAGTGAAGATCGAACCGCCGCAATAATCTAGTCAGCACACTAATTCCATCATCCTCGCATCCACTGATCCTAGTCCATCCGCCAAATACGCGAGTCAAACAAAGACGCAATGACCGTAGTGCATATCCACGCGCATTATCGCGAAACGCCGATGACGCATGAGATGATGATCTATAAAATTAATATTTAGATAAAATAAACAAGGAAAATTTCAATTTTGTAATTTATCAGATAAATAAGGTTACCGCGTGCACGTAACCATGATGTATAACCCGTCATGCCGAGGACAACTCGCTATCCAATGCGCCGGTGGATTCCATGCCATAACAATGCTCTCACAGTCATGATCACTTGCCTCACGCTGGTCTTGAATGTAGGACTAAAGCGTCATGTACCTCGGACCATGAATTTTGCGTAAACATCTATTCAACATCGAAAATTAAGTAATTAGAGATACTACATATATACTATATATTGATCAGATTAAAGACTTACGAAAAAACCAAGATCAAGGATGATTGTGTTTGATAATCCACCCCATCCAATACGCCGATCCCGATCGAGTCTCATCCTCAAATACACCATGAATAGATCGACGACCGCAAAATTATTTTAGGGATACATATCAATATAAGTAGATGTACTTAAAAAACGAAGCATATCAGATAAAACGCACGCACCAACATCAAAAGCCTCTCGGCATTTCGATATGAACGAAAACGCAACTGGACTTGTCGATCAAGACTCAACAACCACCATCGCTTTATTTGTGTTCAAGAAACGCCGGTAATTTATCAATATATCACCGGATAATGGACGTGGCATCGGGCTATTCACGTATGGTGACCTCATTACACCAAAGGTCTCGTGCCTGCTCACCCTCCGGATCCCGAACTACAAACATTTAATTTAGAGAAATGAAAACATAACAAACATAATGAAATATTATAAACCGCCAAATATGAGACTTAATAGTTACCGTTGCTCCAACCGCCGCCGACGGCTCGAAAGTCCGCCTCACGACGTCCGAGGCGCCGATCACTAAATAGGTCCAGTCCCATCATGGAATGATGAGATGTAGTTCCGTGATCGTACCACGGATCCGTGAGAGTAGGGGAGGTATCACTGGTCGATGCAAGGTCGCCTCCGGCTCAATATGTCCACCGCCTCGAGGACATCCGGACCGGGCGGTGATGTGGTCTCGATCTTCACCTCTCGCCGCCGCCGCCGGATGACGTGACATGAGGCATGTGTAGTCGATCATCCCTATGTGTGCAACCACATCGAGTCTTCTAAGAGGTTTTCAAACCACTTTTATCTTCGAATAAATTTGTCGATAGACCTCTCGATCGTTGACCGCTCGTCCTCACTCTCCTGGACAGATTCCGGATAGATTCTCGGATCCAACGACGATCGACTAACTAAGACGCCTGGTGCTCACCACCACCGCCGATGAAGCCGCCTCCCCGTATGTCTTCCGTATCCCGCCTCTCAACGGACGGACGACTATCCACATATGGCCGCAGCTCATCAACAACCGGACCTCAACGAACCCAACCGACGATGTCCTCCGGCCGGGTCTTGAAGGTGAAGGCTCGAGGCTCGCTCGATGGAGACCCCGAAGATCGTGATCCTCAACAAACCGTGGAGTCCTCCTAACTCGACGTTTACGCCGGTGCTCATCCACCGGATGAGACACACCACGACGAGGGAACTGCCGTCCTCCCTCAAAGGATTTGACGGTATAACAAAATTCACACCGAGTGGAGAGGGTGTGAGATGACACCCAAGAACGGTGCTAACCTCGAATGAGTCAAGCTCGATCGATGTGAGATGATAATCGACCCACAATAAATTGAAAGATGTTATTTAATATTCTAATAAATACAATACCTCATACATGATTTAAAATTATAATAAAATTCAAGACTCTTGCTCAAAAGAGATCAGAAGTCACGGTGAGAGCCTACTCTTGAACTTCCACCTCAACACTCTGATAAGTCTGGATTGATGTGACGTCCCGCTATACTTCCCAAGCTCGGTATGATCTCGAGTGACCAAGCATATAGTGCCCGATCGTCCGTAAAGTGGTATTGAGCATTAGGTCGACATCGCGTCAGATAATATCCGTAACCGTAGGCCCTACGGAAATCGGCAAAACGCCCCGATCGTCAACCAATGCCCAAACCCAATCGCTATTATCTTCCCGTATCGCACTCCAAATACGAATCCATAGAGGATAATAACGTGGGCACACGTAAATAGTGACGAAGATCTACATCATCACTAAAATCACTACTACAAAATCTATCTACTAGATTACGAATGTAATCTGTGCCCCGCAAAAAGGCTATAGACCTCAACGTCGCTCAAGTCGTAGTCTTGTGTGGGATCAAATGATGATGACCCAAATTGCGGTCGGTGACTAGAGCATAATCTCTAATGGAAAATATATATATCTTCCATTGATGAAAAATACATCTCCGGATGCGAGGTTCTATCCGACGGGAGACTAAATGGTGCAAAGATAAACTAGACTTGTGCCCGGAGTCCAATCAATCGACGACCAAAGCAACCCCCTAAACATATCTACCAACTCTTCGCCGCCCTTATCTAGCAAGACATTCTTAATATACTTAAAATAATCAGTCCTATAATAAGTCTTTACATCCGCCACCACATTTATTGTGGTAGGCCTCAAGAAAACAGGATCGACCTACAATTATATCAATGTCACATATTACACAACGTACAACAAACCAACAAACTACTACAATAATTATTTCATTTGTCTATAATTCGCATCAATAAACATCCTATCATACAAATATCACTACCCGAATCGGCATATAAACGATCATGCAATTAGCGAGATTTTAGTTCGATCTTAACTAACCCATATCATAATATGCTAAACCCGACTATATTGTTTCAATCATATTATTCAATCACATTATTCAATCACATTTAGCAATAATGAAAAACTAATTAAACAACCCGACTCATATTCAATCATATTATTCAATCAATCACATTTAGCAATATTTATCCAAAATATCATACTGTTAAAATCGCATAAGTATATTGTCAATCTTGCATAAGTATATTGTTATTTATCCACAAATCGCATGACTATACACGAGAGCATAACTATACACGAGAACATACTGTAAAAATCCAAAATATACATACTGTAAAAATCGCATAACTATACACGAGAACATACCGGTAAATCCATATTGTCACTCTTTTTTGGCCTAAAATATGGTTTAGCCTGCAATTATTACAAAATTCAATTAATAACTAATTATTAGAAAATTAAATTGATATCGAACGGAAACACCTTTATACACTTGATTTTTCAATATATACATATTAATATGGTTGTTTCCGGTCGAATAAACCATCTTTCCTGTCAGGATGCTTCTCCCACGACCGGAGAGAAGATCGAGAGAAGGTTTATCGATCGGAAGATGCTTTATTCGACCGAAACAACAAATTAATTCAAGAAATTGAATTAATTTGTTGTTTCCGGCCGAATAAAGCATCTTTCCGATCGATGAAGATCTTCCCACGACCGAGAGAAGCCTCGTCGACCGAAACAAGCTTTATTCGACCGAAACAACGATTAGTATGTATATATTGAACACTTGTTGTTTCCGGTCGACGAAGGCTTCTCCCCGACCGAGAGAAGCCTTCGTCGACCGAAACAAGCTTTATTCGACCGGAGACAAGATTGGCGACCGAAACAACAAGCAACATGTATATATTGAAAAAATTATCCGTGGAAGTGAATATTTCACTATTGATTCCGGGTTGTTCTTCGTGAATGTAAATTGCTCAAAAATTGCTCATGAGAATGGGAATGGAAATTGCTCAAACGCTTCAATCTCTTCTTATCTCTCAAATATTTGAAAATTGATTAAGAAAGATTTTGAAATTAATCTCTCTTATCTTTCAAAATTTTGAAAATTGTATAAAGAAAGAAGTGAGAGAGGATATGTGAAGAAGGTTATAACGTATAGTTAGGAGCCAAACTCACCAACCCGAAATCTGCAGATTTTTGCGCACTTTAATCGAGTTTGGGAGTTTGCAATTTTAATTTGCATGACTTTAATTTGCACCTTTAATTTGTTAAAGAATCGATTCCATTCACTTTTGCGTAATCCATTCACTTTTGCGGAAGAATATATTATTTTAATGAATTGGGTATAGGGTGTAGTAAATTTTTAAATGGATATGAATGGTATATAATATCGCAAATAGTGGCATATAAGTTTGGCCCCCTTAATTTAATTATAAAGTAATTGACTTAATTTTTAAATGTGGTCAAAATAAGTGCCTTATTAAGTCTAAGTAGTACATATGACCTACCTTAGTTAATGTTAATCTGCTTAATTCAACTAATTCATACTTTCTAAGAAAAGATAATTTGTTATGTAACATTCAGACGAGTGTCAAAAGTTGGATTGAAACTGACCATTTTGACAGAATTTACAGAAAGGCAAAAATTGTGATTGAAACCGACCATTTTGAAACCGTCAACTGAAGTTACAAACTTGTGTTCAAATTCGATTCTTTGATCTTCAAGTCTCACTCATGAACTTACTAGCTAGCTATGCCTCTGCTTGTGAGCGTGGTATCTAATACACCCCATGTTGCTCACAATAGCATTTCCTAGTGTTCTAGTGTTATACTCCCTCCGTCACCCATATTCCTAGGAAGGAATATGGGTGCGAGTTTTAATAAAAGTTGTTGAGTATATTGTGAGTGGAATAGGGATCCCACATTAATGTAATATTAAATTAGTTAGTAATTGGACCATGGGTGGTAAAGATGTAAATAAATAGATTGTTGAGGGTAGAAAAGAGAAATAGTGGTGGGCCATAGATGGTAAAAGTGTAAATAAAGAATATTATTGAGGGTAAAGTTGGAAAGATAGTTTCCATAAATAGATAGGAAGAAAATTGGGGGACGTCCCAAAAAGGAAAACTAGGAAGGAATATGGGGGGACGGAGGGAGTATTTTTTTTTATATACTAGATTATTAGGATGTTTTACTGGGTTTATAAGCTCTCCAAAACAATGTGAAAATACAACTTATGAGCTATATTCGGGAGTTTATAAGCTTAACCAAACACTCTCATATCATATCATAGTGTTGTATTCTTTTTTTATTTTTTATTTTTAGAATGTAAGATACATATCATTTTATAAATTGATTAAATATTATTAAGAATTATAATAAATCACCCAGTAATTATACTAGTACAAACTAGATTATATCCATAAAATAAAAATACAACCTAGATATTTGTGAGGCTCGAACGAAAAATCTCTTATTAAAAAGTGACTTTTGATGCCTAAACTTTAAAACTTATTCGACTTGATCGGCACATAAGTTAGATTTGAATTGAATGATATGATGATGAATTTGGCCAGAAGATTTAGAAACCGATAGTTAAATACAATCAACTTGTGTGGCAGAATGATTTAGGGTTATCGACCTTAGCTTATTTCTGTCTTAATTAATTAGAATTTGGAATCCTTTCAAGGGCTCACATTCTTCTGTCTCATCTACATAACCACGAACTCAGGTACACGGATATACCAAACACTTAACTAAAATCACACACGCCGCACCTAAAATCACACACGTCGTACCTATTTTAGTGAAACATAATCAATATGTTTGATTTTCTTGGCTCGAAACAGCTGAATTTGGACTATTACTAAAGCCAAAACAATATAGTTATAGCTGGCATTTATTGCTCTTTCATACATTGCTATTTGGTGGAAATCAAGAAACCCAACAAAATTTAAAGTTTGGGACCAGAGATATAATTATGTACACAGAAATTTTAAATTGCCGCGTATTATCTCTAGTAAAACCGCGTGTCTCTCTATTATTCATATGAACTTACTAATAAAATACTTCCTAGTTCCGTCCCGATATTGTTGATCCCTTTCTTTTTACACGTAGATTAATAAAAGTTATTTTTGTGTATAAAGTTGTGTATGATACGAAGTTCGAGATACTTTTTAGTGTAAAATTATTTTCTTTTTTGAAACGGGCTAACAATAGCGGGATAGTCCAAAAAAAACGAGCTAATTAACAATAATGGGATAGAGAGTAATATATATTATATATATTAAAATTTATTTTAAAATAATATTCGTTAATTTTATTTTATTTTGGAGAACCCCTTGCATCGATGTTAAAAATTAGTAATTCTTAAAATATTATAATTATGGATATTATGGTAACTTGTTAAAATATAAAATTATAATTGTCTGATTTTTCTTGAAATTGAAATTTTAATTAAGTGAATTTCATTCCTAACTTTTCTATTTACATCTAAAAGTTCCAGTGTTAAGTTCTCCAACAGTAATAAAAAGTTGTAAAAAATTGTTGCGGCTTTCAATGCTTCCTTTTGCGTGATTATTAATCATCTTTAGCTTGATCATCATTAGGATCTTAATTCAATAATATCAGCCACAATTACTTCTAAATGTACTGATCATCATTCTCATCTTGATAATCCAACAGGTTATTGACATCATTCTCATCACTTGAACGAATTTTGCAGTGTCGAAAATACTTTACTATTGTCTCTTGCCAAACAAGATCGTCCAAGTAATTTGTAGATACATGAAAATTTTCAATTAGATATAATTAATTGGTAGATACATGAACTTATTTATTTAAACATGCATGGATCTATTTAATTTGATATCATTATAATTCCGGAAATTCAGAAACACTCTATAAATTGACAAATTATTATTTTATCAATATATTAATATCACTCTAAATTAATAGAATTATAGGCTCCAAGACTATTAATTTATAGAAGTTTTACTGAATATGTTTATATTTATATGTAAACAATTACGATATAAATAAATAAAAAATAGCTAGCTGAACTGTGAACGATCTTGTTGTGCAAATTGATTGGCTCAACACAGAATATGACCGTGTTTAAACTATACTAGTGATGAGCACCTTTAGGGCTGTTAAACGGTTCGGTTTCGGTTAACCGAACCGAATTTCTCCGAAAAAGTGGAACCAAAATCGAACCGTTTTAAATTTTCGGTTAACTGAAAACCGATCGGTTCCGGCTGTTCGGTTTTCGGTTAACCAAAAAATTGAATTAAAATTAATTAATAATAAAAAAAAATAAAAAAAATAAAATAATAATTAAAAACTGAAACTTATTAAAAATAGATAAAATATTTAACAAATAATTAATAAAGTAATAATTAAAAATAATTTTTAAATTTTTAAATTAATTAATTAGTAATTAAAATAATAATTAAAAATAAAAAACGGTTTTCGGTTCCGAACCGTTCGGTTATCGGTTAACCAATAACCGAATTTTTTTTCAACTCTGGAATCGAAACCGAACAGGTAACCAAATTTATCGGTTTTCGATTAACCGAATTTATCGATTTCGGTTCGGTTCCGGTTCTAACCGAAAACCGTTTAGACACCCCTAAGCCCCTTGAAACTCACTAAATAAATATTCGATACAAATACTTCACATATTTAACATTTAAATGATTTAACTTTATAGTTCTATGAAAGTTAATCATCACATATGTATTATCTTGTCATAAACATGTTAGTGATTTTCAACGTTTTTAGAATTTACATAAATGATAATAATAGATACAACTCATAGGAATTTAAATAGTCTGAATACTTTGCCAAAATAGTCTAACAATTACCTAATTTTATGGATGATGCCTTTTGACATTCTTAGCTTTCTTTTAAAAGTTGAATGAAGAGAGTCAAATTAATTCACGTCTAATTTTGCCTTTAGTATAGTACTAGTACCACAAGAATTGTGTGATCAAAATATGTGTCAAAGAATTTAACTTCAAAAAAGCCGTCTATAACTACACATTCAAAATGTTTTTCTTTTATCAAAAAGAAAAGAGAAATTCAAATTCATTCCGAACTAGGAATTCTCCATTTATAATTTTCTTTTTCTTTATTTGGAGGTGGGTGGGAAGCTTCATTCATGTCAAAATGGTCTTCCCTCTTGGAACCTTCTCATGCTACAATCCCTCCAACTCTATAAATTAATATGTGCTCTCTTCACTTCATCAACACACTACCTCATAAATCATAATTCAACATTTTCTCAGAATTCAACATCTTCTTCATTCTTTCAATTCATTCATTCCTTTATTTTTGTGATTCTTTCATCTGCTACAAAAATCAAATTTCTTCTACTGCAAAAATGGAGTTCAAGCCAAGAAATGAAGGCCAGCTCCTATCCAAGATTGTGACCAACGACGGACATGGCGAAAACTCGCCTTACTTCGACGGATGGAAAGCATACGACAGTGATCCTTACCATCCCACCAAAAACCCTCATGGAGTTATTCAAATGGGACTAGCAGAAAATCAGGTATAAATCATTGAAAATATTAACCACATACTGTTATATTATTCAATGAAACATATATTTAAGTTCTTGTATATATATCTCTGTCTAAATCCGACTATCTATTTTCGTTTCTGCAGCTTTGCTTTGATCTAGTCCAAGAATGGATAAAAAACAACCCAAAGGCCTCCATTTGCACAGAAGAAGGAGCTGCTGATTTCAAAGACATCGCCATTTTTCAGGATTATCACGGCTTGCCGCAGTTCAGAAATGTATGAACTACACTTTTTTATCAAGATTCTTACACCTAAATTACTCAAATAAAAATGGAATTCTCACCTTTTTTTTATTCACAGGCTGTTGCAAGATTCATGGAGAAAGTGAGAGGAAACAGAGTCCGGTTCGACCCGGACCGCATAGTGATGAGCGGCGGCGCCACCGGAGCTCAAGAAACACTCGCTTTCTGCTTGGCTGATCCCGGCGACGCACTCTTAGTCCCAACACCGTATTATCCAGGGTCAGTATTAAACTATTATTAATTTTTATTATTCAAATATCGAATTAACTGTTAAATTACACAAACTTTATTGATTATTGAATATTGAACTTACACATCATCCGGGCCTACAACAGCTACTTCTTAGCCGTCTTGTAATAACATCTAACCAGACATACAACAAATTTCACATCTCATATCACTTGCATTATTGTTTCCCATTTCCAAGAACCACACCTTTATTCAAATCTTTTAAATTTCACTTATTCAAAGTCCAACATAGACAAAGCAAAATTTTCTAACCAAAGTCAAACTTTAAAATCCTGTAGAAACGACAGGGATCTGACGTGGCGCACGGGAGTGAAACTAATACCAGTCGTTTGCGAAAGCAGCGACGGCTTCCAGATCACGCGTGGAGCCCTCGAATCCGCATATAAAAAAGCTCAAGACTCCAACATCAGAGTGAAAGGCTTACTCCTCAACAATCCTTCAAATCCACTAGGCACAGTTCTAGACCGCGAAACCCTACAGGAATCGTTAAACTTCACCGCCGAGAAGAACATCCACCTAATCTGCGACGAGATCTACTCCGCCACCGTCTTCGGCAGCCCGGGATTTGTCAGCGTCGCCGAGGTGGTGGAGGAAAACCCTAATTGCAACCTAGATCTAATCCACATCGTCTACAGCCTGTCCAAGGACCTCGGCTTCCCCGGCTTCCGCGTCGGCGTCGTGTACTCGTACAACGACGCCGTCGTGGCCTGCGCGCGGAAGATGTCGAGCTTCGGCCTCGTGTCTACGCAGACACAACTTCTGATCGCCGCGATGCTGTCGGACGAGGCCTTCGTCGAGAAATTCATCGGCGAGAGCGCGAGGAGATTGGGGAAGAGGCACGCGGATATGTGCAATGGATTAGGGCAAGTAGGGATTGGGAGTTTGGAGAGCAATGCGGGGCTGTTTTGCTGGATGGATTTGCGGCGGCTGCTGAAGGCGGCGACTTACGAGGCGGAGCTGGAGCTGTGGCGGCTGATTGTGAATGAGGTGAAGCTGAATGTTTCGCCGGGGGCGGCGTTCCACTGCGCGGAGCCGGGGTGGTTCCGCGTGTGCTTCGCGAATATGGATGATGAGACGATGGGGGTGGCGATGGGGAGGATACGAGAGTTTGTGGTGAAGAAGAGGGAGGAGGAGGCGGCGGCGGTGGTGGCGAGGAAGCAGCGCAGTAGGAGGGAGCTGGAGATCAGCTTGTCTTTCCGGCGGCGGCGGGATGAGATAGTGATGGCGCCGCACATGATGTCGCCGCACTCGCCGATGGCGTCGCCACTTGTTCGAGCTAGGACTTGAAGTTCTTGTTTGTCGGTTTAGAGTTAGAACTGTTCGATTAGTGGGGTTGTGATAGTTCGACTGCAGCATGTAAAACTTGATTAACCGTGCTGACTATGTTTTTTATTTTTTTTATTTTTTTGAGGGCAAAGAAATTTATTACTACAAATCATTCTGTATAATATTGATGTGTTAGCCTCTCACTTCATATGGAAAAACTTGTCACACAACCTCCGGGATGGCATCGAAAGGTCATCACATAGCACAACTTTTTGTTCTTCCATTTTCGTTAAAACGCCAACAGCTAAAATGGAAAATTTTGAAAGAAGATTGAGATATTGAGAGATGATGGCTATAGTGGTGTTTATGGTGAAGTTCATTGGAAATCAAAATAGGAAACGGTGGTTTACGGTGGAGTTTGTCAAAAATCAGAGAAAGAGGTGGATCGGAGAAGGAGAAGACAAGATGATGTCATCTGCGAAAAATATGCATAGTATAATACAAATAAACATGCATTACAATACACATAAACTTACATATGCATAATGATATATAGACATGCATATTAAAAAATAAAACATGCATAGAACGAAACACAACCCTGCATGTTTTAAAACAAAAATTATCAATCTCGATATCTCTTTTCTCGCTTCTCTAATATGTACAAGCATTTTCTTGTTGATCATTTGCTTTATTTCTTGTTGATTATTTGTTTTCTTTCGAATTATGAAATTAGAAGTAATTGATCTAAACTAGAGTAGAAATAATGGATAAATCATTCTCACATATATTTTTGTGTTCAACATTATGCAGTTTTTTGTTTTAAAACATGCATGATTAGTTTTTCTATATCACATAACAAATCAAATTGTATAATTTTGTGTACAACCATATGCAGTTTTATGTATAACAATATATATTTTTATGTTCAATTGTATGTAGTTTTCTGTTTAATTACATGCATGGTTTGATTTTCTGTATCACATAATTAATCAAATTACTAATATATCCTTATTGTAGCGAAATCAACGAAAATAAGTTTAAAAAATCCAAAAAAATCTCCACCGTATGATCTATAAGATGAATGGATGAGATTAAGTACTACATACTACCTCGGCTTGAGTAATATATGATCCATCCTTTATATATATATAGGGATAGTTGACGTAGAAACCAATTTTATCGTGAGAACATGAGAACAAAAAATGATGAATTCGATATGAAAGTTGATGAATCCGTCGGGAAAGTTACTGAATCCAAAAAATAGGATTTTCATTCATCATGAGATTCGAACCCGTGTGAAAAATTCTGAATTTTTAGATTCAATAAATTTTTTAATAGATTCATCAACTTTTATAGCAAATTCATTTGGTTGTTAGTTTTTTCGATTTACTTAAAAACAAATCTTAAAAAACGAGGAATATATTGATGAAACATACTAACGTCATTATTTGACTATTGTAAGAGGATTTTTCCTTCTCTCTGTTTGTAAGAGTTCATGTGGCATTTACTGGTTGGTCAAATGTACCATGACTGGAGGATTTTCAGATCGTGGATTAGTTTGACCAACTCAAGTCAAAGAATATGATTTCGTGAGATTATTTGTTTGACTTATTTATATAATAATAGTTTATAAAGAACAATACCATAGTCAACTGAAACGACCACTTGAAGATCTATTACAATTTAAGGATTTTTATAATTCAAACTATCCAGCGTTACTTTGAAAATATAAATTAATGGATATTGATATTTGATAGGATACAGCCCAACTACTAGGCCCAAGCATCAGGCCCAATATAAATGGGGCCCGACATTAAGCTCGGCCTACGTGAGTTCGGCCCAAGAAGACTCCTCAACCAACTACAACTCTAATCGCAATTGGAGACGTAGAAGATTCGGATGCATATCTAAAATAATCCTTATGAGAGAAGACTTTGTATTAGAGTCAAACTCTATTTGTATTAGAGTCAAACTCAATTTGAATCAGAGTCGAACTCAACTTGATGGCTTATAAATAGAGGTTAGATTAGGTGAGAGGGGGAGAAGATCTACACTTAGATCGATCACTTGATCATCTACACTCTTTGTAATCGCTTCTTACACTCTCAATACACATATACTCTCTTGCTCCGTGGACGTAGATCTATTTCAATAGATCGAACCACGTTACTTCCTCGTGTTCTTTACTGCATTTATTATCTGACGAAATTAAGATTTATCATTGGCGCCGTCTGTGGAAACCGAATGAAAGCTTCGCTTTCACGCAAAATCAATGGCAAGGACTTGTGCAAATCTAGCGCCGCAGGTGCAGCAACGGACGGACGAGGACCCCAACCAGTCATTACACGCGTCGGGAAAAGAAATCGCCGCTGTCGATAACAACGACGCCCGAGGGTTACATAGGGACCTACCTATACACCCTCAGGACCGTCGCCCTACCGAAGAGGAAGAAGACGACCTCGACGTCGGTGAACAAGTGACTCACCAATCTCATGAGGTCCTCGGCAGAGCCGTGTCTGAATTCCTCAATGCCCATATGGGCCAATTTCAAACTTTTCTGAGCCAAAGGGGGAATGGAGCGAGAACTTCAAGAACCATGAATAGAACGCCCAGATTGGCAATCACGGGCGCCCGAAGTCGCTCACCTCTCCGCAATAGCCGAGGACGTTCACCTCGGCGAGATAGCCGAGAACGATCCCCTCGATATGATATCCGAAGTCGATCACCTCGGTAAGCTGCCCATAACCATTCACCCCGGCGTCACCCGAGAAGTCGGTCACCTTCACCCCGACGTCACCCGCGAAGTCGGTCACCTTCACCCCGGCGTCATCCTCGAAGTCGGTCACCTTCACCCCAGCGTCACTCGCGAAGTCGCTCACCTCGCACAATTACCGAAATTGTTCGCCTAAAAGCGTCTGCGTGCTCGAACGGAACCGAAGAGAGGAAAGACGGAGTCGATCCCCTCATCAGAGAGACGATAGACGTCGCTACCGGTCTCCCACTCCTCCTGGGAGAGATGGCAACGAACTCCCGGATTCGACCGACATGGACGGATCATCTCCCATTTTTCCGAGAAATCCTGGATACACCCCTGCCGCAGCGATACCGAGCACCCAACATCGCCGCCTATGACGGTCTGGGAGATCCCTCTGATTTCCTTTTTGCCTACACTACTAACATGGCAAATCAAGGGATGGAAGATTTTCACATGTGCAAAATCTTCCCCGAGGTGCTGGTCTCCAACGCCCGACGTTGGTTCACCTCACTTCGCCAAAACATCATACATAGCTTCAGAGATCTCATGGATCAATTCAAGTGGCGCTTCTATCAAAAGATGCCACCTCAACAACCTTCATCCGACCTACTCACCATCCGTCAAGGACGAGACGAGACGATGTCAAACTTCGTCTCAAGGTTCATCAAGGAATCCCTCAAAATCGATGAGAGCAACGACCTCTACATCATCAATGCATTTAAAAATGGGATCCGACCTGGCGCATTAAACAAAGAAATCACCAGGGAGAAACCAAAGATAGCGAGTAGCCTTTGGACCTTGGTAGATAATTATGTTAAAGGGGACGAGTCGGATCGTAAAGAGAGAGACATGGGATGAGCATAAAATCGAGAAGCCGGATGATCGAGGAAGAGGCACCAATCGTCGAAGTGCCTTCGACAGAATAAAAAAAGGCCCAATGGAGTCTAGACTGGGACCTCGGCAAAGGGGCCTATAAGCTTGCTTACCTATCAGGTACACTTATCCCCCGAACCTGGCATATTACTCACCTAAGGATGTGGATTACTTCGTCCCATCTTATATCTATGTGAAAATCCGTTCTCACCTCGGGTGAAACACAACTTACCTTCAAAAGGGGACGCCCTTACGAAGATGAAAACCTACAAAGTAGGGTACTCAACTAAGCGCGCTCCAGGGGACCACCCTCTCGATATTTCTCGACAAACAAGGCAAGCACACAGATTACTCATTAATTTGAACATCTACGCAAGGCATGCACTCATTAGGCATCTATGTGCGAGGCATACATATTACTCATTAATTTGAACATCTACATGCAAACGACGTCCAAATCGGATCTCGTGCAATTTATACCTCTTCATTGGGAAGATATACACTTGCACACGCCTAAATACATTTATTTACTACACGTCTAAATACATTTACGACTAAAACTAAGTTATATACGAAGATATACACTTTGCACACGTCTAAATACATTTACGACTAAAACCAAGTTATATACGTAAGATATACACTTGACACACGCCTAAATACATTTACGACTACGGCCTAAATACATTTATGACTAAAACCAAGTTATATGGGTTTCGAGCAGCCCGCCAAGACTCGCTAAAGCTACACCAGTCGACACTGCCTTCGCCTCGGCCTTACTCGGCTCGGCCTTGCCGCCTCCCGCCTCGCGCCCGGCCTTCCGCGAGCCGACCTCGGCCTCGCCGCCTCCACCTCGGCCTTCGCAGTCGACACCTCGGCCTCGCCGTCTCGCCTCGGCCTTCCGCAGTCGACACCTCGCCTCCGCCTCGCCTCGGCCTCGCAGCCGACCTCGCCTCACCGCCCGCCTCGGCCTTCGCAGGTCGACACCTCGGCCTCGCCGCCTCGGCCTCGGCCTCGGCCGCCGCCTCGCCGACCTCGCCGCCGCCGCCGCCTCGGCCTTCCGAACACCTCGACACCGGCCGAGCCACGCACGGCCCGCGTCGCGCCTCGACCTCGCCCGTCGAGTGACGCCTCGACCTCGGCGACGCCTCAACAGGACGAAGCCGAGCGACATACGACTTCGGCATAAAGCCTCAACAGAACGAAGCCAAGCGACATACGACTTCGGCAGAACGCCTCGGCAGGGCGAAACCAAGCGACATTCAACTTCGCCAGACTACGGATTTCAGCGAGGCGATGTCAGAATCACTCTCCCCAATCCAAAACGACCTCACTTCTACGTCTTTTTTTTGGGGGATATGATAGGATACGGCCCAACTACTAGGCCCAAGC
The DNA here is from genome assembly GCA_036937905.1 of Salvia rosmarinus. Classification (NCBI taxonomy): domain Eukaryota; kingdom Viridiplantae; phylum Streptophyta; class Magnoliopsida; order Lamiales; family Lamiaceae; genus Salvia; species Salvia rosmarinus. Next base: position 71,101,057 of record CM072814.1, read on the forward strand.
ATCAGGCCCAATATAAATGGGCCCCGACATTAAGCTCGGCCTACGTGAGTTCGGCCCAAGAAGACTCCTCAACCAACTACAACTCTAATCGCAATTGGAGACGTAGAAGATTCGGATGCATATCTAAAAGAATCCTTACGAGAGAAGACTTTGTATTAGAGTCAAACTCTATTTGTATTAGAGTCAAACTCAATTTGAATCAGAGTCGAACTCAACTTGATGGCTTATAAATAGAGGCTAGATTAGGTGAGAGGAGAAGATCTACACTTAGATCGATCACTTGATCATCTACACTCTTTGTAATCGCTTCTTACACTCTCAATACACATATACTCTCTTGCTCCGTGGACGTAGATCTATTTCAATAGATCGAACCACGTTACTTCCTCGTGTTCTTTACTGCATTTATTATCTGATGAAATTAAGATTTATCAATATTCTTCATCATGTAGAATATATTCAAAAAATTTACGTATAAGTAAGTATTCCAAAACTAATAATGAAGTTGATATGTTTTTGGCCAACTAATAAGCAAAACAAACAGAAGTACCGCCGAGATTCTAAAGAATGGAAACGCTTATCATTTGGACACGTCGACATTTACCATCACACCGATTCTACAAATAATTGGTTTAGCAGTCTCATTTCTGAGAGAGTAAATTGAGCTAAATATTTCTTTAGGGGCAGTATTTATTTTTCATAAAGCACTCTCTTTACAAACATTAGTACCACACCTTTTCTAAGTTTATCTCAAATTATAATTGCACTTTGGACTAAACAGTAAATACTGAGACCTTGTTTATTTTCTTTAATACGTGTGGATTCTTACAAAAATGTTCAACTATCTAAAAATTGTTTTGGATTTGAGTGATTAATTCAATGAAGTTACCTAATTTAAAGGGAGAGTGTAACTTATTTAATTTCCCTCTTATAAGTCCATAATTCTTAAAATTTTATATTCAATTCTTAAAAAATTAAGGCATCAAATTATATAATTTGTAAGAACTCAAAATTAAGAAGCCCGGGTGAAAATGAATTATTGCAAAATAATGAACTATTCAATTGCAGAAGTGATTAATTTGGGCTAATTGGGTTATGGGCCTTAGACCCGTCGGCCAGGTGAGCAAAATTGAGAAATGGATTAATTTGGTCGAGTTTACTTCATAATCAGTTTGACACATGCATAAAAAATGACAATATTAGTATATAGATAATTATGCAAAACGATATGCCTACCTGCCTAGGGGTAACATCGACCAAAACGCTATTATTTTGTGCTCAAGATTCAAGCAATTGGAGATGATAAACTAGTAAATACATTCCTCCTCGTGCTAGTATAGGCCCTTTTATGAGTACAAGTGGATGGCGAATGGGTCCTTTCTTTGAGAATTCTTTCTTGAATCGGACTTTGGAGTCCGAGGTCCTCTTCCCACAATTTGGGTGATCGGATAACTATCGTAGGGCTTACCCAAAAATTGGGGCAAACAAAATCGTCCGACCCTACCAAATTAGGAACTTATCTATCAACTTTTCCATTATATCACCTAGGGATGTCATCGGCGGCTTTTTACTCTGGATCGAACCGAACTGCTCAAAGTTCTCATTAAATTTTAAAACAATGGTTCCGGTTCCGGTTCCGGTTCCAGAACCGCTTGGATCCGGACCGGTCAAGACCCGACCCGTCTTGTCCGGTTCCGGTCCGACCCGGACATTCATTGGCAGAGCAATTGTGGCAAGAAATTGATGTTGCCGAGTTAGAGTTATGCAATTGTTCGAGGTGGAATTAATTATAGCGTTAAATCAATGTTTGATTGAAAAATTATTTTGGGGGATTTTGTAGTTCATGTTCTCAGTTATAGACTTATAACGACCAACAATTGGATTGCTAGGAATTGACTCTACAAGAAAACGAAAGTTACTTTTTCTTAATGTGGTAGGATATATTGTTAAAAATAATGATGAGATACTTGTTTATAATTTCCGGACATACATTAAATTACACTTATGAAAAATTCAAACATTGAAATACTTTTTCTATCTAATATCATAATATATAACTCCTAATAACAATGATGTTACAGCACAAACATCTACACATCTATATGGGAAAATCCAATATATACGTGTCCCCCAAGCTCTATCCTTCGTTTTTTTTAATATTTCATTAAGTCAACTCCACGATGATGATAATAATAATAATAATAATAATAATAATAATAATAATAATAATAATAATTATTATTATTATTATTATTATTATTATTATTATAAAAAGAAAAGGAAAAAAAGAAAAAGAAAAAACTCTCTCCATAATAAACAAGCAACATTTTATAATTGATTGATGAAGCTTGGGAACCAAGGCCACCTACCTGTACAACCCCATTAATTCATCACCACATTCTCATAACAACACGACGAACGATGAACGCAACACGACGAACGATGAACACTTGAGGAGGGTGACGACGAACGACGAGCCACCGGAGGAGACGTAGTCGCTGAATTTGTGAGGAAGAAAGTAGAGGTTTGAGAGAAGAATTGGAGATTTAGGAGTAATTGGGAATAAGGCCGGTGGGTAAGATAGGTTAGAAATGGGTAATACTCGGTCCGGATCCATAATTTGATGGTCCGGATCCGGTCCGGTTTAGTATTCTTGGGCGGTTCGGAACCGTAACCAATACTAAATTATCGGTTATCGTAGGTTACCCAGGTAAAACCCGACCCTACGTTGACATCCCTAGTATCACCCCAAACTTTGTCTTACATAAAGTTGCCAAAACACAATTAATATAAATCACTACTTATATACAAATATTGCAAAAGGACTAAACAACCATCCATGGACCATGGCGGCTTATTGGAAACACTCGATCAAAAATGGAAAAACCTCATGATGCGTGGATAACCGAAATCAAGAAATAACACAAGAATTAGGATTTTCATCAATACTATAAACGCGGTAGCTCTGCGTGTATGGATAATGATTTTTGTAAAGCTGCAAAAGCTCTTCAACTTTTTCAGCCTCTGTTTTCTTGGGCTCTTCCTTTTTGGGCTCTTCTTCCTTCTTCTTCTCCTCCTGTTTCGCCGGCCCCACCGTCACCAGCTCCGTGTGGCAATATTTCTTCAATTTTCCAACTATTTCTATCGGATCAGCTGCTCCTACTACGGTCAGTTTCTTCTCTTTCATGTCCATAGACAAAGATTCTATCCCTGCATTTTTTTGTGGATATTAAATTATTGAATTGAACACGTCAGACACGGACCGAAAATTATGAAACCAGAGGAGTTTTGTTACCTGTGAGAGAAGAAACTGCTTTGAGGGCCTTTTTCTTCTCCTTTTCATCATGCACTCCTAGTTTCAACACCACTTTCTGCAAGGGAAGAAAATTAATTATCTTTATATATCTTCCACAGTACAAGAAAACAACAAGATTATGATTCTTGTAAACAGTAATTAGAAAGTGAATGAAAAAAAAAGTAGAAATTTATCTACTTTTTGCCGGCATGATCTATTTGGCACTACTTCAGATGTTGGTCAGTGCAATGGTACAAACAAGACATCATAAAATTATGTTGGTTTTGAAAGGAAAACAAGAATTATGTGAAATTGTACTATACTATATATGTGTACCGATATAGTAATATTATTTTTGCATGCAAATTGTGAAAATAAGCAAATTAAGGAGGGATTAATGGAATTTTTACCTTCGTCATCGGGAATTCTTGATATGTACGTGAAAGATGATTAGGAATTAGAATGAAAATTTCACAGAAATGAAGGTTGATGTGTATATGTTTAATTCTATGACAGAACAAAATATACTATATATATATATAGTAGTTGCGTAAGGAGAAAAGATATATGAAGAGAGAAGGTGAGAGAGAAATTCCTTGCTAGAAAAGGAGAGTGGAAGTAGTCGTTACACATATAAGACCAGTCAACTTAGGCTGTGGGCAAATGAATGAAGAGCAAACAAATTCCACTAAAACAAGGAATTTGGTGTCTGAATAGTTTCATTATCGTTCTGATTGTGAAATATAATACATGTATGATGTATTAACATTTTTATATTAAGCAAAAAAAATTATTATTTTTATTCCATTAGCGTTGTTCTAATGGCTAATAAGCTTTTATGTTTTGTAACCAATACAAGTGGGATAGATCTGTGTGTGGAAAATACTTTTCCACGTTAGTTTTATGATATTTTATAATGAGATTTGAATTGATTAATGAATGTTTATTTGACAAAAAAAGGAAATAATATTATTTATATGAGACTAAATGAATGATGATCATAAGATGATATCATGAAAAAGAAATAATTTGTTAATTCGTTCGTCTAATATAATTAGTGTTTTATTTTAATGTATTAAGATCACTAGGTAAACCAAATCATCGACACAAAAAAGTTTTTGAAATCTGGAATTTATTTGCACCAGTTAACCTTAGAAAACAACTAGCCCGTAACAACAAGAACAAAAAAAATATTTTCATATTAAAAATCCCAAAATCTCATACTCTTAAGTTGCAACTGTATATTCATTGACAATATATGGCAATGATGGAGTCAATGCAACGAGTCTAATAATAGTCTACTCCTGTATTAAAAAAACTTAACAACGTAGCTGGTTACGTAATACTTTTTCCATCGGTCTATTTTTTCAACACGAAGTGATTAAAATAATAAAAAATAGGTAAGTTTTAAATTTTTTGAAGAGATAATTATTTATTAAAAAAAAATATTATCTTGAATGAGATAGTTCAAAAAATAATATAAATTAATTTCTTCAATGGACTACACGTATATGAATAATAATTTCTTACAATGTTAAGACAAAATTTTGATTTGACTAACAATAATTGTTCACGTCATCGGCCATGACTCATATGAGGTAATACTTTGAACAAACTGATTTCTTAAACAGACATTCTACGCGGAACACATTTTTGTCTTTTGACTTGACGTGTGTAACAGTTTTTCAACCAATAGACAAAAACAGAGAGAGTAAATAAATAAATAAATTGATCATATTAGATTTATTTGAATTGGATTAAATATAAATTAATCTTTAACATATGAATTATTTTTAGTTTTTTAATCTTGAAAATCTATGGTGAATTTAATCACTTTGTTGGATAAATTCATACATCTAGATTTGAATCACGAGGGACGAAATTCTAATTTTTTGAATTTATCAACTTTCATATCAAATTCAGACATTTTCATAATAAATTGAGATGAATTTATTAATTTGTAATTTATACTATGATAAGATTTTTTTACAATAACCACTTTCAGCTTAGTTAACACATTGGTTCCATTAGAACCCACCTACATATATAAATGTATTAGGGGAGGGGGGTTAAGCTACTATCCACGTTTCAAAGTGTATACATCCAATACCAACTTTTGAAAATTGGTATAACCTATACGTATTTTGCTTTCAAAATATTTTTTTATTAAAAAATATGATGTAATGTTGCCTATTTACGTGCAATAATGATGTATTTGTCAAGATTGTTATAGGCTCAACTACTAAACATTGATCAAATGTTAGTTATGAGTGGAATTAAGAAAATGTCAAGAATTTGACGGTTCAAATTGAGAAGACAAAAACTTGGGTGAGCTCCGCCACACCGTGAGCTCACCCTTGTTTTTGTTTAAATAATTATATATTAATTATGGTGAATACGGATAATTAGATTTTATTTATTTATAATTAAATTTATTAATTTTTAATTATAATTTTTAATTCAAAATTAGAATTTATTAATTCATAATTATGGTTTATTAATTCATAATTGAGGTTTATTAATTCATATTTGGGTTTATTAATTCAAATTTAGGGTTTATTAATTCACAATTAGAGTTTATTATTCAAAATTATGATTTATTATTTTCAATTAGGGTTAATTAATTCAAAATTAGGGTTTATTATTCAAAATAAGGGTTTATTAATTCAAAATTAGGGTTTATTAATTCAAAATTAGGATTTATTATTCAAAATTAAGGTTTATTAATTCACGTTTAGGGTTTATTAATTCAAAATTAAGATATATTAATTCAAATTATTATTTATTAATTTATAATTAAAGTTTATTAAACTAATTAATTTTAAATAGAATTAGTTTAATTTAATTAATTTTAATGAGAATTAGTTTAATTTAATTAATTAATTAGAATTAATTAATTAGGGGTGGACGGAGACCACCCCAATCGAGAATTAATGGATATTGGTCGAAATTTTTACAATTCCGGTTGAAATCGTGAAATTTTTGATCGGAATCTTTGAATTCCAAGATTTGGTATACTAGAATCATGAATTGAAATTCTCGATCGAAATAAACAATTTTGACAAAAACATGAAATCTTATGAAATTTTGAAGATTGCTAACAATTTTGACAAAAATAAAATTATTGACGACAACAATAGTCAACATCAAATCATCTTTTTCAATAAAAATACATTTAAAAAGAAAAATGGACATATGAGGTAGCATTTTTCAGAAGTAAATATTAAATGTACACACTTTTTAACATGTGAATAGTTTTATATAATACTACTATATAAATATACATTAGCGATAAAATCGTTTTAAAGTTCAACTATAACAGACTTACACTAATGAATCATTTAAAATATACAGTTCTATCTTTTCTCAAAAGTGTTTTTATGATTTATTATTATCCGAACTATATTATCCAAATAATCTTTTCAATTTATTCATAAAATTCTTAGTTAACGAATTCATCAGTATTGAAATTTTGATTAATCAAAACATGTTTATAAAAATAATTGAATCATTCATGTGACCAATTAATAATATATTTAATATTCTTATGGATATCTTCCTTATTGAATCATTGCGAACAATTTTATGTTGCGCTTGATTATAAATTTATAATAATTTCGACAAATCAAAAGTTGAGTTTGAACGTTCTTTTAGGTATGCCTAATAAATATGGAAATGATAAATTTCTTTTGTTATTGAAACAAAATCCATCACTTATAGCATGTCACAGTAAACACTATGGAGGTGTTTCTTTGTATGATTAGATTGGATAGATAAAATTAATCTAACATAATCAAGTGTTTACTTTTAAGGATTAATATTTGAGGATATCCTAAAGCCCGAGATTATTTTAATTATGCTCCATTAATTTTAATCCAACAAATATAGGTAGAATTGAAATAATCCTCCAAATAAAGGAAGAATTATTTATCTCAATTTTAATCCTTCACTAATCATTTGTAGTAAACAAAGGATTGATAGATAAAAATTATCTTATCACACATTTAATCCATCAAATAATCAATCATTCAAAATGCTAATCATGAAAAATAAACACTTCCTATAAGCATAATCCAGCAAAATAATGAAAGCACTATGATTTATTTTCTTTCTATTTCCCTCGGATATACTTAAAGAAATCTTTCCCATAATGAAATGATATAACCTATCTTCTAATGAAAAATGCAGAACTTTTATTAGGCAAAATTCCACCTTTTTTTTTTTTTTTTTTTGGTCAATTAATACACAAATTTTAAAAGGCGTAGATCAACCCGAGACATTAACGGCAAAATTCCACCTTATGAACAAATCATGTTATCAGCCATATGAAACAGACTGTAAACAGTTGAAAGAAGGGCTAGTTTTCATACAGTGGGTAGAGGTGGGGTCCGCATACAGCCATCTACATGCCTATAAAAGAAACAAACTAATCCTTAACTTCAACCTGTAACGAAGATTGTGCGATTTCCAACGCCTCCTCTACTGAAGAAGCTTTCCGAAGCTTCTCTATGTCGACAAACGGCTGGCTCCTTGCAAGTTTTGGAAGCAGTTGGAATTCCTAAAACCACCACGTTTAAGCATCATATGTTATAAGCATAAAAGATGAGCAGTAGTCATTGCAGCTAACGTTATTAAATGGAATGGATTCAAATCATTATATCTTATAACTATATTAGAGGAAACGTTTGAGCATAGCATCTACGTTCATTCATTAATCAAATACTCTCACAGGGGAGTTGAGTTGTATGAGATGTGTAGGTGATAAATTTGAAGCCAGGCAACCCACTGAACCTCAACCTAGGATTTTTTACGAAAGCATTTGCTGCGTGAATGCAGAACCTTTGTATCAAGGATTATATCTAGAACAGAGGCTATTTACAGTATCTGAACTATTCTGGTGCATAATCATTTGCTGAAACATAACAAGCCTAGTTACACAACATCTGAAAACATACTGATAAAAACCTGCAACTTACAGGAAACTAATTGCCTAGTTAAGGTCCAAGAATTTTATGTTTGGACTGGTCATATCTTTAACAGACAGTCAAAAGACTTAGGTGTTTCGAATGCACAGCTGTTAGTTGAGTTCAAGTAAAATTTAATAGCTACTCCTGACCATTCAATTCAACATGGTCCCACAAGTCAATGGAAACTTTCTTTATGGGACATTCACGTAGCAGATTCGATAAGCTAGATAAAACTCGAAGTACATTGATTTCTCTTCAAAAGCTGATACAATTAATATTTAACGTTTTGAGATGAAATTATGGATTTTAGTATATTAGTCAACTGGTAATAACTCATACCTCAGGGCTTCCACTTTCAAGAAAGACGCCTTTCAGTTTCCCTGCAAGCACAAAATATTGATTTTTGTCATCTTTGCCGTTAAAGTTTCTGCATGAATGTTTGTGTGTGTGTGTAATTGGATACCCTGCTGAGATTCATAAGCAGTAGGACCTCCAGGGATATCATTTCTTTATCATGATCAGATATCTATAACTATATTAAAGTAGAATGGTTTGCATGGCAAATTCCCGCCTAACAACCCATTATCCCGCCTAAAGTTGTCCAATCACCACACAAATATGCAGATGCATATAAATATTTTTTCATCAATTTTAAATTAGTTTTGCCCCAAAAAATATGACCGTGGAAATCATAATTGAATTATTACAGCCTCTTTTTACTTTCTTTTCTCATTCTTAGTCAATTATAAAAATGACTCCAAGGTTTAAAATCTAAAATCCAAATTGTACAAATTTTTACGTTTGTCTTACAATATTAAGATAAGAATATTCTAAAACTACTGATGAAATATTTCGGATGACAACAATTGACTTGCTGTACTCCAATAATACTTTGTACTTATGCATGAAAATTCGATCTCTATATCCGCAACAAATAAATTCAATTAAATTTATAATTTCAAATTTTAAAACTTTTGAAAATATATTTTCAACAAATTTTTATATAATCTTGCAACTGCTTTAAGAATGAGCTTTCGTTTTGCATTTTTTCACCATCATCGGTAAGATGACATACCACAACGTTTTAATTTTTTTATTCTAACCTATAGATTATAAAAATTAATTATATTTTTATGATTTTTTACTAATTCAAAAAAAAAAAAAACGGTCATTGTCTTCTATGGAAAAATTTCAATGATTAACTGTTCTTCAAGGACCTAGGTCTATTTTGGAATACCTGCATATATGAAGAACAACTCGAAGTTGCTCAGCTATGGAGAACAATCAACTTATCCGACCTAATTCATAATCTTTGAGATTTTAATTTGGATAAGGAAACACATCCAACTATCTATTTAAGATCTTATTTTGAAATCTTATTAAAATTGAGCTTTTTTAATAGAATAGGACATCCAACTATCTATTTGAGATTCATAATTTATATATTAAGAAAGGGAAATATTATAAATTCAATGTAAATTATTAATAAGTCTTACACTATAATTATTATTAGTGCAAAATTTTGGTTTATTAATAATTTAAAGAAAAATCCAATATAATACTCCTTCCGTCCCACCCAAGACGGCCAATTTCTTTTCGACACTATTATTTAGGAGAAGGGTATAAAGTGATAAAAAAAAATAGGTAGATCCCACAACTTTTAAAGAGATAATTATTTCCTAAAAAGAAACAGATCATCTTAGGTGGAATAGCCCAAAAATGAATACATGTCATCTTGGATAAGACGGAGGGAATAATATATATTATCTTTAATTGTACACATGATTATCACACTATAGAAAGTACTTCAAATAAACTTTAAGAATATAGATATAGTTTATTTGACTTTTTAAATATTTTGACTTACACTATAATTTTGATTGTTTTTTAAAAATATAGATATATTCTATTTGACTTTTTTTAATATTTTGATTTACACTATAATTTTGACTTTTATAAAAATATAGATATATCATATTTGACTTTAAGATATAGATTTACTGTAACTGAGCATATAAATGTAATCGTATATAGATGCCCATTAAATAGTTACATGTAGTATATGATAGAGCCAATACGAATATTGGAATGATTAATATTAGTAATGTATAAGGAAAAAATATATGTTACATTGTTATATACTGTTACTTTTTGTAATCATATATATACTTTCAGATCTACATTGATCATTTTTCATAATACAGAAATTGGTGCCCCAACAACACAGTATCTAATTTTCGTAGTTGAAAATTTATATAATAAAGAAAAGTTGGTGGCCCTTTGTTATGTTGTTTTGAACAAACAACGTGCACATGTACTTTAAGTAGTCGCATCAATGTCATATCATCTTTGATTTGGCATGATTAGTTAAACGAGAGAAAATTGCAACAAATGTAAAATTTCTATATTGAAAATATTGAAAATTCTTGCGCAAAACCAAAAATGGGCAAATATTTTGTGCATCTTAAATCAACTAACTCTATTAGTTATGTTATATATGTATCATTGACACAAAAAATTGGATTGAGAAAATAAACTCTTCTATATCCATTCATAAAATATATAATTTCTTAGTCTTTTTATGACACGGAATGAACATTATCTATATAAACTATACCGCGCTTTTGTGCAGGTGTAAAACTAGTTTTGAAAAAAAGAGGATCACTTGGTCTGAATCACCTTTCTGAAGTAAAAATTGGATGCAAAAGCTGGGAAAAGAACTAGACGCAGATTGATTCACATAGATATGAGCACAGGGCACAGGGATTACCAGAGTCAATCCAGAACGTCACCACTTTGGGATCAAAGTTTCCAATTTCAACTGTTTCTCCAACTGTCCATTAACATGCAAAAATTTAGTGTAATAATATGCAAAATCCATCTAAATGAGATTTTGAAGACAAACAAAATTTTGTTCTTACCATTGTCCCCAAAAAATTGCCACCAAACTTTCCTCTGACTTCCTTCATATTCAAATACTCTTGAGTAGAAAGAAGGGAGATAGTCATACCTAAAAAGTAATCACCACAACCGATTACTACAAAGAGGACCCCAGTCTGAAGCTCGGGTGCAAAAGAGTGAATCAGAGAAGTATCCAACTTACGTGGCAGTATGTGCTGTTAGTAGGGACTGTACACAATGCTTTGCAGAGCGACGAGCATGGTCAACATGTTCAACCCGTGCAATTCGGCTGTACATCTGTTAACACCTCAGCAGATGTCAATGTCACAAAATACAAAAACTTTTTCTCATTTAGTTATAAAAAAGTACCTTTAAGGGAAATGCTGCCACATCTCCAATAGCAAAAATGCCAGGTATACTAGTTCTGAACTGGCCATCAACCTGAAATTTGAACATCAGAGCAAATGTGTCAGTTATGCTAACTTTCTTGAGCAAGTAATGAGATTTTCTACAAGAGAGCTTACATGCAATCAGATATTTATACTTTACATGTTCAGTAATCATGACTAATATAATAAGACTATACATCTCCACTGAAGTTAGAGTGATTTTTGATTTTTGTTTTCCCAGAAAAAGGACACAAAAGATAAGGTTGAGATTCAACAGAGGGTGTCATTGCTAATCTCCAATTACTCCCATAACCATTTGCTTTTGGAAACAGAAGTATTGCCCAAAATAATAGATGAAAGTGGTGATATTAACAGAAGTTCATGATTCTTGTGACAGCCTCCTCAAAAGAGACTACGTGCAATCATCTTCAATACCTGTATTCCTCCAACACCGCTATTTAAACCAATACTTTCAAATGGACCAACTGCTGGTTTTGCTCCGATGCCAATAACAACCTGCATCAAACAGCCACAATTCAATATCTTCTCATTTGTAACTTGAATAAGCAATACACCTATCAAATATCTAACATTTGGAATTGGAAACATAAAATATGACCGGCAATGCAAGTTTTGATTAAACGTGGATCCACTTCAATCAAAACTTCTTACATGATAACAAGCATTTCTAAATTACCGTGTCAGCTTCAATTGTAGAACCATTTTCGAGTTTCACACCAACTACACGACCATCAGACCCAGCTTCTAAATGATTTATTGAAGCTCCCTGAAGTATGAGATAGAAACAAATTAGAATCTTATGCTTCCTGCATACAATCAACTGGAGTACTCACGTTTCCATACTATCTTCTTGTCTTATCTCTCTTTTGGTAGGATTGGTGAACTAGGCAATTGTACAGTTGGAAGAAGAGAAGGTAAAACAAAGCACTTACTTTTACAAATTTGACACCATAATCTTGATATAGCTCTTCATATTTTTGTCCCAGAGATGGAGTAAACAATCTTGTCATAAGATGATCTTCAGGAAAAATGATCTATAGTATTATTAAAAGGTCAGGTCAATATTTGTCGAATAGATAACTAAACAAGCTAAAATTGGAGTTTGAAACCATCTTTGAAATAATAATCATTTGCAGAACGAGGTATGATGGTCACTCACAGTGGTATCAAGTTTCCAACCAACTGCTGCTGCTGCAACTTCCATGCCAATGTAGCCACCACCGACGATGACAACTTTCTTTGCTTTCTCCTAAGAATTGCATCATCCAATATCAGCAGTGAAGCCAATACATATAATCAAAATTTCACATAATTATTTACTGTGTGAGTGTCTTCTGATATTAATTCCTAGTTGGCACAACAACTACAAATTGCACAACAACTACAAATTACCAGTGATGATATAAGCGAATTGGCATCTGCAACGTCCCGAATATAATGAACTCCAGCCAAGTTACCTCCAATTTTATCAGGGAATCTGAAGCGAAGGAGAAATATAATTGTCATTTTGTCGATTAGAAATTTAGATATCATTGCAGAAGAATACTATCTTGAGAAAACCAATTATTGTACTTTATGATGCTACACTATCTTTGAGAAAACCAATTATGATATTTATGAAGGCAAAAAACATCAGTTCAACTTCTTGCAGATGGGAATTATCTGGACATAAGAAACTACCCAAAGTTTACAAACGGTGCAGATTAATTCAATATCTAGAAAAAGGAACTATAAAGGCAAAAAGGTTGGAGGAGACCTAATCTTATCCCAAGCATGAGTCAGTGAGCACAATGTTAATTTATTACATTAGATGAAAGAACATGTTAACTTTAAACATAAAGCAGGCAAACCTCTATAACAAGGGGATACTTTGTGAGTTTTGCATTACAAGATCGTTGGTAAAGGACTCAAGCAGCTCTCAGTTTTTAGGACAATCAGATGCTAAATTTTTTTAGTAACTTGCATAGTTAAAGTTAGATTATTTGCAAAGACTTGATTTTCTATTTGGCATATGCTACTCTTGGGGTATAGTTTTAAGGGCATGAGATAGTTCCTTATTCAGATTTCCCTTTAATTCAACTCAGAGCTCTACCATCACAGTATTTGGACCAGAGAGATTGTAGAGTTCAGATTGAAGTGGATACTCTTGGGGACAGAGGATAGTGAAAGAAGGTATTCAAAAGTGGAAATACCTGGAGGCAGTGCACCCAGTAGCAATTATTAGGGCGCCATACTTCACCAACTTTCCTGAATTTGTTTTCAAAGTTTGCTTTTCAATATCAACGTTGGTCACTGGATCTTCATAGAGCATCTACTTGGAAAGGAAATGGAGTGAGCAGAAACATATATTACCAATTCTTATGCACATAATGTAGGCGGAGGTTCCAAAAACTTATCCTTCAAAGTATCTGGAGAAAATACTAATCCTTAAACAGTCTCCGGAAACACTTCCAAAACCTGATTCTTAATACACACTCCTCTTCTTTGGAACTTATAAAAATATAGAATCATCTCCAAACTAAGGAAGAAAATCCAATCAGTAATAATTTCTCGGTTATACAGCAAATTTCTTTGTGAAGCCAAATTGAATGGGAATCTGATTATACTAGTACAAGTGTACAACGAGATCTTACATTCAGGGAAAACTGTGTTAGTCTCTCTCTCTCTCCCACACTTACAATTGTTAAGAGACAGAGAACCTTATATAAAGCTGCTAGTCATGATAGAACTATATCATATGAACAAAGAAGAGGAATACATGTGTACCTCTATCCCTTTCTCATTGTACCACTCAGGAGTCTGCCTTTCACCACCTGATCCAACACAAGTATGGAAACCCTAGAGTAACAAATGCAAACATAAATATTTAGAGACAGGAAAACTAGAATATGGAATGAGATATTAACAAGGCATCTTTAGAGTGCACATTGTGAAAAATGCCCAGAAACAATTTTTGTCAGGCGGAAGCTTGCATTTTTCATTTTTGGGACGTCCACCAGAAGCTTGCATTTTTCATTTTTGGAAACATCAACTACCCCCAATCTACCACTTATTTACAAAAAAAACACATAGCCCATATTTTTACTCTCACTAGTCACTACCCATTAATATATTCATTTATTATCTCCACTCACTTTACACTCATTACCATTTATTAAAACATGTACCACCAAAAGCAATTGAAGCTTTTGGTGGACGGAGGGAGTAGAAATTAGCACTTATAGTTATAATACATATTAAGATTCATACAAACAAAATTATATGATATTTGATAATGTAATACAATTATCAAGTACTTAATTAAGCATATATCTTGCAAAAATAAAATAATTCAATTCACTATGGAATGATTAAATAAACAAACCATGATAGCTACAAAATTAAAATTATTCAACACACGTAAATTATAAGTTTCAATGTAATGAATGTTGCTAAAAAGCTCAAATCTTGATTCCCACTAACCTGTAATGAAATCTTAATCTAAAATTAATTGAATAAAGTAATTCAATTCACTATGGAATGATTAAATAAACAAACCATGATAGCTACAAAATTAAAATTATTCAACACACATAAATTATAAGTTTCAATGTAATCAATGTTGCTAAAAAGCTCAAATCTTGATTCCCACTAACCTGTAATGAAATCTTAATCTAAAATTAATCATAGGAAGAAAAATTTATTCTTCTTAAAAAAGTACAAGAACTAAGTTTAGAATTGAGAAGAAGAAAAAGAAAGAGACAGGATTATGAATTAGAGGAGAGTTAGATTGGATCCTCTACTTTTTGTTCATTTGAATTATTCAAAGAAGTCAATTTTCTTTTTAACATTTTTTATAATTAAAAATAATTATCTATAATAAATTTACTATTTTTCCTAATAAAATAAAAAACGGGCCTCTCTCCGCCCCTGCCCAGAAATACCATTGACATTGCAACTCTCTGATGAAGACGAAGTTTCACTTTTTTTATGAAACTCAAGAACAATGATCTTAGAGTATGAAAATGCATTCAAAATATACAGATCACATATCCATATTCTCGAGCAAAAATTAGGAAGTAACATTGTGCTCACCGGCAAACGTGCTGGTTTTTTATCCAAAGGGAATAAATAGCCTTTTGTCAAAGCTGGTCGCTCATAAGGTGCATATGCCTGCATTTAAGAACAAAATCCAGCCTTAATACCATTAATGCAGAACGTTATATATTAATCTTGCAAACTCAGGAAGAAGATGATGTGATACTTTAAGTAATGTCTCTTTTGTATGTCCAAATTATTCAGATAGCTAATATGAGCTTGATCCTATTCTTGCTAGTCCAGAAAAATTATCAGATTAACGTGATCTCAAAAAATCCTTGAGCAAAAGTTGGTAATAATCATATTTTCTTTTAAGCACAGTCAGAAAGGGGTACAGTTGCATATTGCTTCAGCTAATTAGTAGTTAAACAGTAATCATGCGCTTATTTATCAATCTTTCAACATACCTTAAGCTAATTCCTATTTTGTAGACTTTTATGATGAACAGATGATTGTATATGGAGGTGTACGCAAAACCACACACACCAACAAAAAGGACCAGGGACCATGAGTTCGGTTGTTGTTTTATTTATAATGCCATAATCACTGTAAACTGATTGAAATTAGTCTACTTTTCCAAAGTTTATGACACTTCAGTGAATCAGTTAACACTAAAACGGGGTGAATATTCACACCACTGTCATGTTAAAGACCTAATCACCTTTCCATCCAATCTTTGTGATTCACAAGACTTCAACTAAGATTCTGCTAATA
The DNA here is from genome assembly GCA_036937905.1 of Salvia rosmarinus. Taxonomy (NCBI): domain Eukaryota; kingdom Viridiplantae; phylum Streptophyta; class Magnoliopsida; order Lamiales; family Lamiaceae; genus Salvia; species Salvia rosmarinus. The sequence goes on from CM072814.1 coordinate 71,117,421, forward strand.
GACAACTAACTATGGCTAACAGCTTAAAAATATACACTAAATTCCATTTTCTGATGCTCCATACGAACAACTAAAGCAGTGCAGCAACACGAATAATAGAATGAAAAACCTCTTTGGAGACAATGCAGAGCTTCCCATCAGCCATTCCATGCTCAACAAAAGCCCGAGCCGCATAACCAGCTGCATTACCACCTCCTACTATAACGTATCTGCAACCACAAATCCAAACGCACATACAAGAGTGATCAACACAAATTCTTCTAGAAACACACACACAACAACAACAACAACAACAACAACAACAATTATTTAGATGCAATAATCGAAAGGCAAAGTAATTACTCCCGATTTTCATTGGCGAAAGACGATGCTGAAACGATGAATCTCCGGCGAAATATTGCGGAGCCAATGCAAGATGGCTCAGAAATCTGATTCAGTGGAGCTGATTGAGGACACCAGAGCGAAAGCCTATGCTTCAGCGACAGCGCGTGTGAAATGCTCGACATTCTCGCTCTACAAACTGCGAGAACAGAAATGAAGAAGTGCGAAAAACAATCGGATAACGAGAAGTTGATAGGAGAGAGAAGGAGGGCAGACCTGAAGAAGAAGACATTGGGATGCAGAGTTGATTAGGTTTATATATGCTTGAAAATATAATAATTGGGATGGAATGGATTGATCATTTAATTTAATAGGAAATTGGCTCTTCTGAAGATTCAAGAGCCGTGGGTTTAGTATGTGCGTGTGCGGCGGCGATTGGCGGAGTGAAAGGGACGTCTGAAACAGTGGTGGCGACTTTTTCCGGTGAAATGGGATGGGCCGCCATTGTAGTTTGGATTTTACTACCTTATAATCCAGTTGTCTTATTATCATTGAGTCGTTAGTTTGACACTTCTAGCTGTTTCCCTACTATACTATGTATTCATGATTAAAATTGTTTCATTAACTAATTATTTAATATTTTTAGTAAAGATTTAATATTCATAATTCACAATTAAAATTTGCTAATTCATACTTATATTTAATTAAAATTTAATTAGATCTTAATTCTCTGAATACATATACGGTTCCATGTCCAATGATGCAGCCGTCCTCACTAGAGTGTGCCTCTATATTAAAAGTTCTCATGTATTCTTTTAAAATTTATTCACCAAAGAATGATAATGCATAGAAGGCGATTAGTATGAAGGGATCAAATAAGTTATCAAATAAATAAATATGCATGTTTAATAGTATGAGTTTTAGATTTGTCCCTGAGCTTGTAATAATGCCGCGCTTGTTATCATAACCTGATTTTTATTCTAGACAAATATAGTAAATTGAGTACAACCTATCGATTTTGTTAAAACTTTTTCCTTATCATAGCAGATTAAGTTTCCGATTTATGACAAATTAATACATTGATAAGACGCCTTCTTTTCATACGATAGGTTGGAGGTTTAAATTACTAAATTAGTGCATGTGAGATTCATTTTGTATTTCTTCAAAAAATATTATCAAACTTTCTATATTTTATTACAATCAATAGAGTATGAGGAGGTCTCTCTATAAAAACAAAAAAATAAAATAAAGCAAAAAAAAAGAGAGGGGAAAATAAGGAGGGTAGGAGGGGTGGAGGAGTCAAAGGGGTGGCCTCAACACTCAACTAAGACCATTAACAATTCATATTATTGAAGCACATTATTCAATGACACTTATAAATTTATATGACCATTAAACTCTTCTTTGTCTCAGAAAATAACACTTGGATTCTATGATAACGTAAGCAATTAATATTATATGGCTGAGATTAGAGTAGCATGCATTCAAGATATATTACATAGATATATCTCCAAAATGTAAAATGTAAAATGTAGAATTGATAGAAGATACTATAACAAAGCAAAACATATTAACAACAAGTAAATAAGATATATACACAAATATAAAAAAAATATTCAATCTTATTGCTATGTCGCGTAAAAGTGATAGGTTCGTCCGAGAAGTGTATTTTCTCTTGTCTCTCGTAATAATACAACAACTCTAACACGTGGAATTGACAAAAGACATGTTCTAGTTCTTAGAAAAATCTATATTTGTTGCATGTGTGTTTCTTTATTAGTAAATATCTGAGACCAAATATCTTACGTTTGATTCCACGTGACACTACTTTAAAACTTCTATTAATTGATAAAAAAAATAAGCCATATATGAATGCACAAAAGAATAGGGTTGAGTACTCGAATATATCATCTTCTTGTTCATGACCCACATTGGGCCAATATTCATTCTTCTTTTGAAAATCAAGGCGTCAAATTAGTGATATTAGTTAAATTAATTTATGAATTGTGCAAAATCATGGAAAATGTGGTTCAAAATTAGAATGATTTGAAATAGATTTTACCCAATCTATTCTAGAGTGTCGCCTAAGTGTATTTAAGTAAAATCTTATTTCATTTTATTACATTTTCTAGTCCAATTAATCATTAGTGATTATAAATTAATAAAATACTTGATGGGTATACGTACATAATATATAAATTTAGCACTTAGAATTAGATAGGAATGCATGCATGCCATGCAATTTTTAAACTAAAACTACAAATAACGGCAACCTTTGCAACATTTTGGTCGACCATAGCGATTAAAAAAGGAAAGAGACCGCCCACGGTTCAGCTGCAACCGACCCCACCTTTTATCTCTTCCCTTTCTCTATTCTCAATATGTGACATTTGTCATAAAATTATTGGTTCGTTGGATTTTTTTTACATTAACATAAAATTTGTTATATCATTTGTATATTATATTAAAAAAAAAAATATCCAATTTTTTTATTTTTTTCATTCTTTATAAATATATACTAATATTGTCATAATTATACGCACAACACAATTCTCTCTTCTATTCGTCGTTGTTTCGATCTTAGTAAAAGTTTGGACAATGGAGTAAATGTTAGACTATCAGAGGAAATGATAGACTGCTAGAGGAAATGTTAGATTATCAGGGGAAAGGTTAGACTATCCGAGGAAATGTTAGACTATCCGAAAAAGGTTAGACTATTGGAGCAAAGATTATACTATCAGGGGAAAGGTCAGACAATTAGAGGAAATGTTAGACTATCAAAGAAAAGGTTTGTCGTATTTTCTACTATTATTAATTTTAGTATTTTTGAGCTTTTACGCATTTTTCTATAATACAAATTTATTTTTATTATAGTTAATTATTTTATATTAAAAATAATATAAATAATTTTGTGGTTGGATGGTTATGTGGTAATTCATAAACCATAAAAATTTATATGGTTGGGTTGGGTGGAATAAGAGAAAAATTAATTAAATATTAAAAAGATTGGATGGTTAAGTGGTTGGTTGATTGCCGATAAACATAACCTAAGTAAAACTATATATAGATTAATGTGCCTTTCTTTTATTTATGTTATACTTCATCATTATTACTTTGCATCGGATCTATTTATATTAATGAACTGTCAATTTTGATCATTCATATATCAATTTTACAAGCGGTTATGACTAAAAATCTAGATTTTCATTCTAAAGTATAATTTGAACTAGTCACATATGAACTATTCTTTTACTTTCTAGAATTTTTATTTTTATCTTTCATCATTTAATTCTCAAATGATTATAAAATATTCTCTCCATCCATAAAATTCTTTTATACACTTTAGTAGCATATGTTCTTATAAATCGTAATGAATATAGAGTTAGTGGAGAAGGAGACTCACAATTGTAAAAGTATTAGATAAAAAATGAGTAAATTAATATTAAGTGGAATTAAAAAGGTGGGACATAATTTTTTTTCTTTCAAATAAGTAGGCAGTATAGAGAGGAAAGTTAAGAGGGTAATGTGGGGTCCATATCCATAAGATGAAAGTAAACATTTTTTTGTGAACGGCCCAAAAGGGTTATGTGAGGTCTGTATCCACCTAGAGGAGACTCTACAATTGCATATATCACATAAGTAAGAACATTCATATCAACTTGCACAATGCACCCACCGTTTCTCAATAATCTCACATATGTCTATGGCACACGAATAAGTTCTTGTTCTCCACCCACATATGAAGTATCATTCAATTGACCTCCATGTATTAGTATTATACACTTATCCATCATCTGCATCGCATAAAATCCATATATGTTTAGCACAATACTCACAAACACAAGACACCGAGGCGAAATTGAGCATGATGTGAAAATACACAATTTCACATTTATGTGTAAAATATGCTAAGAAGCGAAATTATGTAAAAATTACGCATCACTATGAAAAGTATACTAAGATGCAAAAATTGGAAACTATGAAATTTCGCGTCTTGTCCAATTTTGTAATTCGTGAACATAACGCGAAATTATGTAATTTCATGTCATGTCTACGAATCGTGTCTTAAGCTGAGTTACACATCTTTAAGAACACGAAGCCAACATCATAAAATCATAAACTATAAATCACGAAATACAAAAACTAACAAGAGCTCGTCCATTGTAGTATTAAAGTTGCCTTAAAAAGATTTAATTCTGATAAACTCTTCAACCCAACCATATAGATTCCGAACCCTAGGTGAAGAAGAAGAAGAAGAAGAATGTAAAACTTGACTGAAAAAACAAAGAAGAAATTGAGAGTAAGAAGAAGTGAACGAAGACAAACTGATTAATTTTGAAAAAAAAACTGATTTTTATTTTTTATTATCAATTTTATTATTTATTTTGAAAATATATTAATAATTTAATAAAAAGGGAAAAGTTGTCTCTTTATTATAAAATTGATTACAATTAATATATATTTATTTTATGGCTACAATTAATCTTTTTTTTGGTATCATGGGGAATCCGCAACTGCTACCTAAGGTGCGATTGGGTAAACCCTACGTTCATGTGCAATAGCCTGCAAACCACACATGACATGTAAATCACACTTGAAAAATCAGGTGTAACAGACTCAAATCCATAGAGGCGTTTAGTGGGTTCGAACATGTGACCTCTCGACTACAGAAACCCACCTTATATAATTAATCTTTTGTTAAGCAAAATGGTTATTTATGTGTATTTGCACTAATTATTAAAATAAAGTAGAACATGACATGAAGTGTACAATATAAAACGCTAAATTATATATACCTTCAATATTACTCCCTCCATTCCCATACGTCCCATGACATCAAAACACATACACACCAATATAGTGGATAATTTTATTCATTCCATCCCTGATTATTGCATAGGAACTGAAAATACAAGGATTTTGTAATGATCATTATTAGGGTAAAATGAAAAGTTCTGCATTATTATACTATAAAATTCTGAAATGAAACACTTATTTAAGGATAAAATTCATTTCAAAATAAGATATTTATTAGGGGATGGTATGATATCAAGACGATCAAAACTAATCTTGTTGTAAAATGGATCAAAACCAATAAGGTTATAACTTATAACCTTTCGACAGTGCCAATAATCAGAAAGAAAACAGTTACAAATTGTAACTAAATTAGCTTTTGGCCTAAACCTTCTAAACCATAAGAAACAAACAGATGCTGCAGGCCAAAATAATAAATCATCACTAAACATCTTAATTAAGTTCTAAACTACAATGCTATTTTCTTTCTTGTGGGAAACTCAAAGAATCAAATATAACATGATAAAGGAAAATGTACAAACTGACTCATTAATATCTAATGATTCCAATCTTTATAAATAAATATAAAAGAGTAAAAAACTAACTAATATGGAACTGGTATGGAGGATTTACCAGCTTGATCAAGAACCTCAAGCACATCGGCTCTACTCCTCACCATCTTATGGAACACTTCTCTAATCTGCTGCTGCAGCGGCAGCAGCCCTTCCTCCATCTTGGCGCATATCTCCGCCAGCTCGGCCACCTGAACCGCCACCTCCGCAGCCTTGTCGTCATCCAATGGGAACATAAACGAGTCCGCCAAATCCACGAGCCACAGCGCCACCCTCTCCATCCTCTGGATCTCGTCCAGCAGCCCCGCGCTCCCCTTCTTCTCCTTCTTCTTCCAATCCTCCCCGATCTTCTCCACCAGCCCGCTCATCGGCTGCGCCCAGTTCAGCTGCTTCGGCACGGGCAGGTGCGTCGCCAGCCCCGCCCGGTCCTGGCACGGCACCGCCGCCACCAGCGCCCACATTACGAACACCAGCACGTTGCTCATGATGTATATCGGCATCGGCAGCGACGTCACCTCCGCCCCCCTCGGCGCTACCAAGCTGGCAGCCATCGCGTGCGTCTGCTTCGCGGCCGACCACGACTTGGCCACCGACCACGACAGGGAGCGGAAGTGGCTGGCGTAGCGTTCCTTGTTGCCGCCTCGGCGGGCGGCCGACCACGTGCGTTCGGTGATCCGGCCGTGGAAGGAGGAGGCCCCGCCGGTGTGGTCCTTGTCGTCGAAGGCCATGGAGGTGAGAATGGTGGCGAGGGCCTTGCGGGCTCGGCGGACGTGGCCTTCGCCGAGCGGTTGCTGACGGAGGGAGGAGACGGCGATCTGGGCGAGGTTGTGCCAGCGGCGGAGGAGGTCGACGCCGTGAGAGACGGCGTTGCAGAGGTCGAGAGATTTGAGGGCGCGGTCGAGGAGGTCGGGGATGAGGCGGTCGAGGGGGGGCTTGGAGATGGAGGCGGGGTCGCGGCCGGAGATGAGGAGGGCCTTGAACTCGGCCTCACAGCAGAGGAAGGCATCTAGGAGGTTGCGGAGCCACGAGATGGAGAGGAGGGCCGGGGCGGGGCGGGGCGGGGGCGGGCTCGTCGGCGTCTGGGGAGGGGAGGAGAGGGGCAGGAGCTCCGAGAAGCGGGTGGAGACGTGCTTCTGGAAGAGCTCGAGGTCTTCTTGCTCTTGGTCGTGGACGGGTTCGATGGTGGTGACCTGATTGCGGCGGATGCTGATGAGGTTGAGGAAGGAGCCCTGATTGTCGTTGGTCGGCATGGTTGTTTTGTTTTGCAGTTGGAGGTGATGATGAGAGTTTTAATATATTCAACCCCGAATTTCGTGGTCATAGTTTCGGAGGTTGACTCGGTATTTTGCGTGTCTTTTCCTATTCTTGTCTTTTTGTGGATTGCAGCGTTAACACATCATAATATGAGACTAAATTTGTAGGGAGATTCCAATGGTGAAACACTGAAATAGAATATGTAAAAGTTTGTAATAAATGAATAAGATAATCTATCGAAATAGTTGTTTTATATTATGAAGTTAAAAAGTAGTTATAAAGATTTTTTAAAAAAAGTAAATAAATGACTATTTTATTACAACAATTCTTATATATTCTTCTGCACAGTGCGGATGTCCCAACATATGCTCTGTATATCTCCCACATATGGGTTCTTGGAAGATTATACACATGCTTCTGACCCCCTATATGTGTAGAATATGTAGAACACATACAGAACGTTCACACATAAGATTGGTCTATTCAGAGTGTGTCCACTACTTTATTAGTTACTCTAAATGATATGATGTGAGTGAGACTCGTATGATTGTCATGCTATGTGATGGGATATGGCCTAACCGCTCAAGCCCAACAGTAGGTCCACGTGAACTGGGCCTGGCCTAGCTACTTTGGCTACACGGTTTGGCCCAAAAGCCCAGCACCTAAACCCTATTCAAGATCAACCATATCCTATCAGATATGGAAGGAGATATTGGAGGAGATATTCAAGGATCGAATCTATCTTAAGAGATCGGATCACATAGTAATCGGTAGAGATCCACAACATATATAAATAGAGGTTAGATTAAAGGTAGAAGAGGAGAGCAACTATTGGAATACTCGAGCTTTTAGATACACTCATTGTAATCACATATAGTGAAAGTATTGAGGAATCACTCCTCCGTGGACGTAGATCTTTTCCTTGATCGAACCACATAAAAGCCTCTTGTGTTCTTTACCGTTTTCATAAATCTCGCACACACAAGATTTATCATTGGCGCCGTATGTGGGAAACTCCTACAAAAAGCTTCGTTTCTCTACACGAAATCAATGGCAAGGACTCGCAAACATTAGCGCCGCGGTGGTGCCGGCAACGACGATCCAAGACCCGACCAAGCTATCACACGTCACGGGAAAAGAAGTCGCCACTGCCGATAGCAACAATACCGAGGTTACATAGAAAATATACCTATACACCCTCGGGATCGCCGCCTATCGGAGAAGGAGCCGACCTCAACACCCGGTGAGCGCGGTTCACCGATCTCATGAGGTCCTCGGCAGAGCCGTGTCGGAATTCCTCAACGCCCATATGGACCAATTTCAAAGCTTCTTGAGCCAAAGGACAAACGGAGCGGGAACCTCAAGAACGCCCGGATTGGCAATCACGGGTGCCCAAGGTCGTTCACCTCTCCGAAATGACCGAGAACGTTCACCTCGGCGAGATAGCCGAGAGCGCTCACCTCGACGAGATAGTCGAGAGCGTTCACTTCGGCGATATAGCCGAGAGCGTTCACCTCGGCATCCTGCTCGTCGATCACCTCGGCCAGCCGCTGATCGCTCCCTTTTTCACACGTAAAAGGTGTATATAGAAGGTAAGCGAGTATCGTATCCACATGGATTGTAATACGAAAACACAGAAGCTAACTCAACGATAATTCATCATTATTCAAGCACAGAAAAAAGGTGAAAGGTTTAAGGGCTTCGGAATTTAATCCAAAGCAAAGGTAACCATGCAGAAATATAAATATAAAGCAATAAACACACGGAAGATAAAAGATAAGAGACTAACCCTGGGGATGCATTAATCCTATCCACAACGTATGTTTATCCTGTTCCTATTAACCCATTTTAATCCGCATAAGATGGAAGATCACATATATAACCAACAACTCCGATTCGACAATTGCGGTCAGAGATTACGAGTTTTCCTACCATTCTAGGTGAAAACAAGCAACTCCAAAAGGATCACTAAGAATATGCTTCCTACGAATATCCTATCTCGCCACGACTCGCGCTTATTCGTATCATGCATTCAAGATCGATTGACAATTAATACAATTACGTAATTAACCGACAACTAGATATGCATCAAGATTGATCGAAATCAACACATATAAATAAGCACCAAGAATCATGAATCAATGCTTGGAAGGTAAATAGCGATAATGTAAATCACAACATATAAGATCGAATCATGCAAACCCTAGGATCAAGACGGAATTTTAGCTACGCATAATTAAAATAACAAAGCAATAAATAATTAAATAAAACATAAATTAAGATAGATAGATAAACCGTAAGAATCCACGAAGAAAAATTGTAGCGACTTGAATCCTAAGAAATTTCAATTCTAATACTAAACTATGAAATTGGAATGAAAATACTTAAAGAAAAAGCTAAACTAAATTAAACGGGAAAAGAACTTGCAAAAGAAAATAAAGAAGAATTTGTGTTCTGCTCTGGAATGGTGTTGATAAGCTACTTCTCTATCTGCCTATTTATAATAAAACATAAGCTCCCTTTTTTCATAAATTCCCCAATCCTATTCTGACTCTGATTCAATCCTATTCTGACTCTGATTCAATCCTATTCTGACTCGGATTAGAAGTATACATGGACTAGGTGTCTCAAATTGCTGAAAATTCATGATTTCTCGCGAGTTTTGCCCTTGCGACCTTAGGTCGCGAGCAAAACTCGCGAATCGTCTTTTCTCGGCTGCACGCGACTTCACTGCTTAGCTCCGCTCTCTCTCGTCCGGACCGAATTACAATCTGTTTGCGCCACGGACTCCTATTGAGATGCTCTTTAACATAGTTAACTTTGTACATCCATCCTTATCAAATCCATTTCATCATATTCAACGTCGTTTTCAAACAGTTCTTCTTCATGAGCTCATGACCGGGCTATTGATTCCTCTTTATCGTGATCCACCTTTTGACATTAAAACCTATGATAAAATGACATGAAATACACACGCATAATATCTTCCAAGGTAAACATAAATATATCAAAAGACAACTAAAAGATCACTTATCACTTAGAAACGAAACGAATATAGCCTTATAAATCATGTAAAAATGAGGCTTATCAGCCGCCCCTAACCATTCACCCCGGCGATATCCACGAAGTCGATCACCTCGGTACAACTACCGAAGTCATTCGCCAAGACACGCCCGCGAGGCCGAACGGGACCGAAGAGAAGAAAGGCGGAGTCGATCCCCTCATCAAAGAGACGATAGATGTCGCCATCGGTCTCCCACCCCTTCTGAGAGGGATGCCAATGAACTCCCAGGATTCGATCGGTACGGACGGATCATCTCCCCTTTCTCAAGGGAAATCCTGGATACACCCCTGCCGCAACGATATCGGGCACCCAACATCGCCGCCTACAATGGCCTCGGAGATCCCTCTGATTTCATTTTTGCTTATACTACTAACATGGCAAATCAAGGAATGGAAGATTTTCACATGTGCAAGATCTTTCCCGAGGTGCCGGTCTCCAACGCACGACGATGGTTCACCTCACTTCGCTGAACAAAGATACACGCTTCGAGATCTCATGGATCGGTTCAGTGGCGTTTACCAAAAGATGCCACCAAAGAACCATCATCCGACCGCCACCATCCGCGAGGGCGACGCGAGACGATGTCAAATTTCGCCTCACGGTTTATCAAGGAATCCTCAAGATCGATGATAGTAACGATCTCTACATCATCAATGCGTTCAAAACGGATCCGACCAGCGATCGAACAAAGAAATCACCGTGAGAAGTCAAGACGGCGAGTAGCCTTTGGACCCCGGTGGATAACTATGTCAAAGGGGACGAGTCGGATCGTAAAAAGGAAGATATGGGACGATCGAGCCGAGAAGAAGAGGCTTGATGATCGGGAAGGGCACCGATCGCGAAGTGCCTTCGATAGAATCAAAAAGGCCCAATGGAGTCCAGATTGGGACCTCGGCCAAACTCGCAATAATCGCTCAAGTCAAGGCGGAGATATTCGAGCTCCACACTGAGCTCTTCACTGAGCTCTTCCCAAAACCACCTCCTATGAAAGGAGGATCCAAGAAAAAGTCGAAGGACATGTATTGCGACTACCACCAGGGGTATGGTCACAACACCGACGACTGCAGAAGTCTGGGCTCGAAAATAGACGAGCTCGTTAAAAAAGGTGCGCTCAAGAAATACCTCGACCGCACCACGAGCGAGTCGGGAAACAAGAAGCGGAGAGGAAAGAACGGAGGTGGCAACAATTGTGGGCCGACCTCGAAGACCGTGCACCCCGACGATGATGAGGACGACGGTCCCAATGCAATGGAGCAAGTATACGCTATCACCGGACTCCCCATAGGTACGACGAGGTCGTCATTGAAAACCGAAGCTCGGAGACCGATCCCCGAGGAGCCAAAAAACAAGCGACTTCGGGACGGTGAGAGCATCGTGTTTTCCAACGACGACCCAGTACCCAAGGTCATGCCCCATCAAGATGCTATTACCATACAAGCAGTGGTGGGCAATAAGAACGTCCATAGGGTCTACATCGACATCGGCCCTCTGCCATCATCATTTTCAAAGTCGCTAGACAAACTCGAGGTCGGAGGATCCAAATTCATCCAAAGACCGCCTAAGCTACTTGAGCTTCACTCAGAGGCGATACAACCGTAGGTATTATCACCCTTCCAACACCGTAGGACGTGCTTCCGTGTCGGTCACCAAAGCCGCTCAATTCTTCCCGGTCGCGCTCTCTCCGTATAACATCATCATCGGAAGAGATTGGCTCTACGCCACCAAGGCCGCTCGCTCGGTCTACCACCTCACCATCAAAATACCCACCCGGCCGGGTATTGAGTATCCAGGTGATCAAGCAAGGCGAAAGAATGCCCGAGGATTTCACCAAGACGAGGCCTTACCTCGTGCCTAGCAATTACGTAACCCTCCTCGGTTGTCACCCCGGATGATCTAACGGACGACCTCTAATTATATGACGACGATCCCTCCAAGGTTGTCAAGGTCGGCACCCAGGGTCCCGCTGACATTCGACAACATGTTATGCAACTTCTGAGGAAATACAGGGACGTGTTCGCATGGTCCTCATTCGACATGACCGGAGTCTCACCCGAGCTCATCACTCATCGACTCAACATCGACCCGGCCACCAAACCAGTTCGACAAAGAAAAGGGCATTTGCGGCGTAACGCAAAGTGAGTGATAAGGACGGTGACCCAACCTGCAGAGCCAAGATCCTGTCGTCAAGTACCCATAGTTCGAAAGCCGGAGTGGTAGCGCATGTGTGTCGACTATACCGACTGAATAAGCACCGCCGAAGGATCGCTACCCTCTCCCCGATATTGATAAAAATGTGGAGGCATTGGTAGGTCATGAGATCTTCAGTTTCCTGGATCTTTATAAGGAATACCACCAAGTCTTGATGAGCAAGGAAGATGCTCCAAAAACGGCATTCATTACTGACTTCGGTGTCTTCGCGTACCGAAAAATACCTTTTGGATTGAAAAACGCTGGAGCTACCTACCAAAGAATGGTAGACGCAATATTCAAATATCACATAGAGAAGATCGTCGAGGTCTACGTCGACGACATCGTGGTCAAAAGCAAAAAAACGGCAAGCTATGTCGAGGACCTCAGTACTATCCTCCAGCTCCTCAGGTCGGCCAACCTCAAGCTCAACCCCCAAAAATGCACGTTCATGGTAAAAACGGGGAAATTCTTGGGATGCTGGGTTTCTCAAGAAGGGTTGAAGGCTAATCCCACCAAAGTGAAGACGATACTTGACATGCAAGTGCCAAAGACCGTTCGTGAGATCCACAAACTCACCGGATGCTTGGCTGCCCTCAGCAGGTTCCTATCCCGGGCTACCGAGAAACAACTTCCCTTCTTCAAAATCTTGAGGAGAGCCCCGGATTTCGCTTGGGAGGATGAGCACCATGTCGCCTTTACACAGCTAAAGGAGTACCTCGCCCACCTGCCCACACTGTCCGTCCCAAAAGAAGGCGAGCTCCTTTCCTTATATCTGGCCGCCTCGGATGAGGCAATCAGCGCAGTACTGGTGTGAGATGAGCTCGGACGATAACTCCCTATTTATTTCATCAGCCGAGCTCTCAAAGGACCGGAGACTAGGTACACCAGCTTTGAAAAATAGTGTTGGCACGGTGAATGCCAAGCGACGCCTCCGACCTTATTTTCAAGCCCATTCCATCCAGTCTCGATCGACTTACCCACGAGACGAAGTTTTGTCAAAACCCGATTCGTCAGACGATAGCTAAGTGGGCACCGGAGCTCGTGAGCATGACATCTTATACTCCCCTGCACCGCCATAAAGGGCAAGCTCTAGCCGACTTCCGGTAGAAGCCAAGTTTACCGAGGTCAATCCTACCAATGAGGTCACTCTAACCTCCGCCTTCCAACGGAGGAACCCGCCTCAACCTACCTAATGGTCATTGGCAAATATACGTGGGCGAGCCTCATGCAAAACAGTAAGCAGGCGACATCTTGCTTCTCGGCCGAAAAACAAGTTAAGAACCTATGCACTTGTTCTCCTTCCCGACAACAAACAACGAGGTGGAATATGAGGCACTAATCTCGTGACTTCGCCTTGCAAAAGAGTGAAAGTGGAAAAATCAAGATCTTTGGAGATTCCGGTGGTGGTAAACCGTGTCTTAGGGAAATACGAGGCCAAAGAGGATAGGATGAAGCAATACCTTCAGAAAGCAAAAGAATGCTGACCTGTTTCAGGTATTTCACAATTCACCGAATCCCGATAGGTGAGAATAGCCGAGCTGACGTCCTCAGCAAATTAGCCTCATCATCAACAAATCCACCAAGGAGAAGTTCAATCCAGAAGTATCGAAGAGCCCCACATCGGCGTCATCACAGAGACCGAACCGAATTGGATGACTCCTATACGAGCTTACCTGGAAGAAGGCGTGCTTCCACAAGATCGGCTCGAAGCCAAAAAACTGATGATCAAGTCACAAAATATCTTGTTCATGAAGGTACTCTACAGAAATCCTACCTCCAACCCTCCCGAGATGCCTTGGGCGTAAGAGGCGGACTATGTACTAAACGAGATTCACATGGGATCTTGTGGAAGCCACATCGGTCACGAGCTCTCTCAAAGAAAACGCCGAGGTCGATATTATCGCTCACCTCATCCTAGACTCGGCCGAGCTCGTCAAGAAGTGTCCGGTGCCAACCCATGCCACGGTCAGAAGCTACCTCAAACCGACCTCGAGCCTACAAAGTCCACGGCCTTTTATGCGTTGGGGAATCGACATCGTTGGTCCCTTCGACCGAGCACCGGCGCTTCGGTATTTAGTTGTAGCCATAGACTACTTCACAAAGTGGGTCAAGTGGAGCCTCTTTCAAATCTCATAAGCAAAAGGATCCGTAACTTTGTTTGAAAATATAGTTTGCCGCTTGGCATACCACACGCCTTGATCTCGGACAACGGCACACCAGCTCATCGACAAAATTTGAGAGAATGGTGTGAAGAGCTCCGGATCAAACAACAGTTCACCTCGGTTGCACACCCACGTGTGAACGGACGGACATCAAGTGACAAACCGTGCGATCGCATAAGGATTGAAAAAGAGGCTAGATCGAGCTAAAGGGATTGGGTTGAAAATCTCCTCAAGTCCTCCGGTCATACGAATCGACACCTCGGACTTCCCACGGTGAAACACCTTCGCCTAGTCTATGGCACCGAGGTCATATACCACCGAGATCGGTGCCCGAGCCCAAGAACTCTTTACTGCCCGGCGGCAACGAGGAGAACCCACGAGTCAACCTCGATGCTCTAGAGGAAAACGTGAACTCGCTTTCATCAATGAAGCCAAGTACAAATGCCAGTCGTAAGTACTACAACAAGAGGTGAAAGCCTCCACACCCAAGTAAGCGATCTCGCCCTATGAAACAATGAAGCCAAGAAAGCCGAGCGCCTTAATAAATTGGACCCGACATGGGAAGGCCCATACAGGCGTCACGAGACCTCGGCAAAGGGCCTATAAGCTTGCTCACCTATCCGGTGCACTTATCCCCCGAACCCGACATATCACCCACCTTAGGAGGTATTTTACATAGCTTTCATTTCACGTCGGCATTATGTTAGCCCTCATTTTATTTTTTCCAAGTCACAATGTCGTTTACTTATCAATAAAAAATCTTTTTTTATTATGAGTTGATTACTTCGTCCTATCTTATATCTATGTGAAAATCTGTTTTCACCTCGGGTGGAACACACCTTACCTTTAAAAGGGGACGCCCTTGCGAAGATGACACACCTACAAAGTGGGTACTCAACAAACAAGGCAGGCATACAGATTACTCATTAATTTGAACATCTACATGCAAACGACGTCCAAATCGGATCTCATACAAGCAAGGCATACAGATTACTCATTAATTTGAACATCTACATGCAAACGACGTCTAAATCGGATCTCGTACAAGCAAGCACACAAACTACTCATTAATTTGAAACATCTACGTGCAAGGCATACAGATTACTCATTAATTTGAACATCTACATGCAAACGACGTCCAAATCGGATCTCATGCAATTTATACCTCTTTATTGGGAAGATATACACTTCGGTACAAAGTCTAAATACATTTACGACTAAAACCAAGTCCTAAGCTATATTTGTACCTCTTTATGGGGAAAATATACACTTGATACAAAGTCTAAATACATTTATAACTAAAACCAAGTCCTAAGCTATATACGATCACTGGTTTTCGAGCGCACCGCCAAGAATCACCGGCTACACCAATCAAACAAAATCTCCGGTCGACGATGAATACCCGGATGAACTCGGTGCATTCAACCCGATCAACGAGGTCGGCGCCACGACCGCCCAGACGCTCTTTGAACAGCACGCAGGCGCCCGACCTGAAGTGGATGCCCACGATCGAGGCCAAACTCCCGCCTCTTGATCTCGCCATCCCACCGTGTACACGACCTCGACCCCGACCGACATCCTTCCTCGCCGACTGATATCCTCGCTCGTCCAACTCCCGACGACGGGGCCCGACCACGAAGATATTTCGACATGTCCGAACCCATTAGTCGGAGCACCTCGGCATGGTCCATATAGCCACCGCCCACCTCGACTTCTTCAATTCTCACGTCGGTGGGGCGTGTGATCATGGGGCTCGAGCATGCGTCGCTATGACGATCTCGTAAAGCTGGAGGCAATTGACCGGTTCCTCAAGATAATCTTTAAAGCTCTTGCTATTGGGCCCCTCCTCGTCCCTTAGTACCATGCCTTCGGCGAACAAGAGTTGAGCTCGATCGTCTGCCTCGGATATGGTGATACCACCAGATCGGTGGATCACCGCCTCATATTCAGCGTGCTCTTCCGAGACCGCGCCAACTTCTCTTCGCCACCAAGTCGTTTCTTCACATTGTATCAAGCGCCTTGAAGGCCGTCGTGAGAGACATCCACCCCCGGACCTCGAGATGAATAATTCTCGCCTTTAAGGCTTCTTTCTCCGCTGGCGTGTCAACTCACGCTTAGCCACCCGGTCGCCACTTCGGCCGGTGGCGATGCCGTACATCGACCCCAGCGACTTGACTATCCATGTTGTGCAAGGTCCGAGTCACCGGTGAACGCCTCCGAACACCATCTCCTCATCCTTCTCGAAGAAGTGATCGCCCTTTTCACACGTAAAGGCGTATATAAAAGGTAAGTCGAGTATCGTATCCATGTGGGGATTGTAATACGAAACACGTGGCTAGCTCAACGATAATTCATCATTATTCAAGCATAGAAAATTGGGTGAAAGGTTTAAGGGCTTCAGAATTTAATCCAAAGTAGATATAACCAAGCATAAAATAAAATAACGCAAACAAACACTGGATGGTAAAACAGATAAGAACGACTAACCTGGGATGCATTAATCCTATCCATAACGTATGTTTATCCTGTTCCTATTAGCCAATTTTAATCCAGACAAGATGGAAGATCACAAATATAACCAACAACTTCAATTACGACAATTGCGGTAGTAGATTACGAGTTTTCCCTACCATTCTAGGTGAAAACAAGTAACTCCAAAAGGATCACTAAGAATATACTTCCTACGAATATCGTATCTCAGCTACGACTCAAGCGTTTATTCAGATCATGCATTCAAGATCGATTGACAATTAATACAATTACGTAATTAACCGACAACTAGATATGTAGCAAGATTGATCGAAATCAACACATATAAATAAGCACCAAGAATCATGAATCAATGCCCTGAAGGTAAATAGCGATAATAAATCACAACATATAGGATCGAATCATGCAAACCCTAGATCGATTTAATTCTAGCCGACATAATAAACGGAATAAAATACGATTTAACCATGAAAACGGAAATTAAATGCATAAAACTCGTGATGAAACGTTGGATGAACAATGGTTGGTCTTGAATCCAACCCGAGCAATAAATGGAAAACAACGTAAAGCGATCGGACAAAACGTTCCGATCGATAACAAAGCGAAAAACTAAACTAGAATAATGCAAGAATTAAAGCCGAACTAAACGGGCGAAAGAAAGACAAAATCTGAGGAAAACCGAATAAAAGCTCTGGGACGTGCAATGGTGAGGAGGCGCGAGGGGGCTTCTTTATTTATAGAAAAGGGTGGAAACCCCACTTTCATCTGCCGCGCCGCCTCACGATCGCTGCTTTCGGATCGCTAGCTCGACCGCGAGGCATATCCCACGCCGCTTCTTCGCCGCGGTCTTTGCTCGCCGCAGGTAGCCTCGCGACCAGCTAGCGACCGCCAGCGCGGCAGAGAAATCGTCAATAACCTATCTCGGCTTTGGGGCTGCTCGCGTGCGCTTTTGCGACCGCGTCCTCCTCGGTGCTCATTGGTGCCTCGCCGCCACTAGCGACCGCTAGGCTGGTCATTGGGCTCGAAAGCGTAACATGGTTTTGGTTCGCTCGTTCCTTGCTTCGATTATCAACATAAAACCTACAATACGTCAAAGGAACACCCAAGAGCAAGATCTTCTAGAAATAGATAAAACATTAAGAATCGATACATAAACGCACATTAAATGATCTAAACTCATCTTTAAATATCAACAATAAACGTGTAAAATGCGCTTATCAAACCCCCAAACTTAAAGCATTGTTTGTCCTCAAACAAAAAGCAGAATAGATGCATAAACGAAAGATCAACGAGCGTAGAAAGCGGATAACCATTATAAGCCTCGAAACATATTAACGCCAAAAACATTAGCGCACATGACGACGTTAGCCAACTCAACACAAACAACCATCGAGGGCAAAACTCATTTAATTCAACCTCACAACGGCATGTGTGTAAAATATAGGATACACTCAACTCATAAAGAAATGTAGAACGTGTATACACTCAACGATCAATGCAATGCAACATCTTACCATAGGCTTGCCGCTTTCTAATTTCTCCACCGCATCAAATGTGTTCAAATAAGGATCAAAAGGTCTTTTCATAGGTTGTAATGTAGGCACATTGGTTAAAGTAGGATAAAATATGGCTAAGTGACTCAAGTATATTCCAAGCACTCCCATTTATACTTTTCGATACATATGGACTTTGTCCATTTTCCTCTTCTTTCCCAACGTGCTAAATCGACGTTTTATGCCTCATAAGGTACCTATACTTTGATTAACGACCCTTTATGCTCAAAACACATAGTGAACTTATCATTGCTTTTCTTTTCTTTTCTAGAGCTTATAGGTTTATTATTTTCACACGGTACCCTTTTTTCACCACATATGTATTTCTCTAAACTAATGTTTCTAGCCATCAAAATTTCAACCCCTTTTGGTTCCCATATCCATCCTCACCTCCTATCATCCGGTTAATCGAAAGAATAAGTCTAATAAAAGCTCAAAGAAGGCGACAAATGGTATACATCATCGGGTTAGTGTTTGGGTGAATATGTGGTAAACAAAGATGGCCTTTTATCCTTTCCAAATTCGAAACACATATTTCAGTCTCGATACAGAAAAACGGCAAGTTCTAGAAGATAATCACATGCATGATATCACACAATTTAAAGGAAACTGTATCAAGATGTTTATATAGTGAAGCTCAAGTCTCACGGGTTAAGCAAATGGTGAAAAACAACAAGCCTAAGCACTCTCACGTCATTCATGCGTCATTTTCTAACATATCATGTGCACTATCATTAAATTTCACAAAAAACTTCTATCGTCATTGGCCACATAGATTAACACACTTCACTTAACTCGTTGATCGACAGACACAACATAAAACGAAAGACAAAAGACCCGACAAAAGCCCCAACATATAATAACTTAACAAAACAACGCAAAACATAACAAGGACTCTCAATCATATCACACTCGACCACTCCCCCCCAAACTTATTGTCAACAGTGTGCAATGGAGGCAATAATGTTTGCAGAAGAGAGTGATTGGGAGAGACCGTACCTCATATGTTGCGCTACTCCGACGATCGATAGAATCCTCACCATTGATGCTATACATTGGGACTTAAAAACAAACAAACAGACACAAGAAAACAACGAAAACAAGAAAACAAAACAAAAGACATAAAGCACGTAAAATGTTGGGTTACCTCCCAACCAGTGCTGGATTTATCGTCGCTAGCTCGACGTTACCTCTTATCAATCAGGCGATTTGGCAACTGTGGTCTTTCCAAACTTCAATTTGCCCTTGTACTGGGCGTTGACAACAGACCACCAATTGGCACAACAATTGCTTCCACAAAGTTTGAACGAATCACTCGGATTTTTATGCCGAGTCCACTTCTTCCTTGCCTCATGCCCATCGAGTGGGCAAGTACCCTCTAAGCGCGTGACATGTGCGGCATCAGCAGTCGTGATCGAGTAGCAATCTTCCGGCTTTTCCGTCGTGTTGCTTGATGGCGTCATATATGGAAATTTTGAGCCCTCATCGTTAACACGAAACGTGAGATTACCTTCCCAAGACATCAATCAAAGCACGACCGCTAGAAAAGGTCCGCCAGATTAGCGGTAGTTGTTTGAATTCGGGATATCTAAAATCACAAAATCGGCGGGAAAACAAAGTCCCGATTCTTACCAACACATCTTCGACGATACCTTTAGGATATGTGGTGATCGACTGTCGACCATCATCGCGATATCTTCGCCGGCTTCATCTTTCCTAGGTGCGGCCGGTTGAATACGCTCAAAGGCATCGATTGATGCTCGCCCCAAGTCGCACAATACATTTGGAAAAGTTTGCTCGGCGATCTCGCATTCTAACGTAAAACTGCGGGATCCTTCTGCTTTAGAGGGAGCTTCCTCTGCAAGACGGCACTGCATTCTTCGGATAGGGTAATTTTTTCAAATTTCCCTAATTTCTTCTTGCTTGCAAGCGCGTCTTTTAAAAATTTCATGTATCCCGGCATGTTTTGCAGCGCTTCAAAGAGAGGCAAATTGATCTCAACTTTTTGAAAAATCTCTTTGAAACGAGCAAACTCCTCGTCATATTTCGACTTGACTAGCCGACTTGGAAACGGAACCGGAGGAGTGTACGTGCGAGGATTTGCTTCTGGGGTTGCCTCGCGGTCGACCTCGCGACCGCTGGGAAGGTCGCGAGGTGTCCGCTCTACCGCAATCCTCCTTCGCTCGAACTTGCGGCGCTGGGTCGCCGCTAACAACTGGGCGCGCATAATATGATGGCTCGCGTCGCTCACGGCGCGTGCTTTCGATCGCGAGTGCTGTGGGAAAACTGACTCTCGCGATCGGGCTCATGATCATGAGCTCGGTCGCGAAGTTCGCTCCATTAGTTTTCTTGCTCCGTATGGCTCGGGTAAGCTTGTCCACCCTCGTCGGATGGCGAAACATTGATTTTCGGGTTCACCTCCGATTACTCGAAAATTGGCCCGTCTTTTGTAGTGCATTCAACTCATGCGGCTACTTGACCAACTGATTTTCCAAAATCTTCATATGCTTTCCATAGCCGTCAAGGACTCCAAATGATTAATCTTCGCGGTGTTGCTTATAAATGAATTACGTTCGTTGTCAATTGTTGGTTGCTTACAACCAACTCACGATCATGTCTTCTAGACTCGGCTTCGTCTCTTGAATCACTCCATTCGAATCGAGAAACCAGCGAGGTCGTTGAAAATTATTGGGGTTGGCGTACGAGAAATTTGGGTGATTTCTGTTGTTTGGGTTGTACGCCGGATTGTCCCCAGGATGGTTCTTTTGATTGATGAAATTGACGTCCTCCGTTTCGATCTGACTCTTCAAGAGGGTGATTTGCTTCATTAGTTCATCATATCTCGAGTCAACCTCTACGGCCACTGCCTTAACCACTGGCGTCCTCTCCGTCGGCCATTGATAACTATTTGCCGCCATCTCTTCTATGATGCGACTGGCCTCCTCTACACGACGATTCAATAAACATCCACCTGCCGACGCATCCACTATGCTCCTTGTATGCCATGTCAGCCCACTGTAGAACTGCGTGATCTGCTGTTCTTTGGAGAATCCGTGTTGTGGGCACTTTCTCAATAGGCCCCTGAATCGCTCCCACGACTCGAACAATGACTCATCTCCTAGCTGGGAGAAGTGGGAGATCTCGGCGATGATTTTCTGGGCTTTGGCTGGCGGAAAATACTTTGAGAGGAACTTTTCGCAAAGATCCCCCCAACTGTTTATGCCCGTGCGGTCCAAACTCTTGAACCACTCCTTCGCCTCGATCAAGGCAGAGAATCCGAACATGCGCATCCGGATCGTGTCTTGTGGCACCCCATTCATTTGATGGTGTCACAAATGTCGAGAATGTCTCAAGATGCGCATTTGGGTCCTCTCGTGACTCCTCCCCAAACCGCTCTCCTCGCACCATGCCGATTAGGGCGGCTTCAACTCGAAATTATTAGCATTCACTTCGGCCCCATCCACCTCCTTGAACCGCTCGGTGGGAGGTCGGTACATGTAATTCATGGCCTCGTCTGGGGTAGGGACAATGAGTCCCATATTCGCCATCCGCCGCATCTCTCGCGAAATCGGCTAGCATGCGTGCAGCTTGCTCGGGAGGAATGCCCCCGTTCTGTGGATTAGCTGCCATTGCTTGCTGTCTCTTTTCTCGTCTCCTTCTCCTCTTGTGAGTGATTTCGATCTCGGGATCAAAATGTTGTTCAGGAGGTCCCTGGGACCTTGTGAACATAAACTACCTGGAGAACAAGAAGAAAATCAGCTCTGGCAAGAACAAATAAATATAATATAATATATATAACTTGAATTAATAAATCCAAATCGTCAAATTATTCCTATGTGATCTTAACAATCCCCGGCAACGGCGCCAAAATTTGATCGCTCCCTTTTTCACACGTAAAAGGCGTATATAGAAGGTAAGTCAGTATCGTATCCACGTGGATTGTAATACGAAAACACGAAAGCTAGCTCAACGATAATTCATCATTATTCAAGCACAGAAAATTGGGTGAAAGGTTTAAGGGCTTCGGAATTTAATCCAAAGCAAAGGTAACCATGCAGAAATATAAATATAAAGCAATAAACACACGGAAGATAAAACAGATAAGAGAGACTAACCCTAGGGATGCATTAATCCTATCCACAACGTATGTTTATCCTGTTCCTATTAACCCATTTTAATCCAGACAAGATGGAAGATCACATATATAACCAACAACTCCAGTTACGACAATTGCGGCTGTAGATTATGAGTTTTCCCTACCATTCTAGGTGAAAACAAGCAACTCCAAAAGGATCACTAAGAATATGCTTCCTACGAATATCCTATCTCATTCGACTCGAAACTTATTCGTATCATGCATTCAAGATCGATTGACAATTAATACAATTACGTAATTAACCGACAACTAGATATGCGGCAAGATTGATCAGAAATCAACACATATAAATAAGCACCAAGAATCATGAATCAATGCCTGGAAGGTAAATAGCGATAACAGAAATCACAACATATAGGATCGAATCATGCAAACCCTAGGATCAGTACGTAATTCTAGCTAGACATAATAAACGGAATAAAATACGATTTAACCATGAAAAACGAAAATTAAAGGCATAAAACCCGTGATGAAACGTTGGATGAACAATGGTTGGTCTTGAATCCAATCCCGAGCAATAAACGGAAAACAACGTAAAACGATCGGACAAAACGTTCCGATCGATAACAAAGCGAACAACTAAACTAGAATAATGCAAGAATTAAAGCTGGAACTAAACGGAAGCGAAAGAAAGACAAAAATCTGAGGAAAACTGAATAAAAAGCTCTCTGGGGACGTCTGGGGCTGAGGAGGCGCGAGTGGGGGCTTGCCCTATTTATAGAAAATGGTGGAAACCCTAATTTCTCATCTGCCGCGCCGTCTCGCGATCGCTGCTCGCGGTCGCTAGCTCGATCGCGAGGCATATCCCGCGCTTTCTTCGCCGCGGTCTTTGCTCGCTTCGCGGGTAGCTCGCGACTGGCTAGCGACCGCCAGCAAGGCCGCGAGAATCGTCTGATAGCCATCTCGGCTTTGGGGGCTGCTCGCGTGCGCGCTTTTTGCGACCACGTCCTCCCTCGGTGGTCGCTGGGCTCTGAGCAGAACATGGTTTTGGTTCGTCTTCGTTCCTTGCTTCGATTATCAACATAAAAACCTACAAAACGTCAAAGGAACACCCAAGAGCAGTATCTTCTAGAAATAGATAAAACATTAAGAATCGATACATAAACGCACATTAAATGATCTAAACTCATCTTTAAATATCAACAATAAACGTGTAAAATGCGCGTTTATCAGCAAGGGCACCTCAGACCTCTTTCAACTTGGTCAAAAAGATCGTGATCTAGCCCAATGTATTGTGAAGACGAGGGCTAAAGCAAGAGACAACACATTCATTTCAAAAAGATGTATTTATTATTCACAAAGTAGGAGTTTGTACAAAGCTCGGGATCCTAATGACCCCGACAATCAAACCTATTACAAAGGTCTACTGACCTGAGCCTCTTGGTGGGGCTCACTAGAGGGAAGACCCGAGCTCGCCCAACGCCGCTGTCTCGACCAGACTTCAAAGAAGGAGTTCCCAAGCTCCGCGATCTTCATCCTCCTTGCAGATCGGGAGACGGCCTCGGCCGTCGGGAGAAGTGGAGGCGCGAGGTCTCAAGAAAGCGAAGGACCCCGCCTCGACAATCATGCGAGCGTAGTCCTTCTGCTGTGCCCTGGGATCGACCTCGACCCAGCCATGCCTGACATTGTCGAAGTCAGGCATCTTGGCCACCAACTCCTCCAGGTGGTCGGACACCACCTGTGTCCTGAGCATGGCAGCCAGGTCCGAGATGAAGACGGAGAAGGTCTCTGATTCGATGAGCCTGCTGGCAAAGGCCTTCAACATCGGCCCTTGCCCCGCCAGTAGGGCACTCTTCTCTTCAGCGAGCTTCTTCTCTGCCTCGCCCACGGCCGACGCCACAGCCGCCGCCGTCTCCTCTCGCACTTTCTTCACCTCGGCCTGGGCCACCTCCAAGGCTCGAGTCTTCTTCTTCAGGGTGGCCTCAACAGCGGCACTTGCGACCTCAGCAGCGGCCCTCGCGGACTCAGCATCGGCCCTCTCCCCCTCCAGAGCATTGTATCGAGAGACGCCCTTGATAATGAGACCAACAATCCGATGCATATCCCCGGCCGTACGGTGCAGATCCTCTACCGCCGTGGTCGTATCCTGAAAATCACACAGTAAGACTACATAACGGAAGGAAATAACGGCAGACACAATATAAACCTATACCTTTGGGAAGGATATAGGGAGCTTGAACCGCACCTCGTCGTAATCCTAGTACGGTATCTGCCGAGGTCGGACTGACTTGGTGAGGTACGGTCACCAATGGCCGAGGTCGGCCACCGCCGTGGTGCCTTGCTCACTCACCGCCTCGCCTTCTTTGTCGGTGGCCCTGGCTCGGCGATCGTGTTGGAGGAGACGGCCGCCACCCGCCTTTACGAGAATCGAGCTTCACCGCACAATAAAAGAGGTTGATTAGCACAATGACATCAAATATATGAGGATATAAGGAAAAGGGGTGCCCTCACCCGATCCGACCCGATCCGGAAGCTTCCGACCTATAAATGCTCACCCGGCATCATTCAGTCGTCCCGGTGAAACTATAAGATATTTCACCGAACGTGTTGAGCTCATCCTCTATGGCACCCAAGGCCTTACACTTCGCATCCCTCATCTCGCCTGTGCCCCAATTATAACTCGGGTGCCCATCACCGTAAAAGAAGAACTTACTTTGCTCTTTGGGCACCTTCGGCGATCACCTGAGCGCTGCCGAGGTGACAAGTAGTACACACCTCTCCGTATTCTCGACGCTAAAAACGCATCAAGACTTGAAAGAAAGCTTCTCCGAGGCCATAACAGTAAAACCTAGCCCAACCACCGATCTAATGGAGTTCGGGGTCAATCGGCATATCGGAATTTGAAAATATTCTTGAATGCTCAGATGAATGGGGGCCAATGGGAACCAAAGGCCGGCCTTCAAGGTACACGGTAATAAATCCCTCTGAAGGGGCCATAGCTCTATCCCCGGATTGCGGCAAGCACCACCATGCCTCCGTCGGAATATGGAATTCCTTTGCTATTCTGCACAAATCAGCGGCGGTCAGAGACGACCTAGCGTCCCTGACCTTGTACTCATCCTGCATGATGGTATCGCCGGAACCCTAGCGCTAATACATCTAGACCTACCCATCAAGGTATGGCAGATATAATCCCTAATCTCAAACTCACTATCTGGGAGGAAGATGATTGGGCGATCCGTAAGCGTAGAAGAGGATGAGGAAGACATACTTACTTTTTCAAATATGGCTTTTCTTCAACTTCGCAAGGTTACGAAGATGATCAAAAGCTTCTCGATTCGAAAATTCTCTACGAGGATAAAGCAGATGAAGATGAAGGAAGTGAGCAGTTTCTTTATCTCGCCTATTTAAAGCACAAATAGCGCCCAAACCGCTATTCAACTTCCCACGTGGCCAACCATGACTGACGTGAGGCGGACGCGCGTGGTTCGAGCGCCAACTAACCGCCCGCACATATGACGATTCTAGACGCGCAGACATGCCGGTCTAATCGTGCAATCATCACTGCTGCTTCACCGGTCAACTCAGTTCGGACCTCGGCAAATTATACAAATCAGTCCAGAGCAATCCATCTCAGTTCGGACCTCGGCATTCTCCTAGCGAAAGACAACGCCGTCCAACTTCAGCCAGGTTATCCAGCTCGGCACGTCGTCCAAATCAATCTGGACTTCGACAAATCACCCCAGTCAGTTCGGACCTCTACATTCTCCTGATGAAAGGATATCGCCATCCACTTCGGACAACTCAGTTCGGACTCAACAAATAGTCCAGCATAGTCCGGAACGGCGAAACATCCAACTCAGTGCGGACCTCGACCAATCATCAGATTCCAACCCCAAAATCAAAAAGGCAGGAAAATCCTCGACGGGACCTCGGTAGAGCAACAACCAACCTCGGCAAAATACATCCTTCACCTCACCCTGTAGTTGTTACTCGACTAATTGGGGAGGGCTATGATGGGATATGGCCTAACCGCTCAACAATGACAGCCCACGTGAACTGGGCCTGGCGTAGCTACTTTGGCTACACGGTTTGGCCCAAAAGCCCAACACCTAAACCCTATTCAAGATCAACCATATCCTATCAGATATGGAAGGAGATTTTGGAGGAGATATTCAAGGATCGAATCTATCTTCAGAGATCGGATCACATAGTAATCGGTAGAGATCCACAACATGTATAAATAGAGGTTAGATTAAAGGTAGAAGAGGAGAGCATCTATTGGAATACTCGAGCTTTTAGATACACTCATTGTAATCGCATATAGTGAAAGTATTGAGAATCACCTCTCGTGGACGTAGATCTTTCCTTGATCGAACCACGTAAAGCCTCTTGTGTTCTTTCTATCGTTTTCATAAATCTCACACACACAAGATTTATCACTATGTGATTTAAAATAATTGTTCAATAATGTATTATTTATTTCAATTGCACTGTAGTATTTTTTAACGTTTTCATGATAGTATAAAAATTGATATATATACAATTCTATTTAAACTAAATTATTCTAAGAATAAATAAAAATATTCTTAATAATGTCTTAAAAAAACATATCAAAATTAATTAAATTAATTAGTATAACAAAACAAAATACCTTAAAAATGTTCTTTTTTGGTCGCGAAAGCTGAAAAATGTTTATGCTTAAAATTACACTATTTTGCTGTCAAAACCCACACCAAAATGGTGCAAACAAATGAAGTTACCTTAAATGTTCTTAAGGTTCTTCCTATCGGATTTTGTATATTATTTGAAAAAGATGGAATATAATTAATGTGGTTAGATTGTCTTATCATATATTACATGCAGTATCAAATCTCAACAATATTTTAGATATTTTATAGAGTTTCTAGACTTATTATTGTCATACAAATGAATGTACTGGAATGGATTGTATACAATATACACAAAATTACATTATAAACGATTCAAATCTATACATTTAATAGGGATATATAAGTACAACCATTAATGTGATCAACTCAAAGGAAAAAAACACAACATCATATCGTGATTGGTTTTATATATTTTGGTTGGAGTGGGAGTGCTTCTACAATTGAAGAAACCATATGTGAAGGTGCATGGACTATTGATCGGGCTTTTATTTATTTATTTTCTCTTGGACTCAAAGGCCCATGTTCAAAGCATTTGAAATGCACAATTAAAAAGAACCTCAGAAAAAAGTAATTAAGATATATTTATGTCTTTTGTGAATTATCAATTCTTGGCAGAAAATGGAGAGCATTGATGGAAATTAAATTTAATATAGTTTTGATAATTTGTTGAAATGAACAACGTCCAGATAATAGTTTGACTTTCATATAATGAGCTCTCAACAAGTTATAGTAGAATTTTTTGCATTTAACATTATTTGACTGGTATATATGTATAATTTTAGCTTTACCTATTCATATTCTAGCTTCCATTTCAAACCGAATTGGTTAACAAAGAATCCATTCAAATATATTTTATACACGATGATGTTAATTAATGTCACTAGCCAAAGACATCATTGAATATAACGATTGTAATAATTATATAAATATGAGATCAAGTAGGAACATTTAACTTAGGTAACATATTTTTTTTATACATGCAATAATACTTTTTTTGTTAAAAAAGTAATACTTCCTTTTGCTATAAAAAATAATACTTCTTTTTATGACAATTGTAAATCATGCAAAAATCAATTGTTTAGGTCGATTCCTAGTTAAATTAGGGGGAAAAAAATATTTGTATCTATGCAAACATATTGGGCAAATAAAAATGTCTCTTTGTAGGAACTAGGAATCAGCATGCCATTATTGATCTATATATAATCCTCAAATGAAGTAGCATTGTTGTAATATACAAATAAGTATCACCAAATAGAAGCATATACATATATATAAAGGGTGGATGTCACTCAACATTTGCAAGCACTTTCAGTAGGCAGTAAGCACTGTATGACATTCAGTCTATATCAGTATTTTTTTCTCTTTTTAATATTATTTTTTATTCTAATAAATCATAAATTATTATTGAAGTCATTAAATTTTCAAATTATAAAAAAATTCAAACTTGATTTACTTCATTTTCCCTCTAATTTTCATTGATTCTCAAGGAAGGTTATATGTTTGTATTTTGGCAATCTTTTAACCAAACATCCATTTATATATAGGAGAAACATTTAGTGGTTCCATACTTTATGCATAGCCTCGATAATTTGCTATTGTTATTTTATTGCATAATGTGAAATGATTTAAGGTTGAACATTGATTGCAATTCTCGCAAGTCTATTCTTCAGGATTGATAAAATAAATTGCATTGGAACTAAACAATCTACGCTTAATCCGATTGGGAATAAAGAAATTGGGTGGGGCTTTTCATCCTTCCCAATCAGATCCCGATACATCATGATTGCGTCATATATATATATATATATATATATATATATATATATATAGCATAGATCATATAATCTTACAGCCCCAGATAGTATGTAGTCTCAATCTCATCCACTCATCTAATAGATCCTATGGTTCAGATTTTTCGGACTTTTTAAGCTTAATTTCGCTAATTTTCGCTTCATTAAGGGTAGATTAGTAATTTGATTTGTTATGTGATTGCGAAAACAAACAATGCATTTAGTTGAACAGATAATGCATTGAAATGAATAAAAATGCATGCAGTTGAAGAGAATAATGCATGTGATTAGAGCTCGCGCCAGCGTCTTGTGCGGCGCGCCAGCGTTCTCGGCGCCCAACGTCTGCTCGCGTTCTCGCGAAAACACACTCGGCGCGCTTGCTCCCCACCCACGGTTGGACGCGATGCATTTTATGTTCAAGTAAATGCGGTGGTATGTTATTTCATATGCATTTTTTGTGTTTTGTTGTGGCTCTTCCAACCCAACGTCTCTACCCAACGCTGGCGTGCACCCAGCGCCCTTACCCAGCGTCGGAGCCCACCCAGCGCCCGCTTACTCGCACCCAGCGCCGGTTGGGCGCGATGCAGTTTTGTGTTCATTTAAATGCATTGTCATGTTATTCTGTATGCATTATCTGTGTTTTGTTGTGCATCAACCCAAACTCAGCGCCCGCGGAGACCCCAACGCTCGCGGACTCCCCTACCAGGCCGGGCGGGCACCCAGCCATCCCAGGTGCGTTCCATTTGCCCCGAGCGAAAAATGGGTTGCCACGTGTCAAATTTTGGTGCGTCCACGTGTTCAAAATGTGTGGTCTAGATTGAGTACTACATACTATCTGGGGACCGGGTACTACGGGAACCCAACCCTATATATATATATATATATATATATATATATATATATATATATAGACTTTGGTTCAAATAAGAACCAAAGTTATCATAAAAACATAGAACCAACATTGATGGTTGATTTCAAAGATATAAACGGTTGTGATTGTATTAACATATAGGATTGGTCGGTTAATATTAAGGCTTTAAATTATAATTAAGTAATGTAAAGGTTAAGAAAGTAATATTAGCACACGGTTGTAACTGATTGCCCCTTTTTGGTGGCTTAATTCATGGATATATTGATGCAGTAATTACAGCATTAATAAGATAATGAATATTTTACAAATGTCGTCCAAAATCTCCACATCTTTGATTGCCTTATTTGGTTTAGATGTATATTATATTCATCAATTATCACTCTACTTCAACATATTATGCAAATTATAGAAAACATTGATTAATGATGCACATTCCAGTAGATGGTTGGTTTTATTTTTTCGAAATCATTATGCTTTATTTTATGTAATTTATTCGTAATTTATGTACGTAATATTCAGTATTTATAAAATCATATTCATCATCATAACCGTTTTTGTTCCGTAATTCATGGGTTGTGGTAGCTATAATGTCAGCATTATTCGGACGATGAAGATTTTATGCATTTCATGCCAAATCTGCACCGTTTTGTTTGTATTATTGTGTGTATACGTTTATTATATTCATCGACTCCAACATCACTTCAATATTTTATGCCAATTATTCAAAACATTGATTAAATGATGGATAATCCAGTAGATGGTTTGTCATGTTTTTTCTATTTTTTATTTAAATGTTGTATGTGCATAATACTTCATCTATGTTTTTATTATTCAGTATGATTGAGATAATATTCATATTCGTATCACTTTTTGTTGCGTAATTCATGGTTTATGGAAGCTACAATATATAGCATTGTGTGCGAAATATCTCCGATTCATTTATCAGATGATGAAGATTTACTTAATTGTGTGCGTAATTCATTTATCAGAGCTTGAAGATTTTTCTTCATTGTATGCGAAATATCATCCGATTTTACTGGCTTATTTTGTTTAGATATGTATTATATTCATCAACTCTAACATAAATTTTACATTTTACGGAAATTATTCCAAACATTGATTAATGATGGATATTCCAGTAGATGGTTGGTCATTTTTTTACGATTTTGATTTAAAAATGTTTTATGTGCTTAATTCGTCATATATGTATTTAATATTCAGTATAAATACAGTCATATTCATTTGGTTTTTACTGAATACAGATGGATTGCATTTTTATTGGTTCGCGATATAGTATGACATATTGGCTTCGTAATAATGTACATCATATTCATGATTTATTATGATACATTCATTTCGTATATGTATATCACATTCATTTTAACCTTTAGTTTGTATTGTGCTTTTTTGAATCAGTCGTAGAGGACGTAGCTGTTGACTATGGTGTTGTATGTATCCCAGAATGTGATGATTCTTTGAGACCAAGAATATGTATTTCTTTTAGTACTATTGAGGAAGCAGATGGTTTTTATAAGGAGTATGGAGCTGCATGCGGGTTCAATACACGTAAGAGTACCTTGAAGCGTCTAACCGGCGATGATGTTCGTATTAGGTATTTAGTATGTACTCGTGAAGGTAAAAAAATTATTGCATCTGGGTGGAAGGATCAGTTCCTGCAAAACAACAAAATATTAGGTAAAAAGCTAAGTAATAATTGAAATGTACAACAAAATGCACAGGTAAAATTTAAGATATTCATTTGCTTACCACAACAGATTCATACATAAAAACGATCCACATATGCAGTAAAAATACCATATGAGGTATAGTTGTAATTAAGAATTGAAATATACAACCAAATGCAAAAAACAAAAATATACGCTATTCATTTGCAGACCACATCAGATTCATTCATGTAAACCATACACATATTCAATATAATCTATTAGTTTTTCTGTTTGTTCTGCTCTAATGTATCTGAGATCCTAAATACATTTACTAATATTGTTGAACGCTATACTGAAACATTCAGTAGAAAACATCATGGTATATCCATTTCAATGATTTAGTGTGCCATACCCTATGTGTATTCATGAAAAACTGATGTCCATTTACATATTAATGTATTGTCAAATTCATCAACATATAGAACATAAGCTTCATCAAATAGGTTAATATTCGGATTTGATACCCGGTTTATTGTTCGCTCGAACAAGGCCTTTTGAAGACGATGCTTTGGAAGGATCAGTTCCTGCAAAACAACAAAATATTAGGTAAAGAGCTAAGTAATAATTAAAATGTACAACAAAATGCACAAGTAAAATTTAAGATATTCATTTGCTTACCACAACAGATTCATACATAAAAACGATTCACATATGCAGTAAAAATACCATATGAGGTATAGTTGTAATTAAGAATTGAAATATACAACCAAATGCAAAAAACAAAAATATACGCTATTCATTTGCAGACCACATCAGATTCATTCATGTAAATCATACACATATTCAATATAATCTATTAGTTTTTCTGTTTGCTCTTATTCCAGTGTTCATTTGGAAGCTGAAACGAGTGAGAGAAAATGCAAAGATAAGTATTAAATGCTGCCATATTAAGCGTGTGAGATAAAGAAGCAGAATGGAATGGAATGTAATCACTTGATTCTCGGGATTCATTTTCATTAATTTCAAATTTTATCTTTTTACCCTTCACGTTTATTGTATGTAGCTGTATTTAAACAATATCAAGACAAACCCATGGTATACTGTTTTACCGTAGATAGAAAACAAATCAATGGCTATCATTAGTTCTATGTTTTTACGCTAAGAGTAGTTCTTAGGATAACCCCTCCATATATATATATATATATATATATATATATATAGAAGGGATCAAATAGTAACCGAGTCTGAGGTAGTTTGTAGTATTCAATCTCATCCATTCATCGCTGATTTCGCTACAGTAAAGATAGATTAGTAATTTGATTTGTCATGTAGTTGTGAAAAACAAACCATGTATTTAGTTTAACTGAACAATGTATTTAAATGAACACAAAAATGCATGCAGTGAACATAATAATGCATGTATATTGAAAGCATCCACAAATGAGCCCCTAAATGAGTCATTTGGGGCCTTATTTCCTTGTCTAACCGAGATCACTAACAACTTGAAGATGGGCCGGAAGAACTTGAGGGATTTTGGCATCTAAGTCCCTTTTTTTAGTTTAGTGGATCAAACTCGTCCTGCAGAATTGCTAGATGATCCAACACATCCTCAAGCTGTTTGTCGAGGCTCTCAACCTTAGCGCACACTCATGCTCGCGCGTCGCTCCAGCACGGTTCGCGCCCCCGTTGGCCAACAATACATTTTTACGTTTCGTAAGATGTATAATATGTTATATTAAATGAATGAACGTGTTTTCTTAAATGCATGCTTGTGTTTCGTGTCAACATACAGTTTTATGTTTTGTTAAATGCAATTTTATATTTTTCGACAGCAAATCTTTCATCCATCATTCTCCGTCAATTCTGCTTTCTCTTTCCCCGATTAATCGGTGAATTTCGCCGTGAACCACTGACATAGCCACCATCTCTTTCGATTCTTCAATCCTCTATCAAATTCATCTTTTATTTTTCTTAAAATCCATCATTTTTTTTCTCAATTTTTCTTCTTCTTTTTCTTTCAAAATCTGTTATTTTTTATTGTTCGTATGTATTATTGCTACTGTTCGCTATCGTTGCCGCCGTCGTCGTCGCCGTTGCTGCTGCAATTGTAAAAAAAATGGAAGAAGAAGAAGAAGAACAATGGTGATTTGTTTCTTCCATTTGCCTCGCAAAAAAAAAAAAAAAGGAAAATGAGCTGACACGTGATAGCTTGTGGTGCAGCCACATGTTCAAAATGTATCGTCTAAATTGGATACTACATAATATCTGGAGACCGGGTACTATGTGAACCCAATCAATATATATATATATATATATATATATATATATATATATATATATGGGAGAGTTAACGTTAGGGCTGACAATTTTCGACACGACACGAGAACCTGACACGAACACGCACGAAATTAACGGGTTAGTGTTCAACCTTATCGTGTTCGTGTCTTTATCGTGTCGACACGATAAGGATACGATAATTTCGTATCGTGTTCGTATAACCCGATAATTTTCGTGTTGCATTCGTATTCGTGTCGGATCGTGTCGTTTTCGTATAATTTGATAATATTTATATATATTTAATATTAACTTAATTATGTTTTATATATTTTTATTTATTTTATTAATTTATTTTTAGATTTTGATTTAAATTTATCATTTCGTGTCGTATCGTGTCGTTATGATGCCGTGTCAACACGAAAAAAATCGTGTCATATTCGTGTTCGTGCCGTGCTCGTATCGTGTCCGTGTCAGTATATTTTGTATCGTGTTCGTGTCGGATATATCCTTAACGGGTCGTGTTCGTGTTTGGCTTTATCGTATCGTGTCGTTATCGTGTCGACACGATAATGATCCGACACGCATGAATTGCTAGCCCTAGTTAACGTGAGAATCATTTTTATATCGTGAGAATGTGAGAACCATAAAATGATAAATCCACTGTGAAAGTTGATGAATCCACTGGGAAAGTTATTGAATACAAAAAAAATGGAATTTTTGCCCCTCATGTGATTCGAATCCGGATGAAAAATTATGAATTTTTAAATTCAGTAACTTTCTCAACGGATTCATTAACTTTTATAGCGAATTCATCTTGTTCTTATTTTTTAGGATAAAATAGTTTTCATTTGAACATAACTATATATATATATAGCACTTTAAATGATGCTTTTATTTGAAAACATAAATTATATAAAAATATTGTTTAATACAGAAACTGGAAATCAATGCGTATCATTGATATTTGTACGAGTCACATTTGTCATAAAAATATTATTATAATATATAAAACTTGGTATTATTATATATATAAAGAAGGGCGCGAGTAATTACATTATGTCATTCATGCCACTAAATTTACAATTTCTTTATTTGATCCATTTACATTTGCTGCAAAAATAATTTAAAATCTTTCATATGCGCGGCCTCATGGTGCGTGTGGGTTGGGTTTGCTAGAATTCAGATCGGGTTTGGCCTGACTCGAATATCCGATTCTTTTGTCACATATAAAAGTAACTGTTCTTAATTATGAATAAAAGCAATAGTTGTTTTGAAAAGTTACAATAGTTAGAATAAAAGTGATGTTTTTTATGATTAAAAATAATAATTGTTCATGAATAAAAGGTGACAATTGTTAAGAATAAAAATGACTGTTCTAATTGTGAAAAGTGACAGTAGTTTTTTTTTTTAAGATCACACCATCGCTCCCTCACTTTACGAACCCTAATTAACACGAGTGCAGCCACCACTTACTCCCCTCTCCCTCTCTTCAGTCTTGCCGCTCTCCTCCTCTCTGCTTATTGGTTGCCACTAGCACAGAGCAGCTGCTCCATCTTCGTGCAAACTGCAAAGCCATTACAGTGTGCAGAGCCGTCGTCGTCATTCAGTTTCGAAGAAAAACAGACTGCACCTCTGTTATGTAGTTTGAGCATAATGTCTGCATTAATTATCATGAAGTTTATTTTTGAAGGGTATTATTGTCTATTTGAGTTGATTTTATATGTTTTAAAGAAATTGGGTATTATAATTTTTGCCTATTATACATATACAAAATATATTTTGATGAAATAAAATGCAAGATATAACATGAAACGTAACAGATTAGAAAATGAAATCACGATAGTTTATAACCAAGTTTTTCAGCGTGAACATTTGCACATATATTGAATTATATTTAACTATTTTATAGTACAATAAACTGTTTTTTTTTAATTTATACAAAATTTACGGCCGCTAGCTTTGATGCACACTAGGTAAAATTCACATTCATTAGTGTGATTCAAACCTGTGACCTATTTGGTTATTACCTTAGACGTAGAGATAGCTGGTAGAATGAGGCATATGCAAAATCGAGGGAAAGTGTTATCTGTTCTAGCAGTTATAGAATGGTACCTCCGCAATCTAATTGTCCTGCCTCAGTTTAGAATCCATAAATTGCTTACAGCTTACATTACATAAAAAGAAGTTCAACTTCACAAACTTTTTTTCCAAAAGAACTTGTACCAATTTTGTATTAACTTATCGAAGATTTGTTTGATGGAATCGGTGTCGGATTCCGAACTCATATTCGATAACAAATATATAACTTCTAGTATTTGATAGAAGGTAGTTGGTATGAAGGTCCGACACAAGACTCTTCAATTTTTTTATTTTCTGAAAAATGAAAACATCATCCATTTTTTGGGTAATATTTGTAACAGCCCCTAAATGCTAAGCACGATTTAGCAGGGACTAATACTTGGAATAATAATCAAGGAAGCTTTAACCAATATATATACAAGAACTCATATGTTCTGGAAGTATTCAACTAATCAACATCATAAGATAAATTAATTCAATTGCGGCTGAAACGCGTGAATACACATATGACGATGTGTATTCAAGTTTCTAATATATTGTATTCAAGAAGGGTTCCGACTGTTCGACACATCTCCATCCATCATCTGCTCAACCTGCACATTTAAAAACAAACATGCAGGGCTGAGTACAAGATTGCACTCAGTGGCTCATGCCAAAATAATTTATCAAGTTTAAGTTACTCTGCCCCATCACAGTAACACACGAGGTTTTAATTTGAAATACTCGTGCTTACTAAATATTTTCTGTCATTTTTCCATAAATATCGCTTGGCCAAGCATTTTCCACGTATGTATGATCCATATCCACCACAATAATCATTCACAACAATTCCTCTGTTTGAGAGGCCTCTCTCACAGACGCCGTGACCGAAACCGAGCACCTTTCAAAGACACAAATACAAATAATCGGTGCACAAAATCCGGCCATCTCGTACAGATACTGAATTCTCCATCAATCTTGGGGTACTTCAAGAATACAATTCAAGCATGTCATAAAGTGGGAGCTACCCAACCATATGCATCAAATATCATGGATTGGATACATACATAAAAGATAAACATTTTGGGCAGGTAATTAAATAAATCAGTTCATAAATATTTGCTTGCAATAAAGCATCATAAATAAATCATTTGGTAAATTCTACCAGTTTGAGTATAGTAAAGCCCACCTTTACTTTTAAACTTCGATTTTCGATACACGTGCTCTCCTCTGGTTGCGTGTGAGGCTTCACGTCCCACCTTTACGCAAAAATTTACGTTTAGCACGTTGGCACGCTTTTCAAGATTTTTAAAGTTTATTCAACTTTGATAAATAATAATAATTCGAAGTTTTGATAAATCTTAATACGTCGTTTCTACGCGTATTTCAATAAAAATAATTCTCGTATTTCGAGAGAGACGTAATATGATCTACAGTCTCATTTTAACCTTTTAGGTTAAATAATTAACGTATAATAACGTTATTCAATAAAATGATTTCAATTATGAAATCTTTTCTCACAATTGAGATATTCTAATAAAAGTAATCGTTTTCACGTATTAACGTATTTAACGAACGTATCTCAGACGTCGATTTGAAAGTCAACCTTTTGACTTTTCTTTATAAATCCTTAATAAAACACATTTTAATGAATAAATTAATATAAATCGATTTTCAATCGACTTCTTTTCATAAAACTTTAATCCTCGACTTTTTACGTAAATCGATAAATTTGATTAATATTTTCTTTCAATATTAATCTTTTAATACATTAAGCATTATTTATGCTTTTAACGTTATTTAATATAACGTTTCGTCTTAAACATAATATTCTATATTTAATAATTCTCAAAATTTCAATTATGTCTAATATAATTTTTAGACATATAATAAATTATTATTCTTGATTAAAAAGGAATTAAAATTCCTTATTTAACAACATATAGCTCACGGCTATATGGTAAATTTTCCAAACTTTGCTCCAAAAATTCTCTAAATTCATATAGTGTATTATTTTACACTATGATCATTAATATGTATTAATATCAACTATAGGAAATTTGGAAATCACCTATAACTCTAATATAGGTCTCGAAAATTTTCCAAAAATTATCCAAATAATTTCCTAAAATTCTAATTAAATTACACAAGGCCTAAACATCATTCTATATCATTAATCCTAGATAATATCCAACATATACCACTTCTACATCAATCTACCAATCCAAATAGCTCTCGGTTTTTAATCAACAAATAACCCAACATTTTGTAAAATCCTACAAATTCACATAGTCTATAATCAATACCTAGATCACTAATATGTTATCATATCATTTAAATAAAATTGTACATCAACTTACAATTTTTATTCATTTTCGCAATTATAGAAACTATAGCATATGATTTCAAAAAATTCCCAAATAATCACAATGATCTCCATTACTATCATATATCATAATTCCAATAACATATGTACTTCAAGAATTTTCGATCAACCCTATTAAAATCAAAACATGCTTAGTTTTTAATAAAAACATCATATATGAACCATACTTAACATATTAGACAATAATTACAAACCACCTAAACATGATAGCCTAATTCTTTATATATCTATCATTAAAACATAAGCATAAATATAAAAATCGAACGGTAGAAATCGAAAATCTTAACGTAATATTAAAGGTCGTTCGATTCCTAACCTTTTAACCGTTGTCGATTTTCGATGCAAAGGATTTTTATATCAAGGATTGGAATAGGAAATGAAGAACACTCTAAGCCTTTTTCTTTCTCAAGCTTACGGCAGTGGAGTGGTTTTGGAAAGAGAGTGATATTGGTTCATCACTTAACACATGTATAAGCTAAATGAATTAAATGACTAAAAAAAAATCCATCCTACCCTCTCGGTACACACCTCACAAAACAAGACTATATTTTGGTGAATCATTCCACTTTAATACATCATCCTAGTAAATGCACATCATCACATTGAAAGAAGCAAAGATTAAAATCCTACACCTTTTTCCCATCAATTTCGTCGACCATCAATGTACACAAGAGATGAGTTTTTAATTCTTTTTGTCTTATACTCCCTACAATATCTTAAGCATTTACTACATCAAGCAATTCATCCCAAGAGTCCTAATATTCCTTCTTTCCTTTAGTCCACATTTACGGCTAATCACTAGTGATCAACTTAATAAAGGAACAATTGTCTTCTCTTTTCCTCTCTCATGCGTCGTCCACTCTCAATAAAAAAAGGGATGAGCTTTATTCATTTTGTCTCATACAAGGTACTCAATATCAACACATTGCCAAATGCAATCTAATCATCAATTAAGAGTTCCAAATAATCTTCTTACTTCAATTTGAAGTCAAAATAAACGGCTATCCCTCTTACAAATCATCCACTTGATTCTTTCATTTAATACCTTGGTTAGAGTGTAAATTATATCACACTAATATAGCACAATTTGGAAGTCACAAATTTGTACACTACTAGCACAAACTCACGGCACTTTGTCCATTAAATTGCTAACATTTGATTTTTCTTGCAAATTGTAGATATATATCATAATATATGTCTTATATGATGAATTATATCATAGAAAAAATTATTGGAATCAATCCAAAGGTAGAACACCCTAATTCTCGATTTAGGGTTTTCGAGAATCTTAAACAATCAAAAATATAATTCCAAAATTTTCTAGCATTATTTCAATGCTAAATAATATTCTAATTATATAAAATGATCATAGGAATTTAAATATCATAATTCCTTGATCGTTAGACTTGATTCTCAAGTCATCTCTAAACGTTAACGTTTGAAACGTCTCAAAACGTTAAATATCGACTCATCTCAAAATGGTCGTAATAAAGCTGAAATCACTTTATTAAATTATTCCAATAATAATGGAATTAAATTCTAAGCTTAAACACTTAGAAAAGATTACGAAATTTCAATTATCGATACGCAATCGACGTTGAAATAATACTGTTGAAATACGTTACATATTCGTATTTCTCGATTCACATTTATTTGTGAATAAAACATAGGAATTTATTATTCCAACAATAATCGAAATCATTATTCGATATATTAATAATCAAATTATCATAACAATACTCTAATTTACGAAATTAATATCGTAATTAGGCGTTTAAATAATCGGGGTATTACAATATTGAAAGTATCATCCTTGAAAATAAATTTGTGGAAAACAAGGTACATAGAAACATCAAAATCATATAGAATAGAAGGAAGAAAAAATGGGAGTAATGATGGAGGATGGGGCCATAATTAGTGGGCGCCCATTGAGCAAATATGTAAAAAATCATGAGTTGAAATAATTAAGAGGGCTTAAGGTAGAACCTTCTATCGATGAGTTATTAGGTTAACCAAACATTACTTTAAGAGGCCAAGTCCCTATTCCATTTAAGTCTTAATTATTTTCTTAATATATATGGTGTGGGACCCTCCTCTAAATAGTTTGCTCTATT
Organism: Salvia rosmarinus; assembly: GCA_036937905.1. Lineage (NCBI taxonomy): Eukaryota > Viridiplantae > Streptophyta > Magnoliopsida > Lamiales > Lamiaceae > Salvia > Salvia rosmarinus. Next base: position 71,157,753 of record CM072814.1, read on the forward strand.
AGCATTTGCCCCCCCTTTAAGCTAAGCTTCATCATTTCTCCTTTTTTCATTCCTTCATCCCCACAGCGTCCTTTTACAGAATCATTTCGCCTTTTACTTCCAAATTCAGCTTCTGCAAAACTCCCACATTTTTCAAAATCAGTATGGTGGATGATTACCATCAATTCCACATCTCTTTCATCCTCATCATTGTGAATTCTCTCTCTCTCTCCCCCTCCCCCGCTATGTACGCATATATGATATGCATATTCGTCTACGTTTGGGTTGCATGTAACACATGCTTACTTTTCTATTTGCACATTAGGGATTAATATTCATATATATCAAACGTATAAGTTAAGTAGCAGCAATGTTCCATACATTGTTTATGCATTCTTTACATTAATGCCGGCAGAAAACTAGTTCAAAGGCATCATTTTCCGCAATCATTTCTAGTAGCAATCTCTACCTTATGAAATGATAGAACGGTACTTTTTTTGGTTGATTTGCAACTTTCAGTGACATACTGCTATTTATGGTCGTCACAATGAGGTCTCGGATCCTTATTCAAGCAATATAATACATATACAGACGTATGCAACTAGCATGTATATATATAGGGAAATCAGAGTTTAGCCTTATTCATATTTGATATGTTAAATCATCTAATCTTGATGAAGAATAAAATGTTTCCAAATTGGACCCGTTTTCTAGTAATCAATTTTAGAGTCTAAAAGATACCAACACCCTAAATTCTAAGTAGTTAATTAGATGATTGGTATATACATTATATTAATTAGAAATCAATCTAGTCTATTGATCTTGATTGGTGGATGATCAAAATTGATTTTCAAATGTGATTATGCTTTTAGCTCATAAAATAAATATTTTTTAGCTAAAATAATTATTTTTCTACGGTTATGCGTATTTAAGTATAAAATTGATGATTTCATTGTGATTGTGCTTAATATGCATAAAATAGTATTTTTTTATATATTATAAATATATTTTATTCATAATTAATAGAATAGCATTAGTTTATACCAGAACCCAACCCTCTATATGTATATAGGTTTGTTGAAATTATTATCTAACTAATTATAGAATACTGCAGTATGATATAACGAAAGGTTTCAGTAACTGAGAAGTTGAAATTGGTGATTGGTGTGTGAATAATAGAGTACAGATGATGAACACACTGGTAATTGAGTGGATTTGAGAAAATTATGGGCAAACATAGTTTATGTGGTATTGTTATACCTAGTTCAGAAAATATCCTTCATCACAATCTAATTATACTTAAGTAACTTATATATTCAAGTCAACCCCTCAACTTCCGCTGTTTTTAACTGTTTTTTACTAATTTTAATTAAATAATAGTATTTTTTTGTTTAATTAATATGATTTTTAAACTCGGTATTATGTGCTAATTGGGTGATTGTCTTTTTGTTTGCTTCGATTGAGATCTATAGCTTTGGAGTGTGGTACAGTCGGTCTTTCAATTAATTGTATCATGCCAAAATAATTTAAGAAAATAACACGAATTAAATAAAAGTTTAAAGATCCAATGTTACCAATAGAAATATATATTAATTGAGAACATAAAAACTTATTTATGTAGTGATCATTAATTAGGATTACAAGCCATTTAGTACCCATCTAGATGAGATCCACTCATAGACTCTTAGTTATGCGATAATCATTAAAATTACTACTTGAAAAAAAATGCCATGTGTGTGTGTTTGTGGCATTGTGTGTATATGTGTGTACACGCCATGTTAATTCTTCCTTTATTTGAGCAAGACAATCTCAAGGTAATCTTCCAACCTATTTTTTGCCAAAACTGAATGTAGCGTCTGCTTCGTCTTCACGAGAGTTATAATTCTATGGCGATTGACATGTTTTTAGAACGAGTTTGGTGTGAATTCATTCCATTTATTATTATTATTATTATTATTATTATTATTATTATTATTATTATTATTATTATTATTATTATTATTATTATTATTATTATTATTATTATTATTATTATTATTATTATTATTATTATTATTATTATTTCAACTGGTACAGTTAAAAGTAATAATCTAACATAAGGCGATATAAATATTTATAGTTAATTGATCATATAAAAGTTTATTGATTAGTGTAGGTATTAGGAATCAATCTAAACCATTAATCTTAATTTGTATGATCTATGATTGTCATGAAAAGAATCATAATTGTAACACATAAGAAACAATATCATATCAAAGCATATTATATATATATATATATATATATGTTCAAATAAAAACCTTATTTAAAGTGAGAATGTGAGAATAATTTTCAGCCATTCGATCGTGAAGATCTACGATAATGTATCATTTTGTTAGATGAGTGCATTGTGCACCACCCGAGTTCGAATTACATGAGAAGCAAAAATTCAAATATTTTTGCTTAGTGCAATAATTTTCATAGAGAATGTATTGTTCTCACGTTTGTAGGGATAACAAAGGTTTTTATAATAACTAATCCAGGAGAAAAAGTTCAAATAAAAATCTTATTTAAAGTGAGAATGTGAGAATCATTTTCAATCAATAAATAACGAAGATTTACGCGATGCATCACTTTATTGGATGAATGCATTGTGCACCATCTGAGTTTGAATCCCATGAGGAACGAAAGTTCAATTTTAGTGCAATAACTTTTCATGGGGAATATATTATTCTCACATTTATGGGATATATATATATATATATATATATATATATATATATATGAATTGGATTAAATAAAAATAAATCTTAAAAGCTTCAGATGCTGGGCTTGTTGTGAAATAGGCTCTTCCGCCTTCTCGGTTGATGGAAAATAGAAACCATTTTCAGTCATTGATTTGTAAAGATCTATGATGAATTCATCACCTTACTTGATGAATTCAAACACCTGGGTTCGAATCCAATGAGGAGCAAATTTTTATTTTTCTGAATTTCGATACTTCCACGACAAATTCACACGTCACTTCCACAGAGAATTCAAACGATTTCATGAGTTCATAGTTTATACGTTAATGAGAATTTTTACAATAATCATTCCCTATAGTGGAGTTATAATGAGAACTCCATCTTTTGTGAGAATTGAGAATTGCTGCACTTACACTACTACAAAAACCACTTTTCTCTACACTTTATAGACTACGCTTTTTCGTGAAAAGCGTAGTCTATAGGTATAGACTACGCTTTTTTATCAAAAGCGTAGTCTATGTGCGAATTTTTTGAAGTATAGACTACGCTTAACAAAAGCGTAGTGCAAAAGCGTAGTCTATAGTGGGTATAGACTACGCTTAACAAAGGCGTAGTCTATAGTGGGTATAGACTACGCTTAAAAAGCGTAGTGTATGTGCGTGTTTTTTATAAAAAAGCGTAGTCTATGCCCTAAATTAAAAAAAAAAAAAAAAAATTCACAAACGTGAGATTCGAACTCACGATGTGTGGGTTATTAACATGACACTTAACCATTCCACCAACAATTCAACATCTCTCATATGTGGGCTTTATTTATATTTATATTATAACTAAAACCTGAATTTACAATACTTAATTCACTTGTTTCGGACAATTCATACTCCCGCCTTCACTCCCGCACGCGACGATCTCGTATTCTTCACTCTCTTGCCGCCACCGTTGTTCCATCGCCGCCGCTGTCATCCGCCACACTCCACATTCTCTTCCGCCGTCGCCGCCGCCACCGCCGTCGCCGCTCGGTGAGTTCTCTTTCTTCCTCGTCTGCAATTTTGTCTTTTTAGAGAGAGACAGAGAAATGTATTATCAATGTTTTATAAGAACGTTCCCTTTTTTGGCTTGTTTATTATTTTTTCTTCGCAAAATGTATAGACTGAATTGCTACTGTCTCATTCCGTTAATTGAGAAGAAATTCCAGAGATGTGAGATAAATAAATAATGACAAAAGAAGAATTTGGGTTTCTTTTTCGCGGATCTATGGATGTGGGCATTTATCCTTGATGAATTGCGTGCTTATCTGCATATAGATCCGCTTACCTATTTTACAGTAACAAGATCCCACCCTTTGTCTTAAACTACACAATCAAAAAAATAAAAATGAAGAATGAAGTTGGAAGCTGAGTGTGAGAAATGAGTGCGTATCAGTGGAAGCAACATTAAATATGATGGTGCCAAGAAAAGGTGCAAACACACAATTAAATTAGTTGTACACGTGTTTGGCATTTGAAAAAATGTGAAACTGTAGTAATGGGCATATTAGGTCGCATTTCACCAAATGTGAAACTGTAGTAATGGGCATAGTAGTAATGGAATAAATTATGAGTAATTTATTCCATGAACTTGAGAAGTTAACTATTTAAGGAATCCAATCAGTATGATAAATCGGCATCTTTGGGAGGAACCTATAGCTTTCTATACAGACTAGAACAGAGACGATCATGAACATTTGTTCACTCTTCCTAAAGCTAATTCACATGATATTCTTTCATCTTTCTTAGAGATTCATTCTGATTTACAAGATAACAGCTGCAGATTACTTTCCATAGCAATGCATAAACAGGAAAGTCCAAGTCTTGTGATGAAAAATAATCTCTTGATCAATTTAAGCAAATTGATTTTATCTAACAGTTTATCAAATGCTGTTCAATGGGCTATCTGCTTTCGCCAGTACCAAAACCAAAGAAACCATATTTGGGAAGTCATATGAGAATCTAGGTTCTTTTGTCTTATATAATTTGTTTAATCCAAGAATAAATTAAATCCACTTCATAGGAGGTTTGCATCTTGTTAAAAATGACAGACCACATCAAATGGATCTATGAGTAAACTATTGAGGAGAATGAGTTTTGATTTAACAAAGACAAAATAATTTAATCTTGAAACATCATACAAGAACAAGCGAGTCTTTTAATTCATAAAATCTGCAGCAAGTATATCAACACAATTATTCATGTTGCCTGAGATAGTTTGTTCAGGAATAGAGGTACAAAGGGTATAGATTCACCTCTGTGGCCTTTCTGATAGGAATAGAGGTACAAAGGGTATAGATACAATGTAAATAAAATAAACTTTGTGAGGGTTCAAAACAGAAGAAAACAAAAACAACGTAAGCCTTGTTATTCTACAGATTCTTTCCCTCACCCCCCCCTTATGTCTTATTCAACTCTCTTAGGTAACCAAGTCCAAGTTTACATAGTAAATAGTGCTAAAAGATTCTAAATAGAAAGAAATGCCACTTTCTAGTTTGAAAAACTCGATCTCTTGAATATCACGCATCAGCACTGAAACAAATTTATTTGTATAATCTAGACTCACCACCATAGTTTTAATCAACAAAGCATAATCCTCTACTCTATATAAACGTTCAAAGAGACATGGGAAAATCGTAAGAAATCATCTCTCATACTAATATACATAAACGTAAATAGAAATCTATCAAGAGAGAAGAGAAGAAAGATGTCGAGTGCGTGCAGAGAGATGATGCTCGGTGTGTGTTTGATGGAAGCTTATCAATGTCGAACACGAGACATTGAGCGGAGACCATACCATCGAGACCGCAAGTGTGCATTGCATAAGGAGAAAGGCAAATGCTCCCACTCGCTTCACAACGGAGCAATGTGGCATTCAGAAAGAGAATTTGGGAGCGAATGTTCTCTTTCGATGTCGACTTCTTCTCAATCTTGTTATGTGCGTATATAGTTCATCAAGTAGGAGTAGGGAAAGCATGACTGAGGGCTCAACCTATAATTAGAATGCATTAAACTGCAATCTAAAAGGTTAGTGACTAACAGATTAGTTGTTTCTTTTCGATCAGTTTGTTAGGTCATCTGTTTACATCCTCTAGTAGAATAGATCCTTTTGCTGTAAATGTTGTTGATTCATCCATAAATATAAGGCACTAAATTTTTTCTACGACGCTGCAGAAATCCTCCACTGGTCTCTGTTACAATATCATTCAGTTTTCTTTGTACTTGACAGCTTGTCAATGAACTTGTGAAAGATGACAACAAAGATGTTTGGTATATGTCATTTTCACTTTTCCAGAAACAAGTTACACCATTTCACAACTTTAGCACTTCTATTACTTGGTTGAGTAGTATGTGTGTTTACTACTTCAGTTCCAAACTGTGGTTAAATGTTAGAAATGTTTGGCATTTATCGATATAATATGGTTTTAGTGTTTTGCTCCTTGTCACAAAAGTTGAATAGATGGTTGATTAGAAGAATTAAGAAACCTTAGCACTTCTTGTTACCCAACTGCATGAGATACCAATATAAGACAAGATAGTAAACAAACACTAAAATAAACTCTCCAAATGGTTCAAACAAAGGAAAGCAAGAAACAAGTTTTTTCTTTTTAAGCATCTTTTCTCTCACATCAGTTTCAAATCTAGGAATCCAAATTTTCCTTGTAAAAAAGATGTGAGACTTCTTGTACATTCGAAGGAATACCAAACTTCTCTTCAACTTTACACAGAGTCTCCTTTCTGCTGCATATAATCCTTGAAAGAAACAGGAAGCGCTACGTCCACACGTACACTCTCTCCAAAAGAAACCTTGTTAACAAGAGAAGAACGACTTGTTCCAATTTAAGGTTTTCCCCCTTGTAGGAAAATGCCAATTTGAACACAGATATTCCTTAAATAACACATGTATCACAAAATTTAATAGGTAAAAGTGAAATATGTTTTCTTGAAACCTAATCCATTGTCTCTTATATTTGTTTCTCTTCTTCGCTAACGTTATTCGACCGGTTTATACTTTAAATCAATGTATAGATGCAACTTTATTTTTGATTATGTAATTATCTTATGAATTTGGCGGTATTGACATATTGATAGTTTGATCTGATTGGGAGGATAAGAGGTGCATTACATATTTTGAAGTAACCAGCATGTTAAATTTAAGTCGTGAATTATGATTTATAAACTTTGTAAAGTATCCTGCTTGTTTCTCATAAAATTGCTTGGTTGAATCGCATAAGGTATTCCACGGACTTAGAACTTGTTCTTTTGGCCTTTACTTGCTTAGGTTGGATCTAGGCGAGACATTGTATTCCCTGGACGGTATATCTACACGCAGAGGCTTAAAGGCGCAAGTGTACACGACAAGGTAAGTTTTACCTCTTTAGTAAAGATATTTTTCAGAATCTTATGATGGTCAATAAGTATTTGTCTTTCTAGTTTCCATTATGTCAATAGTGATTGATTTGCTGAATAAAACTTCATATGCTGGATTTGGGGTGATAAGTTCACCAAGTTATGTGTTAGAATATAAAATTTAATTTTGGTTGGTAGAAGAGATGATAATGAAGTGAATTTGCTAAATTTATGTTTGCTGGTACTATTAGGTTGTGAATTTTTGATTGTTCAAGATGGACAAAGCATGGATGTCAATGAATAGATTATCACGTGAATACGAGCATGGGGTAGAATCTTTCTTACAATTTGCATTGCAAAATGCGAGAGATTCTAACCAAATACCATGTCCTTGTGCAAAATGTGGTAATTTAAAAAAGAAAAATGTATCTGCAATAAGGGCGCACTTGTGTTGTCATGGTATGGATCTAACATACCAAGAATGGACATTTCATGGGGAAAAATCGATGCCTGCAAGCGTAGACAATGAAAAAGATAGAATATGGGAAGATGGTCAATATCAGAAGAATGAAGATCCTATTGATATGATACATGATGCGTATGAGACTTATCAGAATAATCCAAATGAATTTAGGAAGTTACTTGAGGATCTTAAAAACCTTTGTATCCGGTCATACAAAGTTCTCAAAGTTATCGACAATTGTGAAGTTGTACAATTTGAAGGCAAAGTATAGGTGGTGCGATACCGCTTCAATGAACTGTTAGATTTATTAAGGGAAATGCTTCCAAATTGCAATGAGATGCCTTCATCTCTATACAATGCAAAAAAAATGCTTCCAAATTGCAATGAGATACCTAATCGCACATTTTGAGTGTTACAATCTCAATCGTGTTGAAATCCAAAGGCTCGCTCGAGGATATTATTCCAGAAACATAGCTCCCGATTCATGTTTCATCATCATTCTCCTCTTTGATCGGACATTTCAAATTGATTCCTGCGAAGTCTTTGGTTAAAATTTTGAACTTCATTGAATTTTGGCCTAACTAGTACGTATCCCCATCTCTGGAAAATCATGTATATTGGCAGATGCTTTGACGCGTATCGTTGATGCAAGACTGCTAGTTTTCTTTCGGTTCTTCTAAACTAACTGAGCATCACGACAAAGAATAATTACTCGTGAAAGTAATTTTGGTTCGAGTTACGCTTGCGTTCCATATCGTTAGGTTCTAGGCTTGATCATTGTAGGTTACGGGAGTTGGTTGCTTCGCCGCTTACATTGCCTAGTCCACATGCGAGACAAAGTCATTAAATCAAATGAAGCATCGTCAGACTTTTGTTTCTGTGTTTACTTGAAGCAGTCGTCATGCCCACCTTTTTTTCCCTATCCATACATTTTTCATGCATAAACTTTTCTCTTTCTATAACTCGGTCAATCCATGTCTTGCATCATTCCAAACTCATAATCGATTGCATACAATATCATTCATTTCATTCATCTAGAAAATGCATGGGGTTTTGTCACAAGATACTCAGCTTTTAGGTCTCATTTCATTTGCATACATTTTTCATTAGTCGGTAGGCGTTTCACCGGTCGTGCAGAGTCCATTTCCATCCGTACGAGAAGAAAACCCGCTATTTTACACGATGCAGTGCAGATTTTTCTTCAATCTTGCTTTGGATATGTAAAATCTATATATTTTGTTGCGATTGCAAAGTTGCGAGAGTGGGAAATGTCGTGGAATTTGTTGATGACATTGAGCAGTTGAGAATAGGATTGAACAATCACTTTCGGTGTTTTGTTTTTCGAGGCAATGTATTTTTGGCCTTGTGGTATTAATCTCTTATGCCTTTGTTTATACATATGTTTGCTTTTGTATTATGTTTATGGAGTTCATTTTACCGTGTTCAAGTGTAAATCGTGTTTAATCTTCTTGTGGATATGGCCATTTCGTGCACTAGTTTTGCCTTCAATTCTTTAGTTTATGTTACTATGTGAATATCTATTTTGGGCATTTCTTATTTACATTAGGTCTACTTTGAAATGTGTGTATTTTGGTAGTATCTAATTAATTACTATTAATTGCTTGAAGAGCGATTTTATGTTTAATCTGAAATTGGAGAAAAGAGGAAGAAGCAACCAAGTTGGGAAATTGTAAAGGTATTTTCATTTATCAAATCACATTTGTTTTATGTTGGATTTAATATACATCTACATGTTGCTAATATTTGATATTTTAAAAGTGTCGAGCGGCCGATTCAAGCAATGCGGGTTCTTTGTACTACGCTTCATGAAAGATATAATTGAAGAAGTTATGAAGGCGGTTCCGTTTCTTTACGTTCACATGTAAGATAATTCCATTTCAATTCTTTAATATAATCATTTTTTCATACAAGAGTGCTAATATTCTATTTTTGAATTGTTAATAGTTTAAATCGGTCTTACTCTCGAGGACATTGATGAAGTTCGCGTTGAATGGGCAAATTTCATGCTTCTTCACATATAGTCTTGTGATGTTTTAGTTGTAAGTGATTGATATTTTGAATTATTTTATGCGATGATATGTGGGATCGGTCTTATTGTTTTGTTATGTGATGTGCATAGTATTTTGTATAGTGATTTTGTAGTAATGAAAGCAGTTGTATATTTTTGTATAGTGATTTTGTAGTTGCAATGAAAACATATTGTATATTTTTGAATAGTGATTTTGAGCGTAGTCATGAGTATATTTTAATCTCGTTTGCTTGTCTTTATTAATTGTGCGGTTTAAATAAAGAAATTAACTACGGTTGAAATTGAAAACCGTAGTTGTTATTAAATTGACACGGGTTGTAATAGAAAAGCGTAGTAAATTTGGCATTAAAACCGTAGTAAATAAACTCAAAACCGTGGTTAATACATATAGACTACGCATAAAAGCGTAGTGTATGTGCGAAATTTTTGTGTGATGCATGGGTATAGACTACGGCGTGGCGTGGTCATGTGCTGGCGTGGTCATGGTGGGTATAGACTACGCATAAAAGCGTAATGTACGAGGCGAACTGTTGTGTCCGTGCGTGCGATAGACTATGCGTGGCGTGGTCTATGTGCGGCGTGGTCATGGTGGGTATAGACTATGCGTAAAAGCGTGGTATGTCGCGCGTTTTACGTAGTGCGTGGGTATAGACTACGGCGTGGCGTGGTCTATGTCGAAAAGCGTGGTCTATGGTGGGTATAGACTACGGCAAAAGCGTGGTGTGTCGCGTGCTTTTTCCGTGATGCGGGGGTATAGACTACGGCGTGGCGTGGTCATGTCGAAAGTGGTCATGGTGGGTATAGACTACGGCAGAAGCGTGGTGTGTCGGCGCGTTTTACGTGATGCGTGGGTATAGACTACGGCGTGGCGTAGTCATGTCGAGCGTGGTCATGGTGGGTATAGACTACGGCTTAAAAAGCGTGTGTATCTTGGCCTACTTTTCTCACACACTTTTCTCACACTACGATGCACGCATAGACTACACATAAAGCGTGTAGTCTATATCTTTTTTTTGTAGTAGTGTTAATGCATAAAGTCGTGGCATTCGTTGCAAAAGTTATTGACTAAAAATTAAAAGTTTCGCCCGCCGTGATATTGAAACAAGTGATGAATTCATCAGTGAAGTAATGCGTTCAACACTACTACAAAAGCGATAGACTACACGCTTTATGTGTAGTCTATGTGCGATAGGTGGTGTGAGAAAGTGGTATAGAGAAAGTAGCGGCGACACACTACGCTTTTTAAGCGTAGTCTATACCCACCATAGACTCACGCTTTTCGACATAGACTACGCTTTTTGCGTGGTCAATACCAACGGACTACGTAAAAATGCGCGACACACCACGCTTTTTTAAGCGTAGTCTATACCCACCATGACCACGCTTTCGACATAGACTACGCTTTTACGCCGTGGTCAATACCAACAGACTACGTAAAAATGCGCGCACACTACGCTTTTAGCGTGGTCTATACCAACCATGACCACGCTTTCCCGACATAGACCACGCTTTCTGCCGTAGTCTATACCAACGCACTACGTAAAAACGCGCCACTCGACACACGCGTTTATGCCGTAGTCTATACCAACCATGACTCACGCTTTAGACATGACTTTTTCGCCGTAGTCTATACCCCCGACTACGTAAAAGACGCGCGTACACTCGTTTTTTTACGCGTAGTCTATACCCACCATAGACTCTGTTTCACGCGTGACTACGCTTTTCGCGCGTAGTCTATACACACAGACTACACATTAGTTCGCTCATATACTACGCTTTTTATGCGTAGTCTATACCCACTATAGACTACACTTTTTCGCACATAGACTACGCTTTTTACGCGTAGTCTATACCCCGAACTTCGAAAAAGACGCGTACACTACGCTTTTGTCGTAGTCTATACCCTCATAGACTACGCTTTTGCATGACTAGGCTTTTTACGCGTAGTCTATACTGACAGACTACACAAAAAAATTTCGCACATACACTACGCTTTTTATGCGTAGTCTATATGTATTAACTACGGTTTTTGAGTTTATTTACTACGGTTTTAATGCCAAATTTACTACGCTTTTCTATTACAACCCGTAGTCAATTTAATAACAATCTGCGGTTTTCAATTTCAACCGTAGTTAATTTCTTTATTTAAACTGTATAATTAATAAAGCACAAGCAAATGAGATTAAAATATACTTGCGACTACGTTCAAAATCACTATTCAAAATATACAATATGTTTTCATTACACTACAAAATCACTATACAAAATATACAACTGCTTTCATTACATTTACAAAATCACTATACAAAAATACTATGCACATCACATAACAAAACAATAACACCGTATCCCAAATATCACAAGACAAAATAATTCAAAATATCAATCACTTACAACTAAAACATCACAGACTATATGTGAAGAAGCATGAAATTTGCCCGTTCAACGCGAACTTCATCAATGTCCTCTCGAGAGTAAGACCGATTTTGAAACTATTAACAATTCAAAATAGAATATTAGCACTCTTGTATGAAAAAAATGATTATATTAAAGAATTGAAATAGAATTATCTTACATGTGAACGTAAAGAAATGGAACCAGTCTTCATAACTTCTTCAATTATATCTTTCATGAATCGTAGTACAAAGAACCCGCATTGCTTGGAATCGGGTTGTCTTGGACACTTTTTAAAATATCAAATATTAACAACATGTAGATGTATATGAAATCCAACATAAAACAAACATGATTTGATAAATGAAAATACCTTTACAATTTCCCAAGTTGGTTGCTTCTTCCCTCTTTTCTCCAATTTTGCATTAAACATAAAAATTGCCCTTCAAGCAATTAATAGTAGTTAGATACTACCACAAATACACATATTTCAAACTACAATAAACAGTATCAGTAAATGCTCAAACATTATGTTCATGGCAATGCAAATATTAAACCGGTCAAATATGCGGTTAACCCGATGGAAAGTGGCGGTCGGTCAATGCATATTTTACGATATGCGATGTCGAAAATTACGCCATTCCTCATTCCATCGAGTTAGTAAAGCACTAATCGACTTGAGCATATGTTTATTTGATCGGTTTTATCAAGCACTCAAACATGTTTATGACTATTCATAAGTTGTCATTCTTGCAACTCCAAAATTCGATAACACCTTATAAATGGCCAACGAGTCACTCAAAAGCATCGATGTCGGATTAAACTAGCAAATCATTTAACATATATAAGCGGTGCATGTTGAGCGCAACTAGCTCATACAATAATTAGTTAAATAACCCATTTCCTTAAAATAACTTGAACATGTACACTATATATTTTGCTAAACCCAATTTATATTTATCTAATATTGAAACAACTTAAAATATCTCAAACTAAATGCCATTTCCAACAAAATATAGTCCCGCATGAAATCATCAATCGCACACCTCCTGTTTTAATCGAACCCGGTTATCGTGTGAGTTAATGGAGAATGATATTACGTGCTTTGAGTTAATGGAGATCGATGCCGATTGATGCCGGTATGGATCTTGCATTTCTATTGGAGCATATATAACCCAACAAACTACATCCAAAGTTTTTGGTATCGATCATATCGATAAATGTTCATTATTAAAGGTTGCATAAGAAAATTAAAATAAGCGACACATCAAAGATAAATATAATTCACTTGAGGTTTTAAAACAACAAACTACACATTTCAAAGAAAGTTGATTTGTAGGCTAGATTGTGACGTTATTTGGTATTAAGCTCGTAGAAGAATATTCAAATATCACTTTACCCAAACTACAATTTCGGTTGAGGTGTGTCCCAAGGATACTCGGCTTTGCGATTTCTTTCGGATAGAAATTTTCTATGAACACATTTGCACCAAATAAGTTTTACCTCTTAACTAAGCAATTACAAGAACATCATTTAATGGCGTATTAATTATCATATGTTCCACTTTGTGATCACACCACTCTCTTAACTAAATTCTTAATTGTTGTATAGCGATAACAACAACAACAACAAGAGTTGTAGGTAGTAAATCTCATCTTTGGTCATATGCATGAAGAAAAATTAATTCGGTAGTTGCCACCACATGCTTGTAAAGTAACTATACTGAGAAAAGAAAGAACAAGAGAAGAGATAGTTAGTTATGTCGAGGAAATCTAAACAAAGGCGCCCAATTTCACTCCTCCGAGAGAAACACCGAACACTTTAACCTATTTGCCTACAAGATGCATCTTCTCTTCCATAAATTATCTCGGACATTTCAACCATTAGATTTTACAAAACATCCCATGATAAAATAATTAACCACAAAACTACGTGAAACCAATTCACCGATTCTTTTTGCTCGTATACGGTTATCATGTAAACTCTTCATTAAGAAGGAGTGTTCATCTATCTATATAACGAGATAGCTAGAAAAATCCACTATATATATAATTATATATCTGAAAGTATCAACAGATTCATTAAGACTCATCATAACAAACATCTTTAGAATTTAATTATATTTTCTTATCGCCTCCGTAATGTCTACAACCAAAGCAAATGCAACAATACCAAAAATTCCCTAAAACTCTGGCCTTCATCCACAACACTGTGCTCCTTTTAATTGTATTCCCTATCAAGAGATTCTACACCATGTGAGAAAAAATAGTATGTTTTTAAGATATTTCTTAAACTGGCCGATTTGACAATCATGTGAGAAAAAAAAGTAAATTCCCAAGATATTCGATGAATAACTCCACCACCCTACCATCTCTTTGTCTATCTTCGCACGACGCATGCACGTGCAAAAGAATACACGTTGCAAACACGCGTACACATATATTGCCTCATAGAAACTATCAGGTTGACTGCATTGAATTGGGAGTTAGGAGTAAAGGGAAAAGATATTCAACTATGATGGGTCTAAATATATCTTCCAAGTGGATGAATGAAGTTGTATAACATTGAGTGCAGCGAACGAAGGGCCTCAAAGCAATTAATGCATTGTCACATACACGAAAAGTGTAGGTTAAAAGAAGTTCAATAAAGAAAGTTCCTTGCTGTCACATTTTAGTCTAATGCTTTAGAGATGAAACCATTGGAATATGATTCGTCATTAAAATCATGGTAACTAAGCTAAGAATGACATGGGCATTAATTAGTTATGTCAAAATCTACTTGGGAAAAAATCCCTAAAAATTTAGCAAATTACTGAAGATTTTCACTAGTAATCAGAAAACCCAAGAAAACTTAAAGATGGTAAAGTAACAGAGATTAGCATAGAAGTTACATATCATAGTGACTAGTGAGGTAAGCCATCAAGAACCAAAGTCTCCTTAATGCAAATTATTACGTGTCGTTGTATAAAAAGAGGGACTGAAAAGTCTTATAAGCCTCCAAAAAAGATTTTTGGTACTCCACATGTTCGGTCATCTAGAAAAAACATAAAGGCCCATAAACCCCAAGCTGCTGTTGATACATATTACAGAAAGTGCAAATTTGTAATTCAATCACTAAACATAAGCAAGCTACTACAGAAACAGCACCTGCACCACTATTATATCTCGCACTTCAATTCTGGAGATTCCATTTCACCAGCAAAGGGCTTATCCTTGCACAATGAGACTTAACACATATCTAACTTCAATACATCAAAATTGAGGAGAAACTAGAGAATCCCCAAACGTGTCCTTTCTCACTTTCTATTTCCATATCTCGAGACAATGATACCTAAGATAGCAACTACTGAAATGCCTTGTGCTAATGTGGGAGGCAAGATTGAAACCTTCGTTTCATCAGATACCTCATCCATGCTTAAAGTAAATGACCAAGAGCTAAAAGTACAACCTAATCACTTACTCCATGTTCATTTTATATTATCTTAAGTCATAACGAGAACCCACTAAGAAGCGAACCTAAACAACAAATTCGGAGAAATTTTGCCGTCTTCTTTGCATTCATTAAAATGAAAATGGTGAAAAGGAAACACGAGTATCTCGCTTTCAGTGTGGGCCCTTCATTTCATTTGCATTGCCGTCTGCATGCGGACCATGACACCTATCCATCACCAAACAAAGGCTACTCTCCATCCTAGTGGCTCGGTGAAGCGTGCAAACATTCCGGCACCACATGGATTTCCTCTGAGCTCTTCAAGCATCCCCTGCATCCACACTACATCGGCGTCCTCCCCATAACCACCTTCTTCACCGCCACCTTATGCTTACATCCTCTACCGGACACAACCGCGGCCCACATCTCGACTCCCACCTCCGACTACTCCTTCTCCGATCTTCCTAACCATCTTCACCTCGCTTGCACCCCAAATCTACCCTCGCACCCACGGAACCATCCCCACCCTTCTACTCCCATTGCTATAAACCTGACCACCACTACCACCACTACTACTATTTACATTACTACTATTCCCATAACGAGCGTTATTTATAAAAGTCCGATTACTGTTCCTGCCTCGTTACCTTCATCGTCGTCGTCCTCATCGTCCTCCGTCGTCGTCCCGCCGCCTGGATCGAGGCGGGACCGCGTAATTCTTCTTGAGGGTGGAGATAGAGTTCCCCACGGTGGATACGTGGCGGCGTGAGGGACGGAGAGGGACGAATCTGGCGGCGGCGAACATAGTGGAGAGGCACTCATGCGCGGAAGCCATGGCCGCATTGGAGGCGGAGGCACCGGTCCTCCTCGTTGTACTTGTTACGACACACCGAACAACACGGCACCCTCATTAAAAAGATTCGTTTTTAAATTTCCTAGTCGATATTGTCCTGTTTTCTACTCGGCCGATGGAATCGCGACGACAAGTAGCCAAATTCGGTGAAAATCCGCTAACTAACTGGTTTCGAGAGAAAGCGTAGATCCATGAAAAGGGTTTTAGAGAAAGGGAAATGGGAAGGTGAGCTCCAATGAGAGAAATGAAAAACTTGAGAGAGGTTTTGCGTCGTTTTCGCGAACAAGGAGCTTTTTCCACAGGGTTGACACTTTCTCTCATCTGCGACATTCTCTGACTCTTCATTAGGTAAAACCTTTTCCCTATACATTAGGTTAATGGAGAACCGGTTATACATTTCTCTCTCTCTAAAAAGACAAAATTGCGACGAGGAAGAAAGAGAACTCACCGGCGGCGGCGGAAGAGAATGTGGAGTGCGGCGGATGGCGGGCGATGGAACAACGGTGGCGGCAAGGAGGTGAAGAATACTGATGTCGTCGCGGCGGGGTGAAGGCGGGAGTATTGAATTGTCCAAACAAGTGAATTAAGTATTGTAAATTCGGGTTTTAGTTATAATATAAATATAAATAAAGCCCACATATGAGAGATGTTGAATTGTTGGTGGAATGGTTAAGTGTCGTGTTAATAACCCACACATCGTGAGTTGAATCTCACGTTTGTGAATTTTTTAATTTAGGAATAGACTACGCTTTTTATAAAGAACACGCACATACACTACGCTTTTTAGCGTAGTCTATACCACTATAGACTACGCATTTACACTTCGCCTTTGTTAGCGTAGTCTATACCCACTATAGACTACGCTTTTTAAAAAAGCGGCATACACTCGCTTTTTAGCGTAGTCTATACCACCATAGACTGCGCATTTACACTACGCTTTGTTAGCGTAGTCTATACCCACTATAGACTACGCTTTTTTATAAAAACCACATACACTACGGCTTTTTAGCGTAGTCTATACTCACTATAGACTCGCATTTACACTACGCCTTTGTTAGCGTGGTCTATACCCACTATAGACTACGCTTTTTGCACCACGCTTTTGTTAGCGTGAGTACATGCTCAAAAATTAGCACATAGACTACGCTTTTGATAAAAGCGTGGTCTATACTATGAACTACGCTTTTCACGGCGTGGTCTATAAGGTGTAGAGAAAGTGGTTTTGTAGTAGTGCAACGTGATCTTCACAATCAAAAGACTAAAAATGGTTCTAAGTTTTAATTTTAAAAATCGGTTATCATTTGAACCTCTTCCTATACATACATATACACATATATATAAAAGGATTGGAGCTAATAGAAACTGATCTTTTTCAGTAACAACCTAGGAACCATGCTCTTCATATATACAATAGACAAAAACTTGTACACATTCGAATGAATGATATATCCATCATAATTAAATTCAATTAAGGTTCAACAATCTACCATTACTTAGGATTTATAAATTCTTTATTATGATTTATTAATCATAATTAGAATTTAATTACAGCAGATGTAATGTGCATCCGGGTGCACTAGAATGTGCCTCTTATAATAATGCTCTTTGAGAGAAAATCGTAAATCATATAGACGACGATCAATTATTTGATTGATTTCTAGTTAACTCAGGAAAAAAGATTTTTATTTGATCTTCTTTTATAAATATAATATATCAAAAAAATATATATATATATATTCATAATTTTAAGAAATTCTAGATACAAAAAATTCTTAAAGTACTAAAGTGTCATTTGAACTTATGATATTATACATCTCGTGTTTTGTTCCATCAAATCAACGGATGCTAAGATTGCCATCCAAACAATTGTATTAGGGTCAGACCATTATTCATGAACTGATAACAGACGTAATATTTAGAGCATACATCTAATAAAGAAACCTAACAGCAAAATTCCGTATATATTCCGGCTTCCTACATTGAGTCTCAAGTATCATGAAAATGATCATACAACCTTTTTCCAACTAGCTGGCTACTAGTGTATTAGTTGGTCTACTCACTTCGCTGCGGATGTAGTATGCGCTAGGGATATCAATGAGTGAGTTTTATTCGGATCAAAATCAATTAATAATTATCGATTATGGTTTTGAAATCGACCCATTAGATATCGGACCCGGACGATCAACTATGAATTTGAAGAGGCCCGGGTCTGAGCGGGTTTGGAACCAAAACCAAAACTAGAACCAAAACCGTTGCTTTAGAATTTAATGGACTATGAGCGAATCCGGATTGATATGGGTAAAATCGGCTCATTGACAAGTCTACTTAAGCTCAATACATGGGTTTTACTCGTACCAAAACTAATAAATAAGTATCAGTTCCGATTTTTTAACTGAAGTATATCGGAATCTCATGCGAAAATCAGTGTAGAAGTTGAGGCCGCTGTGAGGAGTGAGAGCTGCATACATATTGTCATGCCTCATGTGAGGACGTCCTTACCTAAGGACGCTCATAAATTCTAATTAAGGTGTGGTCCCTATATAAAATCTTAAATAGAATGTGGTTTTCAAACGTTCTCACATAAAACTGTCAATAAATAATGATATGCTATGTATACCAAAACATAGCATATCATTATTTAAAAAGTTTGAAATTTGTATGCTTACATATTTCAAACTATTTAAAGATAACTATTATAGTAATTGATATTCTCGCATTTTATGGCCCGTAATTAACATAATTCTGATTCGTCCCTCAGATTCATCCTTCGCAAAACATGTTTAATTATTTATTTAACAAAAAATATGCAGTGTGTACACATTATTAATATCACACACATACACACACTACTAGAACACTAAAATATAATTTACAATAGTGCGTACTTATGCAGTTACAAGGCCTGTATAATAGGGGAATTAAGAGCATACATCATTAACAATCAGGAAAGCAAATCTTCAAATACACTCCCTTCCTTTGAGAAGAAAAGGAAGGATTAATAATTGAGGAAAGCAATACATGGAAAGAGGCTGCAAGTGTAGTGTAGGAACCAACCGGCAACAACAGTTAATTGTGTGGGAATTTAATTGAATTTATAGGTTAATTATACACATGTGTACGTACAAACTCTTCTTCTCTTGTAATAATACTGCAGAATGCAGAGAGAGTTGATCAAACGTCATTTCACGGTTAGATGGGAACAATTATGGGACCGATTCGGCCCCACCCCATTGCTGCTGTCGAATGTCCCAACATATTTATAGCCACCTCAACCACACCACATTCTTCTTTACTTACCTCTTACAAATCATTGAATAAATCCCATAAATTTATCCTTTTTTTAAAGAATATATATATATTTAAATAAATTAATGGGGCACCACTCTTGCTGCAACCAGCAGAAGGTGAAGAGGGGGCTTTGGTCGCCGGAGGAGGACGAGAAGCTCATCAGGTACATCACCACCCACGGCTACGGCTGCTGGAGCGAGGTCCCGGAGAAAGCAGGTTGGATTTACTTTCGTTTCCTGTTTTTTGTCGTGTTACGCAGTCTGCAGTTATTAAGGTTTTGATTGTCGTTGTTATTGTTGTGGTTAATTAGGGCTTCAGAGATGCGGGAAGAGTTGTCGTCTGAGATGGATAAACTACTTGCGACCTGATATCAGAAGGGGGAGGTTTACGCCCGAAGAGGAGAAGCTCATTATCAGCCTCCATGGCGCTGTAGGCAACAGGTAATTTTCTTTTTTCTATATATAGATATATTATTTTTCATTTCTTGCATTTCGAATATGTATGCATATATAGGATTTTGTATGTATGTAGCTATCACTTGCATTTTGGCGCAAGTTAAGAAGCCAATATCAAGCGTTTGTTATGGGAACCTTGTCATTAATATAAAAAGAATGGTACGTTTCAACAGTAAAATATGAAATTAATAATTGCGAAAAATTGCCTTGTTTTGCACATGTTTGAAGTTCATTGATTTCTTTTTATATCAACCTTCAAAAGCACTCTCCATTAATTCATCGAAATTGCATGCAGATGGGCACATATAGCGAGCCATTTGCCAGGAAGAACAGACAACGAGATCAAGAACTACTGGAACTCATGGATCAAGAAGAAGATACGAAAACCCTCGTCGTCTTCAGCAACAGCAACCCCAACGCAGAAATCTGAGTCCCAAAACTCTCAATTCACATTCATACAGAGCCAGCAACCGCTCGAGTTCTTCAACCAAGATCTCTCCACAAAATCATACGAAACCCTATTCCCTCTCCCGAGTTCCTTATTCATGTTCGAGATAAACCCCTCCATAGAAGCTCCGATCTTCCAAGAAGCTGCGGCATTGAGCTCAGAAGCATCGTGGCAGCTGCAACAAAGCCAGACAGCAGAAATCGCTCAGTACACGAGCGCCATGGCTCCATTGATAGATAACATCATGGTGCCGATTAATGAAGTGCAGAACTTCGGTATAAACGCTGAGATTCACGATTGCATGCTGAGAAATGATATGAATGAATGGGTTGTTGAGACGCAGCAGTGCCCTAACTATTTCTTTTGGGATCAAGCGGAAGGGCAGCTTGGTGGGGAGGAAATAATTATTCCTACCACCTCGAACATGAATACGATGATATCTTCTTCTTTTCCTTCATCTCTCTAACTCGAAGTCTCGGAAGTGATCCCTCCATGCATGCGAGTGCTTTGATTTTCCTATTCTGGTTAATTATATTTGTTTTATTTTTCTGATTTTTTTGGGGGCGGATTTAACTTTTTAATGTATATTTTTGAGAGAGAGAGAGAGAGGGAGGAGGTAATATATATATGTATTGCACAAAGTGACTGAATAGTGTTTTGAATTTGTTGGATGGTGTAAATGAGACTTTGGAGAAAATAAAGATGATTGACAAAATGCTCGAGTTTTATTGATTCTTCTTGAAATACTGTCTGTTTTCTGTTTGCTAATTACATTGCGTACTGTACTAATATGCTACGCTGTGTATCATGAATTCATATGAATTTCTTGAGCTTATTATATATACTAACTTTCTAACATTTTAAAGATTGACTTATTTAACTTTTTTAGAAAAGATTTTTTGTCATTTTCTTCTTCTTCATCATCATAACCGTGTAGATATTGTGAATAAATTACTTTCCCGCCATAAATTGATTTATGAAGTATAGTATATATTTAATTTGATCAGGACCTCTGAAAAATAAGAATTTCAAAAAATATTTGGGTACATACCATGTATGTATACTTTATTTTTTTACCTATAAAGCATGCATGATCAATTATTTAATTGTATTAGCACAGTTTATAGAGTGTGTGGCTCTTAACCATGTGATTGTGGGTTCCCCCCCATGACTAACATTTTGTTGGCTTCGATCTTAGTTCATATTTAAGGACCCAAAGATATCATGACCTCAACCTAAGCTCATATAATTAAGAAACGAAAAACAAATATAAATTGTTTTTTTAAATCATTAGTAAAGGATCTAAGTTCAAAAATTTGCACAGGCTCCATGTAAAACAGATCTATATATAGGATGTTTTTTCTTTAAAAAAAAACTTTAAATAGCTTAATTTAAAAAAAAAAAAATCACATAGCCTCTATCTCGCAGGAATGGGCATATCATTGGAAATGATGACATCTAATAAAAATACTTCGGTCATAGGATTAATTAAAAATGGTCCTTGTGGAAATGGACATACTTTCAAAAATGATTATTCCTAATAAAAAAAAACATATATTAGTCTTGTTGAGAATCCTTCACAGTCTCGACGTATCGTCAACGCGCTCCCGGATAACTGTAATGACCCGTTTTTTCATATAATATTATTAAAATAATCGTTAGATTTTTCGGTGAAGTTTGGAAGAAGTTAGACTTTGTTTGGACTTAGAACGGGATCTGACGTCCGTATTAAATCCGTTTTTCATATGCATTATATTCACATAATTTCCAAAATTTGCAAATGAATAGTCATTGTGAAGGATTTTTAAATGCGAGCATGTAGGCTCTTAAATTTTGAAAGCAGTTTCAAGCGATCAAGTTATGATTTTTAAAGTGTTTTTATTAACGTTTGTGTCAGCGATTGCGCAAGCACACTCTTAATTGCGTCAGCGTTACGCAAGCAAGCTTCTGAAAATCTATAAATAGGGGCCTAGGGTCTTCATTTTCAAACGTTTATTTCAAGCATCTCTCTGTGTTTACGGAAGAGCCGAGCAGCTCCAGGTACGCTGCGGAAGCGCTGGAGGAGTGGGGATTGAGCCGGAGGGCTCGGCGACGGCGCCATAGCGCTGCTGCCGGCCACAGCTGATCAGCCTCCCCCGATGCCTTCGTTTTTTAAATTTTATCCTTTTCTTATTTCGATTTCGTCTTTTCGTAGATAGCATAGCGTAAAACTTGGGTCTCTAAAGGGACGAGGCGAGAAGCGGCGGAGGCCGACCAAACCGACCGAGGAACCGCCGCCTCTACCTGCGCCGTCATGTCGCGGTTGGCCGCCGATTTGGTGGCCGACAGGCTACTTTTGCTATGGGCCCTTTAGGTTTTGAGTTCGGGCTATGTGTTCTACTAGCGTCTGATTCCTTTTCTCGTTTTCGTGTTTTACATACCGGGATGTTTTAAATCGTTTTGAGTTTCTAAAGGAAGTACATGTCCGGGTTATCCTTTTCGACATGGCTTGTTATTCTATGTTCCTAAAATTGCATATTGCTTATGTTTCCATTTTCATGCATCGGTTTTGGATGGTTTATCCTAGATCTAAGGATAAGCATCAAGTTTAGAAGCTTCTTCGCTGCTAAGTTTTGTATCAACTTGCACGCATGCATATTTTCAAGGTATCCCTTTATAGATTTCAATGCCCTGAACATTTTTGCCTTCTGCATCAAGTTGATTTGAAAACCCGGATGTTGCCAAATATGGGTTCGGAAAGTCAAAAACCCCCATTTTGCTTCGATCTCCGTTTTGATCACATTATTGCCTTGCTTCATGGAATGTGACCCCAAAAGTTGTTCCGTATTATTACCAGGTACTTGCCAGTGTGATCGGTATAGTTTTTGGATCTGTAGATCTCTCCCAGTAGACGTTTTTGTCGGTATAAGTGGGTTATATTTTGAGTACATATCTTGAATTATTAAGCTCTGATATTTCAAATGAAAATGCTGAATGTCCTTGAAAATATTTTGGCGCATCTCTACATGTTTAATGCTCTCTGTAAAGCAATTGTGGCTCTTAGTGGGTCTAACACACTTACTAAGGGTTGTGTACACGAGTCCGTACTGCCGTGGATTGATCCCCTCTGGCGTACCGACATATGATGTGGCTTTTGGGTTCTGCCCGTTGCCAGCCCGGTGATTGATCTCGAAGTGTGGTTCGTCCCGAAGTCTCACCTGGGTTATGTTAATGTGATCTCGAAGTGTGGTTCATCCCGGAGATCTTAGCTTAGAGTAACAATGGAATGCGCTAATGGGCCCCAAGAAAAAGGTTTTTGGTTTCATGGAAGTGGATTTATGTTTTAAAACCTTCTATGTTTACCGTATAACATGGACTTTCTTCGTTTTGTTTATATGAGCTGCTTTGCGAAAATGCATGACCCACTGAGTGCGCTAGTACTTAGCCCAAAAATCTTTTCAAATGATTTCAGGCTAATAAAGGGCAGGGCCGTCCCTGAGGGTGGGCGAGCATGGGCGACCGTCCAGGGCCCATCATTTTAGGGGGCCCAAAATTTTATATATCCTTTTATATTAACATAAATATTCCTTCAAAAAATAAATATTCAATGTCCCAAAATATTGTTATAAACTTTTGGGGGCCCAAATTTTATAAAAAAATAGTAATTTTTTTATAAATGATATATTTTACATCTTTTTAGATATATTCAATTGTATTTCCATAATGAGAAAATGGTCCATTTTTGTTGTTTCGCCCAGGGCCCATTATTTGTCAGGACCGGCACGATAAAGGCGGACGTGATGGCGGATTGATTGGCTATTCTCTATGTTTGTTTTAAGTATGTTACGTTCATTGTGCGCTCTCGAAGTGTGTATGTTTTGTTGCTATCATCTAGAAACTCAGTTGAGTTCTATGACTATTATATTTGAAGTATTTTTAAGTTCAGTTGGTTATGCTGTGATTTATCTACCGCTTTCTTTATTGTTGTTGATGGAGAGTGCGAGTAGTCGGCCCCTCTTGGACGCTTGGCCAAAGCCCTCATGTAGTAGTCGAGACAGTAACGACCACATGAGCAGAGCTGGTCGGCCAACTCCTTTTGGCGAGCTAGGCTCTCTGATACCCCATCATTTACTTGACTTGAGGTGTAGTAGCTCCTACCCCAATTATTGTTATTGGTTGTCCGACTGTTCAGCCCCCGTGATTGTAGTCGGTTGTATACGACCAACGTGGCGTGCCGAGCTTTCCGACACCAATGTTGCAAAGATGTGTTTGTTTGCTTATTTTCGGTTCTGTTTCTTTTGGATTTATCCTTTTATAGAGAGATCTTGCCCAATTTTTGACATGTAAGTGAACCTCATATGTATATATATGGTTTCCCCCTTTCTTCCCCGCTTCTTATTTCCAACCCCTAGTCATACCCCGGCATCCGTGCCTTCCCTCGGGAATTGGGGCATGACAACAACACCTCCCGTCGACCCCGGTAACTTCCTTGACCTGCACACAACAAAAGAAACAAGGAAAGAAAAATGGAGATACTAATTCGGCTCAAGTGCGGCTCCTCATTTGACGCACACACACAACTGTGGCTCCACCAAAGGGAGTGACTATCTCGTCGGCTCCGCAATCACAGCCACAAAGGCAAGAGGCAGCAGCTTTCTTTATCTCTCTCTCAGTCACAGGCTTGCGCTCAAATGGGAATGGGGAAGAAGCTTCTGCCAAGCCTATGGAAAAAATAGGAGGCGCAGCTTTTTTCAAGAATGGGAATGCTATGCGTGAGTTTTGTTGTGTACCAAATCATAGGTTGACAATAGGTTTAAGTAAACCTATAGTGGTGAAATGGGCTTGAGAGGATTGGGCTGCATATATGGGCCAAACATAACAACAATCTCCATCTTTGGCCCAACCGTGTTGCTGTGTGCATCGGAGAACAAACCGCACAATCATCCTCGCCGAGCCCCCTTGTAAAATCATGAAGATAGAACAAGGGGACAATTTGTCGTACATAAAACCACAAAGGCGAAACATGGGACTTTTTGTACAAACATAGTTTGTACGTATCACAAAGATCCAAGGGTAAACTAACCGAAGTCAAAGTTCAAGATCATTTGACATGACTGAAGCTTCTCAACCTGCATACACTTAGTACCCATATCAGCAGGATTAAAATCAGTGTGCACTTTCTCAAGTTTAATTATGCCTTTATCAACAATGACACGTATAAAATGAAACCTTACATCAATATGCTTAGTTCTATCATGAAACACAGGGTTCTTGCATAATTGAATAGCAGATTGACTATCAGAGAAAAGCACAACATCTTTATCAAGAAAACTAATTTCAGATAAAAGACCTTTTAACCAAATAGCTTCTTTTAAGGCTTCAGTAGCAGCAACATACTCAGCTTCAGTAGTAGATAAAGCAACAATAGGTTGTAATTGAGATTTCCAACTTATGCATGATCCACACAAAGTAAACACATAAGAGGTGGTGGATTTCCTATTGTCTCTATCATTAGCATAATTAGAGTCCACATAACCAACAAGTTTAACTCCATCAGTACACTTAGAGAAAGTCAAACTAAGATTCATAAAAGATTTCAAGTACCTAAGCAACCATTTCAACGCTTCCCAATGCGGCATACCGGGATTAGACATGTAGCGACTTAGACAACTCATAGTATAAGCAATGTCAGGCCTAGTACTAATCATAAGATACATCATAGATCCTATAGCATTGGAGTAGAGCACTTTCTTCATGACATTCATTTCAGAAGCAGTCTTGGAGGACTGATCCTTACTTAGCACAAAATGAGAAGCAAGAGGCACATTAGAACACTTAGCATTTGACATAGAGAATTTACTCAAAATCTTTTCAACATATGAAATTTGATTAAGCACTAGAGTACCTTTACTCCTATCTCTAACAATATCCATGCCAAGAATTTTCTTTGCATCTCATAAGTTTTTCATCTCAAAGTTATCACTTAGACACTTTTGCACATGCTTGATAGTCTTAACACATGGACTAACTAACAACATATCATCCACATATAAGAGCAAGAACATAGGCACATAATCACAATATTTAAAGTAGAGACAATGATCAAATTCACTTCTAGTAAACTTTAAAGATTTCATGCATTGATCAAATTTTATGTTCCATTGCCTAGGTGATTGTTTCAAACCATACAAAGCCTTATTAAGGAGACACACATGATTGGGTTTCTTAGGATCAACAAAGCCCTCGGGCTGTCTCATGTAAATAGGCTTATCTAAATCACCATGTAGAAAAGCGTGATCGCATCCATTTGTTTTAATTTCCAATTAAAGTGTGCAACTAAAGCAAGCATCATTCTAATAGTGGTAAACTTCACAACGGGAGCAAAAATTTCATTGTAGTCTATCCCCTCTTTTTGAGTAAATCCCTTAGCCACTAACCTAGCCTTATAACGAATAGAATCAAGTTCTTCTTTAAGTTTAAAAAGCCATTTGCAATCAATAATAGAGCAATCTTAGGTTCAAGTACAAGAATCCAAGTCACATTTGATTGAAGGGAATTCATCTTCTTTTGCATAGCTTCCAGCCACTTATTAGCATTCACAGATTTTAATGCTTCTTGATATATATTAGGAGCATTACTATCTAGGGATTCAAACACATTGAAGGCAAACAAACACAACTCAAAGTCATTATACTTAGTAGACACTTTAGTTGTCCTCCTACCTCTATCCCTAGTAAGTTGATAATCATGCATATCATCATTTTCAATAACATCATCATGCGTATCATCTTCATGCGTATCATCATCAAGAGCATTATCAATATGATTTTCATGCAAAGGTTCATCAATAACAGACACATTTTCATCAACAACATGCTCATTATCACTTTCGGCACTCAAATCATTGGAACCATCAAAATGAATCAAATGATGGAATTGCTCCACCTCACTTTGAGTCGTGTCAGAGACAGAATCAATAGACAAGCAAGGAAAATCAGATTCATTAAAGATCACATCCCTACTAACTACGACTTTGAAGCCAGGCTCATTTCTATCCCATACCCTATACCCTTTAACACCTTCAGGGTATCCTAAAAAAACACATTTTTTAGATCTAGGTTCCAATTTATCACCCTTTTATGCATAAAAGCGAGACGACCAAACACGGAGATTACAAAATCAGCAGGCTTACCACGAAAACACTTTCAGGACACTCGCCCTTCAATGGCACATAGGGAGACCTATTTATTAAATAAGCAGCTGTATGTATAGCTTCCTCCCAAAAGTTCTTAGAAAGCCCAGAAGATGTCAACATGCTTCTTACCCTTTCTAACAAAGTCCTATTCATATGTTCAGCTACCCGTTTCATTGTGGCGTGTAAGCGCGGTTCTATGTCTCTTAATACCGGATAAAGAGCACAAATCATCAAGCAGAGCATTACAAAACTCAAGGCCATTATCGGTTCTCAAAACCTTAATCTTCTTTCGAGTTTGGTTTTCAATTTGAGTTTTCCAAGTTTTAAACTTATCAAAACATCGGACTTATTCTTAAGCGGAAAATCCAAACTTTTCTCGAGTAATCATCAATCACAGATAGGAAATACCTATTCCCACCATGAGTGGGCACACTAGCAGGACCCCATACATCAACATGTAAATACTCAAGAACATCAGAACACATAGTCTTATTCTTCAAAGAAGACATATGAAAAGAGACTCTATGTTGTTTGCCTAACACACACGATTCACAGAAAGGCATGCTCGACAACTTATCATCACCAAATGCACCATTTTTATGTAAGATTTCTATACCTCTATTGCTCATATGCCCTAAACGTTTATGCCAAAGCACAGTCTTATCTTCTTGGACAGCATTCACAGAGATTGCATCATCAATGATAGCATTAGCAAGACAAATATACAAGTTATGACGTTTTTCAGCCTTAAACACAACAAGGAGCCTTTCAATATTTTCATTTGCCCCCTTCCCCATCTACCTTCTAACCCATCATTTTCCAAAGCAGCACAAGACAACAAATTATAACGAAGAGCAGGCACATGATGCACATTCTTCAAGGTATAGACATGACCAGAATCAAACTTAAGACAAACATCACCAATACCAAGCACGGGACATTTCTTTTCATCAACTAATGACACAAAACCATCACTGACATCTTTATAGTTTGAAAACATGTTCTTAAACGGAGACATATGGAAAGTGCAACCAGAATCAACTAGCCATTCATTTTCACATAGAACAGAGGAATGCACAGAATTCACAGAAAACACCATAAACAAATCTTCCATAATTTCACCATTTGTCACAACATTAGCATGCTCTTTCTTCTTAGAGTGTGGACACTCTTTGATAAAGTGACCAACTTCACCACAGTTAAAACACTTTCTTCCCTTAGGCCTAGACTTAGACCTATTCTTACCACGAAACGTGTTCTTTCCCCTTGATTCATCATTACTAGCATGCTTGTGATTATTAAACTTATGTTGAGTTCGTCCTCTCACATGCATAACCTAACCAGACGATTTTCTACCCTTATTGTGTCTTAAATCTAATTCTTTGCTTTTTAACCCATTCACAACAGTATCAAGACTCACATTATCTCTTCCATACTTAATGGCAGATTTCACGTCACTGTAAGAATCAGGTATATCATTTATAAGCACAATAGGAGCATAATCATCGATGTGTTTATCACCAGTCAGTTTAATATCTTGTATTAACTTAGTAAACACATCAAGGTTCTCATCTATCTCTTTAGACAAATCAAGTTTAAACCGAAAGAAACTTTCAAGCAAAAACATTTTTGAAGGAAGTGACGTTTCAGTTAGAGCTGGCAAAATTGGCCCGACCCGATGGGCCGGCCCGGGGTATCCGGAATTGGGGTCGGGTTGAGCTCGTAAAAATAGTGGCCGAAAAAAACCGGCCTTAAAAGCCGCCCACATAGCCGGCGGGCCCTCACAGACTTTGGGGCTAAAAGCCGGGGTTTTGACTAAAAAGCCGCCATACATTTAAAGTTTTAATATTTTATATTAGTAGTAAATATAGAAAATAAAATGAATGACTATTAAAACTTATCATTTCATCCATCCTCTCTATTACATTTCTTTAAGGTTGATGTTTGATGTTTGATGATATTTGTAACTTTAAGTTTATCTTATTTACGTTGAAATTGATATTGGACTTGTTAGTAGATTTAATTTAATTTATTTATTTTGGAATTGATGTTAGTAGACGTAATTTATCTTATTTACTTTGAAATTGATGTCGATAGATTTAATTTATTTATTATTATCATATTTTTGAAATTAAAATAATATATTATTAAATTAAATATTAGGCGGGTTTGGCCGGTGGCCCGATGGCCCGAGATGGGGCTGAAATGGGCTGGGCTACCAATTTTCAGCCGATAGCATTTCGGGCAGCCATGACCCTAAAACCATAAGCCATTGGTAGGTAGCCACCGACCAGCCTTTTTGCGACTCTAGTTTCGGTATAGAGTTCTTGAGTTTTCCCACAATTCTTAGCGAATCTAGCATACCAACTTTTCTTAACACATTATCAGACAAATTAAGAATAATGGTTGAGCATGCAAGTTCATTTATTTCATCTTGTTTATCACTTTCTTCATAATTTTGAGTGATAGCACGAAAAACTTTCTGTTGAACTAATACACACTTTATTTTCTGTTTCCATATACTAAAATCCGATTTTCCATTAAAAGGAGACATGCCGTATGCGTGTTAGTAGCCATTGCACAAAGCAAATATTCAACAAATGAATAAGGTAGCGGAAATAAAACTAACACAGCAACACGGCAAGAAACGGATTGGAAACACCACACAAATCACGTAGCAAAACGCAAGTTGGTAAACAACAACAAATGCCAAAGCTATATCGCGCTAATCGGCGCTTTTCTCACAATTTAAATACAACCTATCTTTGCGCCACTCGGCGATCTCTAGAAATTTAAATTACGGAGAGGTTAAGCGATTTACCGGGCGGTGCCTAAGATCGAGGTACCGTTATACATGCGACGATCTGAATCGCTGATTAATTCGTCAATCAACGTCGCGACAACGAGACACACCTCGCTCTGATACCACTGTTGAGAATCCTTCACAGTCTCGACGTCGTCAACGCGCTCCCGGACAACACCTCCCATCGACCCCGGCAACTTCCTTGACCTGCACACAACAAAAGAAACAAGGAAAGAAAAATAGAGATACCAATTCGGCTCAGGTGAGGCTCCTCCTTTGACGCACACACACAACCGTGGCTCCACCAAAGGGAGTGGCTATCTCGTCGGCTCCGCAATCATAGCCACCAATGCAAGAGGCAACAACTTTCTTTATCTCTCTCTCACTCACAGCCTTGCGCTCAAATGGGAATGGGGAAGAAGCTTCTGCCAAGCCTATGGAAAAAATAGGAGGCGCAACTTTTTTCAAGAATGGGAATGCTATGCGTGAGTTTTGCTGTTTACCAAATCATAGGTTGACAATAGGTTTAAGTAAACTTGTAGTGGTGAAATGGGCTTGAGAGGATTGGGCTGCATATATGGGCCAAACATAACAACAAGTCTTATAATTGGCAATAGATAGAGGAATCATGATCTTAGAGGTGTTTGGTGAGAACATAAAACTCTCAAAACAATTTATAAAGCGATTTTTAAAACGAAAAATGACTTATAATTTGTTTTGGAAGCTTATAACTCAACCAAACACCCTCTTAGTCTTGCATACCAACGATAACTTTAATTTTATATTAGGATTAATTGTCAGAAATAACAAAATGGTTATCTGAATCAATCCATAAATTTTACAAGACCTTAAATTGTTAAATTACAACACGACTTTTAATCTTTTGCAGTTACCCATTAATAGGACTACATCGTTTTATTTGTAAAAATACATTGTTTCAGTGGTTCATATTGAACCGAATTTGATGAAAAAGTTAGTGATGATGTAATTTGCAAAATTAAAAAAATTGGTATTGTAATTACAATATTTTAAAATTCGTGCAGAAATTTTACATTCACGTAAACATTGCTTTATTTCCGACGATTAATCATTTAAGTTATAACTATATGCCCGCATGCATAAACAATATATATAGCCTATAGGTTCCGTTTTTTTCCGTTAAATTTTCTCGTTATACTATCAGTTTCATTCATAATGTGCATATTATATATATGTATGATGTCATATAATATAATTAATAATGAAATTTGATATACAATACTCATTACCAAGGAGTTATCATAAAAAAAAGAAAAAAAAAAGAAGAAGCAAGGAGCTAGTTATCCAATTAAGTGCATACGACTTCTACGCAATATGATCATTTGTCAAATGTTTGATAATGTCATTTGTATTCATGCATGCTCACAACAATAATTAAAAATGGGAAGTTGCTATTTGTATCTTTAGTTGGAAATTCTGAAAATATTCGTTTTTATTCGTGGTTAGTTTAAAATTTCCTCTAAAAAAGTGTGATTGCTATAGCTGGGAAATTAACCAAGCACATACGCTTTTCCTAGTCAAAATAATTTAGTCACACGCAAACACCCACAATATATAGAGGGAAAAGTTGGAAGAGATAATATACTTTTCTTCTCAATTAACTAAAGTAAATTCGACTGATATACCAATAAATTGTGGAAAATCAAAGGACAAATATAAATAAAGAGAAAATATTCAAAAAAGCCCTCCAATAAGGTGATACTTCAAAAGCAAACCATATTAAATCTACCACTCAATTACCATATTAGAAAATTAACAGGGTCAGTTTCCCTTTACCACAAAAACTTAAGCATGTAATATTAAGTAAAAACGAAATTTATTTCACATTTGTGACACAATATTTTCTCTCTCTTTTTCCCTTTCAAATAACTAATTCTAGAAATGAATTATTCGGTTAAGTATCGACCTCCTTTAATCAAGAAAATATAATCAGCATTTATAATTTTTATGTTGAGTTAGCTTTGAAGAGAGAATTTCGAAAACCTTCTCATGAAAATGTCAATTGCACTAAAAGTGACGTAATTGATGATCATAAATAAGGTATGGAAGAGTTTTGGTTTGGACTAAGAATGTCATGAGAGTATCATGAAATTGCAATAGCATTAATTTGTATGAGCATTATTATTTGTCGGCCCCTATAATCACGGCTATTTATGACTTACATGAAATTAATAATTCTATAAAGTAACATTCTTATCAATTTAACAATTTCAGCCACCTTCTATAACGAGCACTCATTTTCATAAAGATCTATACACCTGATATTTTGAAATAATCCCATAAAAGAATTGTCTTACTCAAAAGTTATTCTTTAGTATCTAAGTATAAAATGAATAAAAATAATAATAAAAGACAGTTTCATTATAGAGGTATACCGTATACATACTAGTAGGGGTGATTATTCGGTACGGGTCGGGTACCCGACCCCGACCCCGACCCGATATTTTTAGTCGGGTACCCGAATACTCGACTCGGATAACCGAGTCAGGTATTTGGATACCCTAATTTCCCTTATTTATAAAATTAACCTTTTAATATTTAAAGTTCTGGGGTTCGATTCTCATTGGCAACTCATTCTAATTTTTTTTTTCTTTGAGGTCCTGTAAACAAATATTATTATATATATATATAAATATATAAAATAAATTTATATTAAATAATTCGGGTATACTCGATTACCCGACGGGTATACCCAATACCCGATAATATAATTGTGCAATACCTGACCCATATTCTCGATTTTCGAGTAATCGGGTACCTAATACCCGATAAATTTCATCTGATACCCTAATAGTCACCCCTACATACCAGCCGCCAGAGATTACAGTGTTGCGCTATTATAATGCTCACCGCGTCAATTTCTTTTTTTTCTTTTTAATTTCTTTTTGTTATTTAATCGTTTAAACTAATACTTAGGTAGTGGTTGATGTGTAGAAATAAAATTAGATAGGAATATAATGAATTTTGGAATGAAATGATGATATAAATTAAATGGAATAAATATGTAATTCATATGACTGTTATGTACAGAGAATAAACGAATATGAATGAAATAAAAATTATTATTTTCATAATTTATATTATTATTACTTTAATAATAATATTAATAATACTAATAATTATTATTATTTTATTATTAATTGTATTGTTATTATTATTTATTAATATTCTTAATTACTATTATTATTATTATTATTATTATTATTATTATTATTATTATTATTATTATTATTATTATTATTATTATTATTATTATTATTATTATTATTATTATTGTTGTTGTTGTTTGTTGTTGTTGTTGTTGTTGTTGTTGTTGTTCATTTTGTAAGAAAATAAATTAAAATAATTTTGTTAGATAAATTTTTTAAAATTTGACTAATCTCATGTTCAATAAAATTTTAGAATAATATGATGTGCAATTTTACACTAATAAAAAATTGTTGTGAAATTCTAACTACTACAATAAAATTATAGAAATAGCAAAAAATGATATCATAAAAATGTTGAAATATAAAATTACACCAACGATGAAACTACATTAAATTAACTATAACCCAACAAAATTACATAAAATAAATAAAGCTAAAAATTGATACAAAGGCTCATTCGATCACCCTTCGAAATGAAAATAATTTATCGTTTGTGGGAAGCATATTCTAATTCAAAGAATTAAAATATGTTATAGTGTGACTTAGCATTTTTTTGCATAAAAATAATAAACTGCAGCTTTTATTCTTCATTTATTCAAATAAGTACATATTATTAAATTGATAAATAAAAAGAATATTCTTTTTTTGTTGTTGTAAAATAGTGCATATTGTTGGAGATGGGGTGCATATTCTCTATTAATACCGCTCGAATTTCGCACTATGGCTCCAACACCTTGCAGCTACAAATTGTTTCATATTTTAAATAAAATTACTAATTTTACTTCGGCTACTCAAGTGAGCTATTGACCAGAAGTAAACTGGTTCAAATCCATAAGTTTGAATATAGAAATTTGCATTAACAAGTGATCCATGACAAGTTTTCTTGTGTTAAAGTTTACACATAAAGATATGAACTTAAATGGATTTATATAGAGAGGGGTTCTACATAAGATCTATAACCGAACTCCAACTAGTGTACTAAACGGTGTTGAGCTCCGTTTCATCTGCAAATTATCAGCCTCAACACTTGATCAATAAATACTTCTTCTAAGTTAGGAAAATCTGATTACTTACTGCATTATCGCGCATATGAATCTGCAACCACCCTATAATCTCATAGATCATCGCACTCTCCGGATGCTTCGTGTCGCCCGCGAAGAAATCAAACTCAAATCCTTCCACATTCACAGAGCTCCACCCTCCTTCCTTCCTCAACTTATTCGAACCTCTCAACTCCGCCACTCTATCCCATTTCCCAGCAGCAGCATACACATTCGACAACGCAACTCTCCAGATGCTACTAGAAGGTTCCAGCGCGGCAAACTCTCTTGCAGCCCTCTCAGCTACCGCCACATCACCAACGAGCACACCCCCACTCAACAAAGCCCCCCAAACATCAGAGCCCGGCCGCATTGGAATCGTCTCAATGAAGGCCCCTGCTTCTTTCACTCTCCCTGCTCTCCCCAACAGATCAACCACGCAAGCATAATGTTCCATGCTTCGACTCACACCATAATGCTTCTCCATCGAGTGGAAAATGCCAAAACCTTCTTCGAGCAACCCTGCATGGGCACACGCTGAAATCACATTGATGAACGTAATAGCATTCGGTCTCTTGGTCCCTTCCCTTTCGAGTTCTTTAAACGCCTCCACAGCTGAGGCCCCGTCCCCATTCACACCATATGCCGCTATGATCGAGTTCCACGAACCAATATCCGTTTCGTGCATTTCCTCAAAAACACACTTTGCAAAATCTGGCCTTCCCGACTTTGCATACATATCTATCAGAGCATTTTGTACAAAAATATCACCAAGCAACCCTGTTTTCGTGAGGTAACCATGAATGATTCGACCTTCTATAGTCCGTGCAAGTTGAGCACAAGCTTCCAGAGATGTAAGCAACGTGACAAAATCTGGAGAAACATTATCTTTTCTGTGAATCTCAGTAAGGAGTCTCAATGCATCAATTGACTTATCATTCTTCACGAAGCATTTGATAATCGTGTTCCACGAAACGATGTCTCTCTTGGCCATCATTCTAAACAGGAGCAATGCAGAATCTACACATCCGTGTTCAGCATACATATTTATAAGCGAATTCTCAGCAATAGTACAAGGGAGAAACCCGTGTTTGATCAAGTATCCATGAATCTCTTCCCCTAGCTTTAATTTTCCACAACCATGTACAAGGTTGGCCATAGTTTCTGGACTAGGATGTAGACCCTCACTACCAAAGCTGAAACGGCAAAAAACTGCCAGAGCCTCGGTGTAGTAACCATTTGTAGAGTACATTTCAATTAAGGAATTCAACACTAAACCACTCGAACACCAATTCACTTTCAACACCAATCCATGAATCCACTGCATAATCTTGTAATTCCTAATTACAGAGCAGGCTTGCAATACAGTAACCATTGTTATATCATTAGGCTTGACGTCATCTTCCTGCATTCTGCAAAACAGTGCTAGCCCCCTCTCGGCATCGCCACCTTTTATACAACCAGAGACGACACAAGTCCATGACACAACATCTCTACTGCAGAGCCTATGCAGAAGATTCTCTGCAGATGTTAGCATCCCTGCTTTTGCATACGCATCTATTAAGCAATTCTGCAAGAAGCAATCCGATATGAGGCAGCTTCTAATCGCGTAAGAGTGAACAGCTTTAATTAAATCGCCATCACCTCTCAACGCACAAGCCTGCAGAAGCACTGCCAGTGTGAACTCGTTGGGGTTGAGATGTTCCAGCATTCTTGAAAACAACAGCATCGCTTCATCGAGAAGTAAGTTGCGGTGATAGGCTGACATCATGGCGGTCCACGACACGATAGTTCTGTGAGGCATATGATCGAACATGCTACGTGCATCATCTATGCTGCTGCATTTTGAATACATGTTTAGTAATGAATTGGCGATGAACATATCAGTTTCAAGTCCTGACTTGAGAATTCGGGCGTGGAAAGAAGAGCCCGTTTTGAGGTCTTGGTTTTCGACGCATCTACGGAGTGAAAGAAGTGCGTCTGAGAAATTGTTATCCGGCTGCGAAGAATCTTGCTGGAATGGGCGGCTAATTTTGGGTTCACGGAGGCGTGAGGTGGGATTCTGAGAGTTTGAGGGAGATGGTGATATCAATATAGGAGAATTCAAATGCAAAGAGTGCATTTTGGAGTGATCTGCTGTGGTGAACCGTGAATGCTGGGCCTGGTGGTGATACGAAAATGGTTTGGTCACTATCTTATTCCGCTCAAGACTCGTCTGTTTTTGTGGAGGGCCGATAATGATATAATAATGAACTAATAAAACAGTTGTTTTAAGATAGTAAGATAAAAAGCAGTCATTCTTTTCAGTATTATATTGAATTTGATGAATATTATAGTTAAGTAATTAACTAATGCATGAAAATGAATGCATCCGAATTATTAAGTCCTAAATAAAGTTTATTAATTTCTTATTAGAAGTATTAATTTCAAATTAGAATTTATTAATAACAATTTGACAATATATTCGATCAAATTATTATTTTTCAAACACACACATATATATTAGTAACGGGAACCACTAATCTTGCATATTAGTATATTATTTTACTGTGAAACAAAATATTTCAATATTCAATAATTCTGTTGAAAGAATAGCTATATTGGACGATTGAATTGTATTAAGAGAATAATTTTAAAATATGATGATTTCTTACGCATAGTTGTATATTAGAACACAACTTATCTATTTTACTATTTGATTTTTACAATATAATTTATTATTAAATTACACTATCGCCCCTGAAAAATAGATATGTAATGGGGATAGTTTAGGCAAATCAATTTTTGTAAGAATAGCCTCTTTTATAATAGTAATAATAGATATAGGTACATATGTACATTAAAAAATCAAATACATCATATTTCATCAAAACAAGCTGCAAGATATATAATCATATTTTGCTTTGATCATGATTTAATTCTAACCGTATTTGGCATCAATTGCTCCCTAAATATCGTAGAAAGTCCATGTTTATTATAAATTATGTGTTTGGATTGAATGAGTAAGTTTTCAGTGATTTATGATCAATTACCCTTACTTGGTTGAGATTGGAGGATCAGAGTAGAGATGTACATTATGCATGAGCTAATGTGGATGATAAATTATGTTTCAAAAATTGGGATGATTATTCAAATTAGGATACAATTGATGAGATGACGCCGAATTACTTTTGCTATCATCCAAACCCAAACAAGAGGCCATAGAGGTTAGTTCGATGTGGGTATTGCACACACCTCCACTTTCTTCTTCTGTGCTAATTATTAGATTATCTTTTCTTTTGTTGCAAAATATGAATTTCAAATAGGGGAGGCCGCTAATACGGCGTGATTTGGTGCTGTGAACGTGACAGGTTTAGAGAAGAAGAACGATGTGTGATGTATAGAACTAGAAGAAAGAGATTTGGTTTAGAGAATAAGTAAGATGCTTATATACCAATTGATATGTGTTGCCAACTTGCCATTAAACTTCCAATGCGCCATATCTCTCAATGTTGCTTTCTTCTAGAGTTGGTTTTTATTTTCTTACTGCAATTTTTTATTTTCTATAATGATTTATAAGTTAGCTTCGCATTCAACAAACGACAAAATGATATATCAATTTTCTGATTTCAGAATAAAATTTTAAAGACCTTGAAAGTCTAAACATCATGTAGGAGAGAGACTAGTTTTACAAATACTTAAAATAATATAAATAATATACCATATGTTATCAACAAATCAGAGTGGCGCAGCGGAAGCGTGGTGGGCCCATAACCCACAGGTCCCCAGGATCAAAACCTGGCTCTGATAAATATCAGAAGCAAGCTTCCAATTTCCACTTTCTTTTTAATAATGGAGAAATAAAATGAGAAGGGTATAGTACACAGTAGAGATAACTAGTTTAATTATTTTATAATTAAATATTGCTCATAAAATTATGAAAAAATAAAATGTGGTCGATGAACTTAATTGTTGGAAGCTTATGATTTGAAACTTATTTTTAGATCTTGTTTGTCAAATATGTTTCAAGAACTTAAAAGTTCATAAGCATTTTATAAACTATTTTTAAAATCTATAAACTCATTCAAATACTCCCAAAAAGTATCCTAATAAAAACTGAAAGATAAAGACAATATAAACAACTAGAAATTTAATAAATAATTAAATAAGAAAACAACTTCATCAGCTTTGCGGCTTTGCCTTACCTTCTCATCATGTCATGGTGGGAGAGCTGGGAAGATGACGGAAGAATGTCTGTCACGGTAAGGAGGTCATCAACTATTATGGTATTTGAAATCAGACAGGCTAAAATAATTATTTGGTCCAACTTTAAACTTAATATTTATGTTACAACAATATATACTTTCATTATATATTGAGTCCTTAGACTTAACGTAGTTTTATTACATATATTACATATAATATCTCTAGAAACTGTAAATAAGGAAAATTACATGAAGATTCTCCACAATATGAAGTCAACTAAAACGACATGGTCTAGTCTTCTCCTTTACAAGTGAAACTGTATAGTTACGTCAAAGCCACTTTCCAATTCCCACCCCAACCCACATTCCACGCTTGCAACCGCGTCAATCTGTATTCAAAGTTTTCCAAGAAATCCTCCAATCCAATCCCTTCTATTTCAAGAATCTAGCAGCAGCGTTGCCATATTCTGGTTTTCAGCTGCAACAATGGAGGGTGGATCAGCTGGACACGTGACGTACAATCTGGACGGAATCTTGTTCGAGGTCTCTCGCAAATACGGTCACCCGCTTCGTCCTATTGGTCGTGGCGCCTCCGGCTGCGTCTGGTTTTATATTCTTCTCTCCTATAAAATTTTCACTGTCTGATGTGTTCTATGACTACTAGTTGTTTGTTATATTTCTGTTGATTTCTTGATGCAAGTAATTGAAGTTCAATGATATTCAGCTATCTCATTTGATTACTAACTTAACTGCGCTAAAACAAGTAAAATACCGTATACAGTATGTCAGTATCCATATACAGAGAAATGCATGTGTACGTGTTCCCCTATGTTTGACCTAAAAATTAAATTAGCTTTTAGATGATGTGTGGCTAGGCTCTTTGATTGATCTCTCCTTTGGAGGAACAAGTTGGATTGGGGAAAATCATGGTAGTTTTATTTTGTGATGGAGGTGAAAAGGCGTGTTCGTATACATTCTTGAATTAGTTTTTGTGCTATTTCGATTTATCAGCATTTGCAATCACAACATTTTCCTTATTTTATGCATTTGGTTGTACATGTAGTGCTGCTGTGGATACAGAGACTAATGAGGGAGTCGCGATCAAGAAAATTGGGAACGCGTTTGAGAACAGAATTGATGCTAAGAGGACTTTGAGGGAGATCAAGATCCTACGCCACATGGATCATCCAAATGTAAGTTAACGGCTCTTTTACCATTTTGTGCTAGCTAGCTTTGAATTTGATTATGATAAAAAAAATTCGTATCGTGCTCAGATTATTTCAATCAGGGACATTATAAGGCCACCGAGGAAGGAGGCTTTCAATGATGTGTACATAGTGTATGAATTGATGGACACTGACTTGCATAAGATAATTGGATCCGATGAACCATTGACAGATTATCATTGCCAGGTTTTGCCTCTGATTACTCTTGGTGTGTGTTTTGACTGTGTAAATTGTATTTTCATCATATATGTAAAAATAATATAAAGGACTCAAAAGTTTTTGATCTTTGCATTTGAAGTTAGAATGTGGAATTCAATTGGAATGACATCCCAAAATCATCAAACGTGTAATTTAGCTTCATAGAAACATCAAACGTTCGACCTTGATATTTGCATCCAACTAACTATAATAGGCTAACTTATATGTGGTGTGATACTGTTTTTGCAGTATTTCATGTATCAGCTGTTGAGAGGGTTGAAGTATGTCCACTCAGCAAATGTGTTGCACCGTGATCTGAAGCCGAGCAATCTGTTCATAAACGCTGACTGTGACCTCAAGATAGGGGATTTTGGTTTGGCTAGAACCACCTCGGATGCTAACTTCATGACAGAGTACGTTGTCACCCGTTGGTATCGAGCACCCGAGCTGCTCCTCAGCTGCTCAAAATACACTGCTGCCGTTGATGTATGGTCAGTTGGCTGCATTCTTGCTGAAATCTTGACCAGAGTGCCCCTCTTCCCCGGCCAAAACTTTCTCCATCAGCTCCTGCTCATCACCAAGGTATTCTTGAAACTATTCAAATATTTCCAAGCAGAGTGTTGCCCAAATTGAACATTTACAAAACTAAGCAAAATTATTGCATAAAATGGTTTCTTGATTTTGTTGTTGTGCTTGAGTAGCTGTTAGGAACACCAGATGATTCGAGCCTCAATTTTCAACTGAGTGAGAACGCGAGGAGATATGTGAAGCAGCTTCCACAGTTCCCCAAACAGCATTTCCCAGCTGTGTTTCCCACCATGTCTCCTCTGGCTCTGGATTTGCTGGAGAAGATGCTCGTGTTCGACCCCGACCAACGTATAACAGGTTAGGATTTGTGCTGTGTATTTAGGCCTTGTTTGCTTTGTTTTTGTTGCTGATTTAGAATGTGTGAATGATATGCAGTTGATGAGGCTCTTTGTCATCCATATTTCTCAGTTCTTCATGAAATAAACGCAGAG
This sequence comes from Salvia rosmarinus, assembly GCA_036937905.1. Lineage (NCBI taxonomy): Eukaryota > Viridiplantae > Streptophyta > Magnoliopsida > Lamiales > Lamiaceae > Salvia > Salvia rosmarinus. The sequence continues at coordinate 71,199,046 of CM072814.1, forward strand.
CCTGTTTGCTCCATGCCCTTTAGTAATGATTTTGAGCAGCCATCCATCACCGTAGAAAATGTGAAGGATCTCATTTGGAGGGAGTCTCTTGTGTTCAATCAATATCCACTTCATTAGTTTTTTATTCTATTTATCTGCAATTTTCGTGTATTTTTGTATCAAATATAATTCTTAGGTCTCTGTGTTATTCATATTGTGTGTAATATGCTTACATTATATACTCTTTGATCTGTGTATATGTAACAGCCCGCCAATCCAAAGTACGGATTAGACGGGACTGTTACTATTGAACAGGGATTAAGAACATAATAACCAACAACCTTTCAAGACTTCAAACGGTTATAGGTAAACACACAACGGTTTCATACAAACTAGACCAACAGATCATCAACAAAAGGATTCAACTGATCTGAAAGTAACATAAGTAATATCCAAAATATAATAAAGTGTTTTGAGCAGTGAAAGCGTGTGAATGCATATATGACGATATACATTCAAGGTAAACTATCGTGACAAAACTCCATTGCTCAACACTTGTCCATCCCATCAGCAGCTCAACCTGCACATTTAAAAACAAACATGCAGGGCTAAGTACAAGATTGCACTTAGTGGACTTATGCCAAAATAATTTTATTGAATTACACTGCCCATTAGTATAACACGAGGATTTTAGTTGAAATAACTCGTGAATACCAAAATACTTTGTCATTTCTCAAAAGATTCGCCTGGCCAGGCATTTTCTGATTCGTATGATCCGTATCATTTACATAACTGTTCATAACTGATCTCACGCCGTAGAAGTAGGCCTCCTTCTACCGACGCCGTGATCGGCCGAAGATGTTGCTAACGGCTCACAATCACATAGTCAGGGATTCTGCATCTGACTAGGATCTATGACCGGCCGATGATGTTGCTAACGGCTCACAGTCACACACTGGTGTACACGTTAACCCTAGCCAGGAATTCTGCATCTGACTAGGATCCGATATCGATTTTCTGATAAAGTTGGGAGCTACCCAACAACTGATTCACTTTCACGGTTGGCTCGCCCAACAACATGATAAGATGCATACGTTAAAACATAAATACTTTGGGCATGTAATTGAATAATAGTTCATAATCATTTTCAACTGAAAGTTTGTAAATAAATAATTTTTGAAGAAAGCATCGTAAATAAAAGGGTTTTTCGAGTAAAGCCCACCTTGTATACGTAGGTCTTTATACTATGGTCTCCTTTTCCTACGTCAATGCCCCGTCCACGTATCACCTTAACGTAAGAATTATTTTAGTACGTCGGTCACGTTCGATAGAGACGAACATAGTCTATAACGTTCTACGTATCAAATAAGGCTAACGTCGGACTTATTTTGACGTTTCCTAATCGATTGATGTCGATTATGAAATTTCTCAACATATAAAGGATATTCTACCTTTTTAGTATATGATGTACGTTTTAATGTACTTACGTAACGTAAGTTACATTGTTACTAAACGCGTCTTCGTCACATAAATCACGACATCGAATTACGTGCCTTTGACCTTGGTCGACGTTTTTGGTCAACTATTTTGACCAAGTCAACAAAAGTCAACAATTTTGACTTTGGTCAACAAAAAGTCAACATTTGACTTTTCAATTATTTATGAAATTTATCATTTTATGTGCAATTCTTGTTCCAAAATTCCTATAAAATCATATTATGTCTAAAACATCATTTTAGATCATATTATGTAATTATACTTGATAAAATAAATTTATAACATTAATACACATAATATGTAAATTTCGGTCATTATACTTTAATTAGCTTAGACTTGTGCAAAAATTCCTATAAATTCACATGTCACACTATTTTATCATGTGATTAATAATATGTAATTACTTTAGTCAAATAAAATCTATACACCTTAGTATTATAACATAAGGTTTTCGGTTTTCTCAATAAACCAAGCAAATGATTTTTAAAAATTCTAATAAATTCATATAACATTTAATCATCCTTAATTATGCTTACTATAATATAATTGTTATTTATTATGAGCTATTGAATTTAATTTACCTAAGTCATGTTCGAAAATTTCAACTTAGGTCCAAATAATTCTTATAAATTTCAATAAATTCTCACAACCATATATTATGAATCTACACACTTGATATGCTATTATATCACTTAAACATGAATTATATCACAACATTTTATCATATATATATATTTTCGGTATTTATTAAAATATAGGCTATAGTTTTCCAAAAATTCTACATAAATTCATATAAGCATAATTAATACCCTAGATCATGATTTCATGCTCAAAACAACAATTAAAAATCATAATCATCATCATATGGTACCCCTAAGTTTTCGGTCCAAAGTATAAATTTAATATCATGCTTAATTTCATGATATAATTAATATACATGCTTAATAACATCATATAAACATAATATCTAAACATATTAGCATATGATATGAAATTTTCGAAAATCACATGAACAAACTAAGCTTATAACATAATTTCTAACGGACGAAAATCGAAAATTCTAGCATGTATACGTAGCTCGTAAGAAATCTAACCTTTTAATCGGTATTGATTTAATTGTTGAAGGTTTATATGCTAAGGATTTGGGATTGAACAAGATGAACACTCTCACAATTTTTCTCTCTATGGTTTCGAAAATGAGGGTGCAAAATGGATTAATGAAGAGCTTAAGTTATATTTATAAGCTTAAACCACTAGTAGTATAATTATTACATGATAAATATCTTATACACTTGTTAATTAAAGTCCACAAAATCGGCACCTCCATAAGCTATGGGACAAAAATTTTAATTCTTATCATGTACAACTCATCATATATCTTATCCCTTAATTAACAACTTGTATCTTAGTTGTCACCTAAAATAATAACATTATCACATAGTAATAAATGTGTGTGTGTGTGTCGCCTATGTCTAGGTCTTAGGATTAAATTTTAATTTTGTTCTCTTATTATATACTTTGTTATATCATATTATAATTTAATTATTAATTTATATCATGATTATCAAGAATTAAATGAATTAATCACATTGTACATCCAATGTACCATTCTCGGCCATGCTTAATTAAATAGGATGAATTTTTATTATTTTCATATCATATACTATATTATTATTATAGTATAAAGTTACTTTAGAAAAGTCAAAAATTTCAACTCCACAAGTGGCATTAATACATAGTATGAAATCAAATATTTTCCACCATTTTTTCAAAGTTTTCGGCCCCCTTAATAAATGAACCATGGATTAGTTGATCAACTTGCTAATTAATGCTACTTTACAACTCATATATGATAAGATCCTAATCATAACATCTCATTAATTATAAGATGATATTTTTACATAAAATCATACTAAGAATAGCTAATTTTCGTCCCCTATATACAAGTGTGTTCCCACACTTGTGCAAATTGATATAATACCTTATATTATCCTATATAATATCATATTAATACAATTAATATCATACATTATTAATTAGATAGGAATTAAATTAAAAATCATGCTTAAGAATTCACATTTTGAAAATTAGGGTTATATTCCAAACATTTGATTTTTCCTTGTAACAAATGGCTAATACATTGTTATATGACATATTATATGTCTTAGATAATAATTTAATCATAGAAAAATGTTTTAGAAACAATTTAGATCATAAAACCCTAATTTAAATTTTTAGGGTTTTCGAAACCCATTATATAAGGTACATTGCATTCTTAAATTTTCTAGCATTATTTTAATGATAATTAATGCTCTTATATCATAAAATAATTATAGGAATTTGAATTTTATAATTCTGAGATCATATGCTAAAGTTATCGCATTATCTCTAAACGTAGACGTTTGAAACGTCTCTAAATTCTCATAGTTTAATTATCTCTAAAATGTTCAAAATAAAGTTTGTTACAACTTTATTTATTCCTATAATAATAGGAATTTCGAAATTAAGCTTAACTGCTTAATAATACTGTAAGACGTAACTGTCGAATTCATTCGACGTTAGTAAATTACGTTCGAAGGAATATTGAAAATTATATTCCTTAATTCGCTAAGCATCAGTGAATCTCATACAAAAATTATCCAATTATGCTTGGACAAAGTCAAGAGTTGACTAATTAAGATTTTAATTATTGAATTAATGATGCTAATTACAGAATTTATTATCGTAATTCAGTATTAAAACTACGGGATATTACAGTATAGCTGAGGGTAGTGGTGCTATTCTTCACAGAACTGTAATGGTTTAGTTGCCACAGTCAAGATTTTTGGACGCTGGTTAGTATATTACTTTTATCACTAGACTGTAAAACCCTGTCCTTTGCGCATGTATAGTGTGATGATTTATTATTATTATTATTATTATTTAGATATTTCTGTTACTAATTTTTTTATTGACTAGAGAAATTAGATGTCATTCAACAGATATGGTGTGTGCGACAGTGCGAGTAGGGATGAGAGAGGGTGGATTTTTGCGGATACTCGTCTTTAACAAATTTTAGTGGGGCTAGTTTAGGCAAGTATGGAACTGGTTTGAGTGGGTATAAGTAGTGAAACTAGTATACATGATGGGTTGGGTTGGATTGGATTTGAAAAATTAACTATGGATACCTACTATCATAACCAGTTTATATTTATAATATTATATATTTTTTAATATTTTATATTGATACTATCAAATATGTTTGTTTTGATGATTTAGAATATTATTTTGGATATACGATATATTAAATTTAAATTGTATAAGTTCTAATATTATACTTGAAATTTAATTTTTTTATCTTTCAGATTTTGTATTAATTATTATTAATATTTACTTTGTAGTTCTCGACTTTTATTGATACGTATTTAATTATTTAGATATTGTATAAATTTAAATGTTTAAAATTAGCAGGTTATATACTATACGGATTTGGACGGTATGTGTAATAAAGTTTGCATCCGTGACATAATATGGGACGAGTGTGTATAGATAAATTGTAAACGGGTTTGGACTTGGGAAATACTTAATGGATGGATAACCGATCTATTGTCATCCTTAAGTACGAGTGATACCAGAATAGGAAAAACAACATATTTGATCATTCTCAATAGGTGAAAAAAGATCGAGTTGGACCGGACCGACTCAAAAATATATCTGGTCGAAAAAGTGTAACCCTACTTGACATGAAGTATTGTTTATAATGCAAAAGTTTTGGAATGGCCCGAACTCATGGGACTTTTGATCGCCCAACTCAAAATTTGACAGCTCTAAAATCCCTTGACCTAACCCGACCCTAAACCGGAACGACCAGTCAGGCCGTGCGGGGCCCTTATTGCTAGCTCTGCGGCATTCATTATTATGCACTTCATCCTTTTTGCCAGCTCTGCGGGCCTTCATTATTATGCATTTTATGAATGTAAATAAATTACGTGATTACATGTTTTATTAGGGAGAAAGTCGGAGGTTCAAACTTCGAAACATTACAATCCCCTCACCCTTTGCTCTTTTTGAAATAAAGAAAATAATTTCCAGATTATAGGTAAGACTTAGAAATTAAAACACCGTAAACATCAAACTCAAACAACCATAGTGTGCGTTGGGCCATACAAGTTTGAGAAGGGCCACTAGGTAGGTTCGACTTTTTTGATTTAGAGCCCCTTCTGAAAAGCAATAAACATATTAACTAATATATCAACGGTGGTCTCATGTGTGCATACGTGCAGTGAGATCATCCCTAATTAATTAATTAATCATGATTAATTAATTAACTAAAATTAATTAATTAAATTAATTATATTTAAAATTAATTAGTTTAATAAACTTTAATTATAAATTAATAAATAATTGAATTAATATACTCACTTCGTCCTAATATTTATGGTTCATTTCTTTTTTACACATAGATTAATTTTTTTTTAAAACATCAAAAGCAGATTTATTCCGAGCATGGAATGTGGAAAAGACCCTCCACAGACGATGGGGGTTCAATCTAGACATGCGAATCAACAAACCTGAAAGCTAGCTTAGCTAATCTGTGAGCTACTTGATTAAACTCTCTTTTAATATGTGTAACATGAAACTCACCCTCACTACTCAAAACATGACGACAACTTGCGTGGCGTTCCCGTTCGAATAATCTTCAAGACTATAAGCGATGGCCTCGCACGCCTCTCTGCGCCTCGAGAATGCATTTCTCGATATGGAGGCTTTGGTCCATGAAAGAGCCTCCAATGCCCATAATCTCCCATTCTTCCACTCGGCCCGCCTTTCTTTCTTGCCACCTTAGCCGCCACAAAGATGCCTTTGCTATCTCGCAGACAAATGCCAATGCCAAAGCTATGGCTCTCCTCGTCAAAAGTCACGTCCACATTACATTTATACCAACCTGCCTCTAAATCGTACCACCCTAAACACCTCTCTAGGGTGACTCTCGATCCACCTCAATCGAGCGACCTTCAAACCTCGGTCGCCAACCACTCTTCCCTATATCCCAACGCTATATCACACGGCTGCCAGAATCGATAAAACTTTTTCCTCGCCAAACAACAATTTCTATCCTTCCAAATCCTCCACAAGATCATACCAATAATCGCGGCTATCACCTCCCATGACGTAGACTAGTGAATAGCACATCCTCAAAAGAATTATATTTTCACCGACCTTATTCGAAACTTATCCAAACCCACGCCTTCCAGTTGATTGCAAAGGACATGAAAAAAAAGTGCGGACCGCTCCACGTCCCTACGGCAAATGTTGCACTCGCCCACCGCTATACCCTTTCTCCGTAGATTAGCCTTCGTAGAAGGTTGTTCTAACCGCACGCCATAAGAATATCTTAACTTTCATAGGAACAACAAGACTCCAAATCGCTTCCATCTCCCTCTATAGCCCACGCCTCGTTAATAGTCAATGAGCAAGTTGTTGTTGATAAACGCGCATTTTACACGCTTATAGTTGATATTTGAAGATGAGTTTAGCTCGTTTAATGTGCGTTTATGTATCGATTCTTAATGTTTTATCTATTTTAGAAGATCGCTCTTGGGTGTTATTTTGGTGTTTTGTAGGTTTATGTGTTGAAAATCGAAGCAAGGAACGAAGCACGAACCAAGATAGCAATCGCGGTTTAGCGACCACCTGGCGGTCGCTAGCTGGTCGCGAGCAAACCAAATAACACCGAAGAGCCGCGACCGCGACCTGCGTGCCATGCGAAGCCCCAAATACCGAGAAAGCTCTTGGACGATTTCTCGCGACCGTTCATAATTGCTAGCAACCGCTAGCGAGGTCGCGAGGAACTACGCGAGCAAGCGGCGAACGCGAGCGAGCGCGCGCATGGGAGATGGCTCATGGTCGAGCTAGCGATCATGAGCAGCGATCGCGAGAGAGGCGGCGAGGCGCAAATTAGGGTTTCCACTATTTTCTATAAATAGGCAAAGCCCTCGCGCCCCAATCGACCTATGACGCCCGCACACGCTTTTAGAGAGTTTTACCTCAGTTTTGTCTTTCTTTCGCTTCCGTTTGGTTATAACTTTAATTCTTGCATTGTTCTAGTTTAGTTTTTCAATTCGTTATCGATCGGAACGTTTTTGTCCGATCGTTTTCCGTTGTTTTCCGTTCGTTCGCTTGGGATTGGATTCAAGACCAACCATTGTTCATCCAACGCTTCCCTACGGGTTTTATATATTTAATTTCTGTTTTTATGGTTAAATCGTATTTTATTCCGTTTATTATGTCTGGCTAGTTTTCTATTCTAATCCTAGGGTTTGCATGATTCGATCCTATATGTTGTGATTCCTGCTATTGTTATTTACCTTCCATGCATTGATTCGTGATTCATGGTGCTTATTTATATGTATTGATTTACGATCAATCTTGATGCATATCTAGTTGCTCGTTAACGACGTAATCGTATTAATTGTCAATCGATCTTGAATGCATGATACGAATAAGCCTCGAGTCGTGGCGAGATAGACATTCGTAGGAAGCATATTCTTAGTGATCCATTTGAGTTGCTTATTTTCCTCTAGAGACGAATCGTGATAGGAAAATTAGTAATCAATCGCCGTAATTATCGTGAATCAAGTTGTTGGTTATATATGTGATCATCCGTCTTGTCTCGGATTAAACGGTTAATAATAAGCGGGATAAACATCGTTGTGGATAGGATTGGTGCATCCCTAGGGTTAGTCTTTCTTCATAGTTATCTTCCGTGATTTTATTGCTTTATTTATATTTACGCTTGTTACCTTTGCTTTGATTAAATTCAAGCCCCAAAACCTTTCACCCTTATTCGTGCTTCGATAATGATGAATTATCGCTGAGCTAGCTTCTATGTTTTCGTGATACAATCTCGTGGATACGATATCTTACCACCCTATACTTACACCTTTTCAGATTAGAAAATTAAGCGATCAACAGATGCGAGACTTAACGAAAGTAAAATGCCTCTATCGAGAAATGCCATATGAGATTATCCTCCCTTCTCCCGCTGAACATGAATATCGGTGATCTCTTTAATATCCCTATCATTAAAGAGCTCGTTGCATCGATCGATGTTCCACTCTTTGGTTCCCGGGAGCATAAGATCTCTAACTTTCAAATTCCTTGATCATCATGTCGTCCGTAAGAGATATGAAAATTTTCATCACAACGCAACCAAGGATCGCCAAAAACTCTAATATTAGCACCACTACCCACCCTCCATCGCATTCCTCTCCTGACTAAGTCTTGAGCCGCAAATAGACTCCTCCACGTGAAGCTTGGACTGTGGCCTTCCTTGGCTGACAGGTAGTCTCCTCCCTGAAAATATTTAGCTCTAAGCACCCTACTAACAAGAGCCTCCGGTTCTTTCATGAGCCGCCATCCCAGCTTTCCCAACATTGCAATGTTAAAGAGCTGGAGGTTTCTGGACCCCAGACCGCCTTTTTTTTTCTCTACGCACAGCCGCTCCTAATTCGTCCAGCAAATTCCAGCATTTGTACCGCATTTTCCACCCCACCAAAACTTATTCATCATCTTCTCGAGCTCGTCAACCGTACCATTCGGGATCAGGCTAGTTGTCATACATAATGCTGGTATAGCTTGCGCTACACCCTTGAGTAGGATCTCCTTCCCCGCTCTCGACAAATTCTTCCCTTGCCATCCTTTGATACGCTTCCAAAGACGATCCTTTAAGTAGCCAAAAATTTTCTTTTTCTTCCTTCCAATGAGAGAGGGTAATTTAAGGTATCGTCCCGTATTAAGAGGTTGCCAAACCCTTAGAACGTTCGACATAATAATCTAGTCACCCTCACTCACATTCCTGCTCAAAGAAATACCGGACTTTTGATAATTAATGGCTTGCCCCGAAGCTAATTCATAGTTGTCAAGAAGGCTTCTGAGATTCGAGCATTCACGAAGAGTAGCTTTGCAAAGAAAATACAATCATCCGCAAACATGAGGTGAGAATATGGGGACCCGTACGACCCATACGAATCCCATGCAGGCTGCCTCTTGCAACCTCATACACTACAAAAAAATAGGCGAATAGCGACGGAAAATTTCGTCGCTAATCATGTCGGGTCCGTCGTTAGAATGGATTAGCGACTGATCAGCGACGGAATCAAGGCGTCGTTGGGAAGCTGGTTGGCAAACTTCTAACGATGGAATTTAGTCCGTCGCTAATTATTAGCGACGGATTAACGACGGAAATTTCAGTCGCTAATCAACAACCTCCCGAACGATCGTCTGATAAGTATTCCGTCGTTAATACGAATCTAATCCGTCGTTAATAACGACGGATTAACGAAGGAATCACACCGTAGCTAAAAAATACCGGCGTAAATCCATCGTTAATTCGATGACAATCCGTCGTTATCTAGCGTCGGACACAGTCCGTCGTTAAAATTATGATTTTTTTATTTCATGTAACAAATCCGTCGCTAGTCCGTCGCCGAAACGCCTCTAATTCATCGTTAGTTACAGTTTGTTCTATTATTTCACGTTGTAAATCTGTCACCGTCCATCGCCGATCCGTCGATAAATGTGCACGCATCGATGCTTTATTTTGTATTTTGACGCCATTTACAACAAACAACAAACCTGTTTTCAAACAAACACAATCCAAACAAACTAATTCTAAATGATAAACATTATCATTCTAGATCAGGCGACACAATTAAAACAAAACAATTTCACGTCATAATATCAAACAAACCAAACAATTCTAAATCATACGATAAGTTTACAAATAAAATGTTTTTGTTTCTTCATAATACAACCCAAATATGACGAGGGTGGGGGGAAACGGGAGCTGATATCACGAGGGTGGGGGAAACGAGAGCTGGCCATGAAGTGCTCCAAGGCCTCCTGCTGAGCGAGAATCGAGCTCGAATCTGCTTGCACGTCATCTCGCTCACTCGACTTGTAACTGGTCTCAGATTGCTCGCGCTTAGCTTGCCATCCGCCTCCATCTCCAATAGTCATTGATGATAAGCTATGGAATCAGTGCCGGGCACTCTCCACCGAATAAGACGACACTCGCCTCGCATGTATGTCCGTGATAGAGAACCGCCCAAACATCCTATTCTTTTTCTGTAGGAGCTCCCAAGGACATTTTTAGAATTTGAGTCCTATCAATTTCGGTGTCGCCTCATCACTCCCCAGTTCGCTCAACTGAGTGACATGTTCCTCAACCCGCCTCGTAATATAATTTCGTATAATTATTATTTAATTAAATGCTCATTATTGCGCTAACGAATATACTTACCACGATACTCCGAGCTTTCCGTCTCAGATAGCTCCGTCGTCGGTGGCATGATACATTTGGAATACATCCCATCGACCTCCGATATGTCTACTCCACGCCTTCGCCTATAAATAAGTAAAACAAATTAAATAATTAACAAGTCTCACGAGTCTTAAATAAATTTATTATATCTAAAACTTCAAAGTATTTACAATCTTTCTCGTGATACTCGAGTGTAGGCGTGAGCCACCCCGATGCTCGACTATCTCAGTACCCTCGCCATCCGGCTCGGACATTATGTTGTCATGGCCTTGTCCGATTCTCTCGGGCGTCTGTCCGAGCTCAATATGCATTCCAATTATCCCAATCTCGCCTGTGGATAAATGGAGGTGGGTTAGCGAGTCCTTCGCCGCTTGATCTTGTGAACAAGATCTTTATAGCGTTCAGCGGCCTTTGCGCACCAGTAGGAGTAGACCATGGCCTCGTCCATCGTATCATCCCAATAAAAATATTTCTGCAAAAAATATATGGTTACAATATGACTGGTGTCAAAGGTCAAAACATAAATGACTTCGTATAAACAACACGAACCTCGAATTCATCGAAATAAATCTACTTGAACTCTTGAGACACCAATTTCCAATTGAAGTCAGTAGATTCATGAATTTACTGAATGACTCGTAATCACGCGGGCTATATCATTGCTCGGACACAAAATGCTACAATTTACAAGAAATAAAGACATCAGAATGTTATAATTTATTTTAACTGAGACATACAATAGATAACATACCCATTCACAATGGCTATCTTCTTCATCCCCTCTCTCGACGGCACTGCACTACTGCTCGAGGGGGCGGGGCTGTGAGACAGTGCCTCCATGCCTTCTTCGAGCCCGGCAGGTGAGGACGACGGCGTATATGATCCTGGATGCCTCCGACGTGATGACGAGGCACCTCGTCCACTGTGAGACATCTACAAACAAAGGTAAAAATGTCAGATTAAAATTTCACAAATAATAAATATCATAACGCTTTGTGTGCATACTAGAAAATAAAACGCTTTGTGCATACTATATAATAAATTCAAACCCTATTCATCGTCGTCGTCATCATCATCATCATCCAATGTATGATTGTCTTCTGACTCTGACAATTCAACTTCATCATCCGCATCATCAGATGTCTCTTCAATGTCTATGAGTGTACCGTCAGGATGAACTAGTGTCGTGTCATCATCCACAACGACATTAGTAATCGAACCTAATGCATCCTCTTGAAAGGGGAGGTATTATCGATGCGTAACTCTCATCCGAGACTTCCATATTAGATCGAGCTTTAATTTTGCATACTTCCCACCACTCTTTCATAGATTGTTTTAAACTCGATATGCACAATAGTATACTTGAATGGCTTGATTGGCGAGGATAAACGGTTCGAACTTGTTATATCTTCGCGTATGATTTATCGAAACCAACTTGTAATCGGAATGAATTGATAACCCCAATCGTGAAGGATCAAACCACTCGCATCTAAACAATGTTGTGGTCTTCGTTGGTAGCCCAGATATTCCAACTCACAAATCTCCAATAATCGCCCATAAAATCGAGTTCTTGAGTGTCTGTACTATAAGTTTCACCTTTAATGCACACTCCACTATTCATAGTTGATCTTTGTGACCCATGTTCTAATGTGTGAAATTTGTACCCATTTATATAATACCCTGTGTACGTCTTAATTAGAGTGAAGGCCTTTGAAAGAGACAATATAAACGGATTCACAATGTTATTAGTATGATCTTTGACCTATTATTAATAAAAACGATTAGAATGACTAAACGTACATATTAAATATTAAATATTTCCTACTAATAATCATCGAACACTCACATATGCCTCAAACCAAAGCGGAAGCCTCTTTCATCGACCTTGAATATCGAGCTAGAGATCGCTGGATTTGATCTTTTCACATCATCGATGAATAAACCGCATCAACATATATTTACGATCCTAGTTAATAATAACAATAATAATTAACAATGACTTATGAGAAAACACTACACTTACGCCATGTAAATGTTCGCAACTTCAACACGCTTGAGCAACACGTATAAACGAGCAACATCATATTCTCTACTATCCAAATATCTCGTTGAAATATTTCCAAAAGGTCCGTCATCTTGCTTGAGGATTTGAAGCATATCTCGATAGTCTTCGTGCTAATCTCCGCTGACCATGATGCAAATCAAACTTCGTTCTACGTGATCATCAAAATAATACGAGCAAAATGTCGATGCTTCTTCTACTAAGTAAGCATTGCGATAGAACCTCAACCCCGGCTTTATTTCGTGCGTTGTTCTTCAACTTACGTAGTATTCTACAAAATTTCAACGTTGTTCTTCAATTTATATATATATATATATATATATATATATATATATGTGTGTGTGTGTGTGTGTGTGTGATAATGTACAAGCAAGACCTTTCAAATGAATACATCCATCGGTATTGAACAGCCCCGCAATCACGGGCTTCATCACCAGATGGACCGGTAGATGTTCCATGGAGTCAAGAAACTACGGGGAAGATGCGCTCAAGCTTGCATAAAATCACCGAATATTTTCGAGTCTCATGCATCATCAAGCCCTATGTTTCGAGAAGTTAAATCTTTGAAGAATAAAGATAATTCATTATAGCTTTTCAAACATCATGGGAGAAGTTCACTAAATGCACCGGTAGAATTACCGCATGAAAATATGATACCATGACTCTTCATCCCAAACATCTTCGCTTTGTCATATATACAAATCTACCCATGTTCAAACGCACCCATCCGAAATCTTAAACCTCTTACCCACCACATAAGACTTTTTCTCACGATTGTCAAGTGTATAAGAAACCTTTGATATTTTCCTGTTGATTCATTCATCGTTAACTCGTCCGTAGTAGTATAAATTAAGTTCTTCTCTAGATTTGCTCGTATCTTTGTCTTCCCTCGACATTCATGACCGTGTTGAAGACATTATCAAACACATTCTTTTCTATGTGCATGACATCCAAATTATGCCGAATCAAAATAGAACTCCAAAGAAGGTAGATCCCATAAAATACTTCTTTTCTTCCATCCGCCCAAACTGCTTGGATATTCGCCATTTATTTCATCATCGCCAATCTACATTACGGAGACTAGTCCCATACCCATAATTAGTGATGTAAGCTCATCTCCGATCGCGCTCGTGGATCGTTAGTAATCATTGTGTTCTTTTCCGAAACCTCTTCGATCCCTTCAAATGGGTGATTAGGAGCTAGAAATTTACGATGGTTATCAAACCATGATCGCTACCACTTTAGCTAAAGTAAAAGCATTGGTATACTCCATGCAAGGCGGACAAGCTAATCTTCTAGTTGTACTCCATCCGCATAACATAGAGTATGCAGGAAGTCACTAATTGTCCAAAGTAATGCAGCAGGCATTTGAAAATTTCACTTCAACGATACATCATAAGTAAGAACACCGTCATCCCACAAATCTATTAACTCGCTATCAATGGTTGCAAGAACACATCAATCTTCTCCTTCGGATTACGCGGTCTCAGCACTAAGATCGAAGAAACATGTATTGCTCCTTCATACACAGCCATGAGGGAAGATTATAAGGGGTAAGTATAACGGGCGTGATGAATATTGCTTTCCGATCGACCGAATGGCTGAAAACCGCCGCTTGATAGTCCTAATCGCACGTTACAATTTCTCGATGCAAATAAGGAAACTTCGTGTTCAAATGTTTCATGCAATCGAGTCTGCTTGACGACGATGACCTCATCATCGATCGACGATACATGCCAACGCATATTTTTCATCGTAGCATTGGATGCATACAATCTACGTAGTCGAGGAGTTAGAGGAAAATAATACATCTTTTATATGCTACTTGTGCTTTCCGTCGACTTCCACCACTCGAGTATTGCTCTTGAAACGATGATGATTACGTAATTTGCACTCGTCAATTCGTAATCTTCGCATCAATAAATCATGCAATTAAATGGACAATAATGAATTTTGTGTACGGGCAACCCCATGCCACGCAACAATCTCTTCGCGGTCAGAAGTCATCGCAAGCAATTTCCATCCGATGCGACTCTTTCATCGCCTCGATATTTGATCAAAACCCTTCAAGAATGTTGTTCTCTCGCTTTCCAACTCGTAAGTCGAGCCACAAATAACAACGTGTGTGATTCGAGCAACCCGACCACGAGGTTTATCGGCAACATTCAACATGTCGTAAAATTTTGTGCATCGAATTTGGCTCCTCTTCGATCTCGTCAAAGTTGAATCATGGACCAAAAAGATCCACTACCTTCGTATGATACGTATTTGGTTGACGGCCAACATCTAAATCCACAACATTGTCCCTACTTGTGGTTGTCTCTCCTGAAATATCCATGTGTGATAATTTGGAACAAACCAAATTTTGATAAGTTGATATCGCACAAGATCTTTCTTCCGATAAGGTATATTCTTACACTTCTTACACGACACTTGATTTTCTCTCCATCCGCGAATAAAAACTAAGCACTAGCGAATTCAATAAAACTTTCAAGTCCATCTCGAATTCAATATTTAATCCACCAACCGAACTAAACCTCTTATACATCCACTCACGATTGTCATTCATTCTTCAAGCTCCTAATTATAAATAATTAATTAAACATATTCAACATAAGTTGTATGCGATATAGATGCTTTATCGAGTGGAGTGAGCAAATCTTACTTATAATTATTGGTTTGTTATCTACTTAGACAACATAAACCCTAATTCAAGTTTCATATACTTAACCTTAACCTAAGCATGAAGTGAGCAAATCTTACTTATAAAACATCTTATTCATATACCAATTCTAACAAAATTTCGGCAGAGTAAGTTTTATAGTATTAATCGCCATTTCATTCCCAATTCAACCAAACTCATCCAAATTTCACCAAATCATCACCATATGCATAATTATACACTTAATAACTCAAAACATCTTAATTCACTTAAATGATGAATTTATCATCCCAATTCACATCCAAGCTAAACATATTCACATCCAAGCTTATCAATTTCGCAAACATTTTTATCAAACACCACTTATGCGTATAGTTAATTCACGAAATGATGAATTTATCATCCCAATTCACATCCAAGCTTATCAATTTCACAAGCCCAAATCACAAGACTAACATTCAATGCATCATTTTCATAAACTCCACTAAATTCGGTAACATGCACCACATATATGTATAAACTCAATACATCCTAGCATATTAACAAAATCAACAAATATATATCAACAAAATAAAAAATTGAAATACAAATCAATAAAAACTGAAATATAACCTGATGTACGGGCGACGGGGCACAAGGGGTCAGTGGGGGTGGGATCATGGGGAGACGACAGCACGGGGCGACGGGGCACGGCGAGGCTGGGTCACGGGCTAGGGGCTACTGGATCATGGGGCTGGTGGCGCGGGCCGAGTGGGGCGGGTCATGCGCGGCACGGCACCGGCCGGACGACGAGCGGCGGCAGTGGGCGGGCATAAGCGGGGTCAGGGTTGGGGCGGCGGGGTTGGGGTGGGGAGGGAGTTAGGCAGATATGAAATTGGGAAGAAATCCCGTCATTATTAAATTTTTAGCGGCGGATTAACGAAGGATATTTCCGTCGTTAAATTTAAAAGTCTCTAACGACGGACTAACGACGAAACCAAGTCATTAACGACGGACTAAATTTAACGACGGACACATATCCGTCGTTAAATTATGTACAAAATTAAAAAAAATAAAAAAAATCGTTAATATAACGACGGACAACAGTCCGCCATTAAATTTACCGACGGATGTACGACGGAATATCCGTCGTTAATATTATTTGGAATAAATAAATTCAAAATTAATATTAACGAAGGATTATTTCCGTCGTTAAAAAATAAAAAATTCGTTTATTTAGCGACAGATCAACGACGGATAATAATTAACGACGGAATTAGTCCGTCGCTAAAGAAAAACTGCAATAAAAAAATATTAATTTTAACGAAGGAATTAGTCCGTCGTTAAATTTAACGACGAACTAGCGACGGGTATGACGTCATACGAGTCATGAGATATTCCCCCCTTGCCGTCCGCCGATCCGTCGTTAATAAAATTTCTTTCTATTCCGTAGCTAACTGTCACGATTCACGACCCGACTTTCGCCGCCGCTAATCCGTCATTGCTCGGGTCAGTATTTTTGTAGTGATAGTTTAAACTAGCCGAAAGGCCTTCAACAAGATAATATGAAAAGATATGGAGAAAGGGGATCTCCTTGACGCAGGCCCCTCTTAGGCACGATAAGGCCGATTAACTTCCCATTCACAAGAACATTATACTTAACCGTATTGACGCACATCCTCATCCAACTCCTCCATTTCGCCCCAAAACCCAATCTTGCTAAAACAAAATCAAGATAATCCCAGTTCACTCTATCGCATGCCTTGCTAATATCGATTTTCAACGCAATGTTCCCCACTTTGCCTCTCATTTTCCTTTTCATCGAGTGGATCGCCTCGAATGCAATGAGGATGTTGTCATGTATCGCTCTTCCTTCTACAAAGCAGAATGTGCAGCTCCGACAAGAGGAGGGAGAACCTTCTTGAGCCTATTGCATAGAACTTTCGACAGGATCTTGTATAACACATTACATAGAGAAATAGGGCGGAGTTCTTTCTTATTAGTAGGAGTTTCCACCTTTGGAATCAACACAATTGTGGTTTTGTTGAGGTCAGCTGGCAACTGCTCTTCATCCAACCAACAGCAGCATTGTCAGTAGATGTCCTGATGTATAATATCCCAGAATTTTTAAAAAAAATAAGGATTGAAGCCGTCCGGGCCCGGAGATTTATCGGGGTGCATCTGGAAGAGAGCTTTCTTCACCTCCTCCGAACTAAGTTGTCCCTCCAACACTCCATTAGTGTTATCCGTTATCATGGGCACCAAACGACTAGGGGTTAACTCCTGATCGAGAAGATGAGCCGGAGCCTTGAATAGCTCTTTGAAATAGTCAGACGCAACTTTCTGGATGTCCTCCTTCTTATGCGCCCAGCTGCCATCGTCTCTTTGTAGCTTCAGAATAGTGTTAGTTACTCTCCGAGCCGACGCCATAGCGTGGAAAAACCTAGTATTCATACCACCTTCCTTAAGCCAGAATTGTTTGGCTCTTTGTTTCCAGTGGGTCTCCTCCTTGAGTAACATATTGGCTAATTATTTTTTAGCACCCATCATCTCATTCACAGCTCCATTGCCAATTCTGGATTGGAAATACTTGATCTTACCTTCGAGAAATTTCTTCCTGGCTCTCTATCTCCTCAAAATACCTCCTCTTTGCCCATTCCACAATCGTAGCCGACGTAGAGGTGAGTTTATCAAGGATCTGAATGCCTTCCAGATTCCTCCAACAGCCTCACCACCGCAACTCGGGATCTAGGCTCTATTTATTTTCGTATCTGAATCTCATCTTGCTGACAGCCAGCTCGACCTTCTCAGTTTTAAGGATGATGGGACAGTGGTCCGATATAGGTGCTGTCACAGCCTCAAGGCTGCTTCTTTAGAACTTAGTCATCCACTCCCCGTTGCCCATACCTCTGTCCAATCTTTCATCCACCGCGTACTCCGTTCCCAACCTCCTCGCCCAAGTGAATCGATGTCCCTTGATAGGCATATCTGATCGCTATAATTCCTACCAAATAAATGATAGTAAAACAGCAAGTATATATATCGTATCCACAGGGACTGCGACTCAAGAACAAAGCGAATAATCAACGCAGAATCTTTATTATTATCCAGGCAACAAAATATCAAGAGAGAATATTATAAAACTAGATTCGAAAATAAAGATAGGAAATAAAACCGATATGAAAGATCGATCCTAGGGATGTACTTAACCTAACCAAATTCACACAATTAACCTATTAACTGCTTACCAATTTAATCCACATTCATATGAAGGATCACTAATATAACTATAGTTTCCGCCAGATGCCTATAGTAGTAGGTTAGCCTAAACTATATCTCCGCTGGGTCTCAAGAGAAGTAAGCTAATTACCAAAAGCACACAAAGATTTAACCTCCCACAGCTCACCTATCTCCGCCGGGTCTCAAGGCAAAACTGATTATAAATTCTCGATATCGATTATGCAATTAATTCCGCCAAGACATCAATCACATAACTAGTATGCATCAATATTGGCAAGATACCAACACATGAGAATTAAACCCAAGAATTATAAATCATGAATGGGACGGAAAACAAGATCAACAGACAATTATACAAATCTAGTCGTATATACAAACCCTAGATCAATATTTAACTTTAGCTACGCATAATTAAAATAACAAAACAATAAATAAATAAGAATAACATAAACTGAATTAAATAAATAAAACCGTAGGAATCCACGAAGAACAATGTAGCAGCTTCGATCCGTAAATAAAATTGAACTCTAAAATAAACTAAGCTAAGAAAACTGGAATAGAACTTGCAAAAGAATATAAAGAAGAATTTGTGTTCTGCTATGGAATGGTGTTTCTAAGCTACTGCTCTATCTCCCTATTTATAATAAAACATAAGCTCCATTTTTTCATAAATTTCCCAATCCTTCTCGGATTCTGATTCCGAATTATACTCGAACTAGGTGTGTTTTCTCCTCCAATTGTGCGCATGAAATGAGTATAAATGCAACATAGGGTCTCGCGACGCGCTCTCTCAACCATTTCACGCGAAAGAAGGTTGCGAGCGTCAAAATTGCTGAAATCTCGCTCATCCTCGCGACCTAGCATCGAGACCTAAGTCGCGAGCTCGGTTCGCGAGGTGTAATTCACTGCACGCGCGACTTCGCCGTTTCGCTCCGTTCTCTCTCGTCCGGACCAATCATGCGATCCGCTTATGCCTAAGGACTCCTATAGAGATGCTCTTTAACATGGTACACTTTGCACATACATATTTTTCAAATACATTATCTCATATTCAACGTCGTTTTCAAACAGTTCCTCTTCATGACGAGCTCATGATCGGGCTAGTGATTCCTCTTTATCGTGATCCATATTTTGACATCAAAACCTATGTTAAAATGACATGAAATACACACAGCATAATATCTTCCAAGGTAAACATAAATATATCAAAAGACAGCTCAAAAGATCACATATAAATTATAAACGAAACAAATATGGCCTTATAAATCATGTAAAAATGAGGCTTATCAACTCCCCCAAACTTATCCTTTGGTTTGTCCTCAAACAAATCAGAACAAAAGAGAGACGACCAGAGACAGGTAAAGAGTCGAACGATAAAAGCAATAAGCCTCAGAGCAATGAGCAATAAACGATTCACTTAAATGAATTAAATCACAACATCTTTCGTTAAACTCCACACATCATAATAATCATAAGCACAAGCCTTCTCAAACTTGAATCCTCACGACATGGATATATATATAAGAAATCTCAAACACTCAAATGTATCAAGGAGGATGTATACTCTCAAGTTTAAAAACACATGGAATCTACCATGTTTGTAAATCGCTTAATTCTCCATTGCTCAAATATGTGCTCATGAACTAAGATCAAAAGGTCTTTATAAAAGGTTATAATGTAGGCTCTTTGGTAGGTCGGATATATTTAAAGCTAAGTGACTCATAATCCCATAATGAAAACACCATAAGTAACACAAGACATAATTCCCAATTTTCACAATTTATTTCAATTCTCCATACCAAGAAGTCATTTTTCTTTAAGCACTCCATAATTTTCATATAAGTGATATACTCATCTCAAAACACTAGCTACTTACCCATTTATGTTCTTCTCGCACACTTGTGTTAAATCTTTTTTTTTTTATATGAAATTATATGAGTAAGCAACTATTTTTAATAATCACTTTCTCATTATCTATTTTCTTTCTTTCCTTTCTTTTTTCTCAACCCTCAATTCAAGCAGCCAAATATCACTAACTACATAACCCAACCCACGGCTATATGAAAGAATAAGGTATGCTCAAACGGGCTCATCAAAGGATAAAAATAACAGGTTAGTGTTTGGATAGTGTATAGGCTAAGAAAAGAATGCCTAATATCATTTCAAAATTCTTAAGCACATCAATGTAACCTCAAAAAAAAACCAGAGCAAGTTCTAGGGAAACACATGCTATTTCAAACTATTCACACAGAAATAAACAAGACTCAAGAAATATGACAATGAAAGCTCAAGTCTCACAGTGTTTCAAAATGTGATCAAGTTCTCAAAGGCTCAATACTCACAATAATCATAACATGCTTCGCCTCACAAAATCGGTTGCAATCAAATTTTCTAATAAAACAATTCTCATCATCTACTGTCGTCATTCAACTCAACCCACAAAATGTACACAAAACCCAAACACGAAAAACAAACCAAAACAAAACAAAACAAAACAAAACAAAACAAAACAAAACAAAACAAAACAAAGGAAAACATTGGGTTACCTCCCAACAAGTGCTAAATTTAAACGCCTTTAGCTGACCATTTCATACCCAATCAATCGGCGCTTTGACAATGCACTTCTTCCCAAATGCGTGCTTGCCTCGACACTTTGCATTTACGTTAGACCACCACCGAGTATGGAAGTGGCATCCCCAAACTTGAACGAATCACCTGGAGTTCCATGCCGAGTCCATCTCTTCTTTTAGCACCTTGTCACTTGGTCGGTTGTCATCCAAGCTCGAGATTCGCTAGCAATGACAAGCAGGATTGAATGACACTCTTCGTGCTCGCACTATCGTGTCGCGGGATGGCGCCATAGATTGAGATTTTCACTTCTCATCGCTAACACGAAAAGTTAGATCACCTTCCGCACGCCAATTAAAGCACCACCAGTTGCTAGAAAAGGCCAACCCAAGATTAGTGGTTGATTTTAAATTGTGAATGTCTAAAATAAAAAATCACTGGAAAGACAAAATTCAACTCTTACCAACACATCCTCAACTATCCCCTTAGGTATGCGATCGACCGTCACCATCATTAACTAAATGGAGGTCTTCTTCGCTTGCCCACCCCAAACGATTGAACACATTTAACGGCATCGTGTTTATGCTCGCTCCTAAATCACACAACACGTTGGGGAACGTGTGCTCTGTAATCTCGACTCAAACAGAAGCTCCCTGATCCTTCTGCTTTGATGGCAATTTTCTCGCAAGATAGCACCGCATTCTTCGTAGAGGTTGATCTTGTCAAATTTCCCAAACTTCTTCTTATTCGCCACCGCATCTTTGAGAAATTGACGATCCGGCATATTCCAGCGCTTCAAAGAGAGGTATGGTGATGTTTACTTTCGAACATCTCTTTGAATCGGTGAACTCCTCGTCATATTTCGCCTTCCCAATGCGCCGAGGAAATGGAGTCATTGGCTTTGGGAGTGTCACGATCCTTCGCTTTTCATCTTGTGCGTGTTCACCCTTTTTCTTCCCTCGCGATGTCTCTTCGCCATTCTCTCGCCGACACTCTCTTCATCGATTGCTTATCTCCTCGATTCTCCGGATGATTTTCATATGAAGCTCCACCTCAAATATATCGCATTGCATTGATTTGGAGGAGTATGATTCTTCGGATTTTGCTCAAGATACTTGGGAATTGCCCTTGCCTGCATTCCAAATCTTTCATCGCCATCCGCCCCACTTGGTTCTCTATCATCTTTACTTGTTTTCCAAGGGCTATCATCGTGTTGTTCATGGCATCGATCGTGCTTTCTAGAGCGCTCATCCTATTCCCAAGTCATTGGATCTCGAATATTTTGTCGAGCCACAATTTTTGGTGACTGTGGCTATTTGTTGATTGCTTGCCAACACTTGGTGCATCATCTCTTCGAGGCTCGCTTTTGGTTCCACAATCATTCCATTATTAACAACAAAACCAGTGGTGGTTGTCGAGCATTCTCGCATCGCATAGGAAAAATTGGGATGATTCCTATTGTTGGGATGATATGGTGGATTCCACTTTGATTCCCTAGACCATTACCCTTTGATTCAAATATTGAACCTCCTCGATATTCTCGCGCCATGGCCACAAATATCCGCCTTTTCTCTCGGCCGCATCTTCCGCAGAGTTGTGAACTTCTAAAAATCATCATACTTATCATCCAACTCCGCAGCAGCCCACCTCTTCCGATCGGCTCGCTCTCCATCGCCACCGATAACCGCTGGTCGCCATCTCCTCAATTATTCTCAACGCTCATCGATTCCTCGATCGAGAAGGCATCCTCCGTCGACGCATCAACAATGCTACGGGTGTTAGCATTTAGTCCACTATAAATTATGTCACTTGTTGCTCGTGAAAACCCATGTCGGGACATTTGCGCAAGTTTCAATCGCCACTGTGCTTCAAATAATGATTCATCTCCCAATTGTGAAAAATGGGAGATCTCGGCAATGATCTTCCGAGCCTTGGCGGTGGAAAGTATTTAGACGTAAACTTTCACGTAGCTGCTCCCACGTGGTAATCCTCGATCTATCCAAGCTCAACCACTCTTTGCTTGACTCTCAAAAAATCCGAACATCCGCGATCCGAATGGCATCGCAGCACCCGCTCGCTTGATAGTATCACGATATCGAGGAACGCCCAAGTGCGCATTGGGGTCTTCGCCACCCTCCCCAAACCGCCCGCTGATCATGCCGATGAGGGCGTGTTTTAGCTCAAAATTATTAGATTGACGTTTGCCCCATCCTCCACCTTGAACCGATCCGTAGGTGGCCTCGTATACGTGGTTGAGCGGTATGGGTTGTGCTCGCCCACCCATCTCGTCCATTCGATTATTCAACGCCAAATGGCGCTGCATTGCCGCCAAGATCGCCTCCATTTCGCCATCCGATCTTGGCCTTGAGGTCGTTTATCCGCCATTTCTCGTTGTCTTCTTTCTCGCCTCTCTTATATGATCCGTCAATCTCAAGATCTAATGGAATAATTTCTCTTTGAGATCTTGTAATCATGCATCGCGCAGAGATAAAAATCAAGTCAAATCTAAGAAGAACCGTAAATAATAAATATATTTTTTTATTTTTTTAAACGCCTCAATTAATAACTACAATCCGTAAAATTATCACTGTAATCTAAATACCCCAACGGCGCGCTAAAATTTGATCGCTATAATTCCTACCAAATAAATGATAGTAAAACAAAGTATATATATCGTATCCACGTGGATCATGACTCGAGAACACAAATAATAATCAACGCAAATCTTTATTATTATCCGAGCAACAAAATATCAAGAGAGAATATTATAAAACTAGATTCAAAATAAAGATAGAAATAAAACCAGATATGAAAGACTGATCCTAGGGATGTACTTAACCTAACCAAATTCACACAATTAACCTATTAACTGCTTACCAATTTAATCCACATTCATATGAAGGATCACTAATATAACTATAGTTTCCGCCAGATGCCTATAGTAGTAGGTTAGCCTAAACTATATCTCCGCTGGTCTCAAGAGAAGTAAGCTAATTACCAAAAGCACACAAAGATTTAACCTCCTACAGCTCACCTATCTCCGCTCGGTCTCAAGGCAAAATCAGATTATAAATTCCGATATCGATTATGCAATTAATTCCGCCAAGACATCAATCACATAACTAGTATGCATCAATATCGCCGATACCAACACATGAGAATTAAACACAAGAATTATAAATCATGAATGGGACGACAAAACAAGATCAACAGACATTATACAAATCTAGTCGACATACAAACCCTAGGATCAATACGAACTTTAGCTACGATAATTAAAATAACAAAACAATAAATAAATAAGAATAACATAAACTGAATTAAATAAATAAAACCGTAGGAATCCACGAAGAACAATGTAGCAGCTTTGATCCGTAAATAAAATTTAACTCTAAAATAAACTAAGCTAAGAAAACTGGAATAGAACTTGCAAAAGAATATAAAGAAGAATTTGTGTTCTGCTATGGAATGGTGTTTCTAAGCTACCGCTCTATCTCCCTATTTATAATAAAACATAAGCTCCATTTTTTCATAAATTTCCCAATCCTTCTCTCGATTCTCGATTCAATTATACTCAACTAGTGTGTGTTCTCTCCAATTGTGCGCTGAAATGAGTATAAATGCAACATAGGGTCTCATGAGGCGCCTCTCAACCATTTCACGCGAAGAAGGTTGCGAAGCGCCAAAATTGCTGAAATATCGCTCATCCTCGCGACCTAGCATCGCGACCTAAGTCGCGAGCTCGGTTCGCGAGGTGTAATTCACTGCACGCGCGACTTCGCCGTTTCGCTCCGTTCTCTCTCGTCCGGACTCCGAATTGCGATCCGTTTGCGCCTACGGACTCCTATAGAGATGCTCTTTAACATACATATTTTTCAAATACATTATCTCATATTCAACGTCGTTTTCAAACAGTTCCTCTTCGCACGAGCTCGCGACTGGGCTAGTGATTCCTCTTTATCGTGATCCATCTTTTTGACATCAAAACCTATGTTAAAATGACATGAAATACACACAGCATAATATCTTCCAAGGTAAACATAAATTTATCAAAAGACAGCTCAAAAGATCACATATAAATTATAAACGAAACAAATATGGCCTTATAAATCATGTAAAACTGAGGCTTATCAACTCCCCAAACTTATCCTTTCGTTTGTCCTCAAACAAATCGAACAAAGAGAGACGACTGCAGAGTGTAAAGAGTCGAACGATAAAAGCAATAAGCCTCGTGAGCAATGAGCAATAAACGATTCACTTAAATGAATTAAATCACAACATCTTTCGTTAAACTCCACACGTCATAATAATAAGCACAAGCCTTCTCAAACTTGAATCCTCACGACATGGATATATATATAAGAAATCTCAAACACTCAAGTGTATCAAGGAGGATGTATACTCTCAAAGTTTAAAACACATGGAATCTACCATAAGCTTGTAAATCGCCTAATTCTCCATTGCTCAAATATGTGCTCAAGAACTAAGATCAAAAAGGTCTTTATAAAAGGTTATAATGTAGGCTCTTTGGTAGGGTCGGATATATTTAGGCTAAGTGACTCATAATCCCATAATGAAAAACACCATAAGTAACACAAGACATAATTCCCAATTTTTCACAATTTATTTCAATTCTCCATACCAAGAAGTCATTTTTCTTTAAGCACTCCATAATTTTCATATAAGTGATATACTCATCTCAAAACACTAGCTACTTACCCATTTATGTTCTTCTCGCACACTTGTGTTAAATCTTTTTTTTTATATGAACTTATATAGGTAAGCAACTATTTTTAATAATCACTTTCTCATTATCTATTTTCTTTCTTTCCTTTCTTTTTCTCAACCCTCAATTCAAGCACCAAATATCACTAACTACATAACCCAACCCACGCCTATATGAAAAATAAGGTATGCTCAAACGGCTCATCAAAGGATAAAAAATAAAGTTAGTGTTCGATAGTGTATAAGCTAAGAAAAGAATGCCTAATATCATTTCAAAATTCTAAGCACATCAATGCAACCTCAAAAAAAAACCAGAGCAAGTTCTAGGAAACACATGCTATTTCAAACTATTCACACGTAAATAAACAAGATCAAGAAATATGACAATGAAAGCTCAAGTCTCACGTGTTTCAAAATGTGATCAAGTTCTCAAAGGCTCAATACTCACAATAATCATAACATGCTTCGCCTCACAAAATCGCTTGTAATCAAATTTTCTAATAAAACAATTTCATCATCGGTGCGTCGTCATTCAACTCAACCCACAAAATGTATACAAAACCCAAACACGAAAAACAAACCAAAACAAAACAAAACAAAAACAAAAACAAAACAAAACAAAACAAAACAAAACAAAACAAAACAAAACAAAGGAAAACATTGGGTTACCTCCCAACAAGTGCTAAATTTAAACGCCTTTAGCTAGACCATTTCATACCCAATCAATCATGCTTTTGACAGCAGACTTCTTCCCAAATCTGCTTGCCTCGATACATTGCATTTACGCTAGACCACCACCGAGTATGGAAGTGGCATCCCCAAACTTGAACGAATCACCTGAGTTCCATGCCGAGTCCATCTCTTCTTTTAGCACCCTTGTCACTTGGTCGGTTGTCATCCAAGCTCGAGATTTGGCTAGCAATGACAAGCAGGATTGAATGACACTCTTCGTGCTCGCACTATCGTGTCGCGGACGGCGCCATAGATTGAGATTTTCACTTCATCGCTAACACGAAAAGTTAGATCACCTTCCCGCACGCCAATTAAAGCACCACCAGTTGCTAGAAAAGGCCTACCCAAGATTAGTGGTTGATTTTTAAATTCGTGAATGTCTAAAATAACAAAATCACCGGAAAGACAAAATCTCGAACTCTTACCAACACATCCTCAACTATCCCTTAGGTATGCGATCGACACACCATCATTAACTAAATGGAGGTCTTCTTCGCTTGCCCACCCCAAGCGATTGAACACATTTAACGGCATCGTGTTTATGCTCGCCCTAAATCACACAACACGTTGGGGAACGTGTGCTCGCAATCTCGATTCCAAATGAAGCTCCCGGATCATTCTGCTTCTGGCAATTTTCTCCGCAACATAGCACCGCATTCTTCGTAGAGGTTGATCTTGTCAAATTTCCCAAACTTCTTCTTATTCGCCATCGCATCTTTGAGAAATTTGACGATCCGGCATATTCAAGCGCTCAAAGAGAGGTATGGTGATGTTTACTTTCCGAACATCTCTTTGAATCGGTGAACTCTCGTCATATTTCGCCTTCCCAATGCTACCGAGGAAATGGAGCTGTCGGCTTTGGGAGTGTTGGGCGATCCTTCGCTTTCATCTTGTGCGTGTTCACCCTTTTTCTTCCTCGCGATGTCTCTTCGCCATTCTCTCGCGACACTCTCTTCATCGGATTGCTTATCTCCTCGATTCTCCTGATGATTTTCATATGAAGCTCCACCTCAAATATATCGCATTGCATTGATTTGGAGGAGTATGATTCTTCGATTTTGCTCAAGATACTGGGAATTGCCCTTGCCAAGCATTCCAAATTTTCATCGCCATCCGCCCCACTTGGTTCTCTATAAACTTTACTTGTTTTCCAAGGGCTATCATCGTGTTGTTCATGGCATCGATCGTGCTTTTTCTATGCTCATCCTATTCCCAAGTCACGGATCCGAATATTTTGCCGAGCCACAATTTGTTGGTGACTCGTGGCCATTTGTTGATTGCTTGCCAACACTTGGTGCATCATCTCTTCGAGGCTTGCTTCTTTGGTTCCACAATCATTCCATTATTAACAAAGAAAACTAGGTGGTGGTTGCCGAGCATTCGTGCATTGGCATAGGAAAAATTGGGATGATTCTTATTGTTGGGATGATAGGTGGATTCCCACTTGATTCCCTAGACCATTACTCCTTCGATTCAAATATTGAACCTCCTCGATATTCTCGCCATGGCCACACCATCCGCCTTTTCTCTCGGCTTCAGACTCTTCCGCAGAGTTGTGAACTTCTAAAAATCATCATACTTATCATCCAACTCCGCAGCAGCCCACTCTTCCGATCATCGCCTCCATCGGCCATCGATAACTGCTGGCTGCCATCTCTCAATTATTCTCAACGCTCATCGATTCCTCGATTGAGAAGGCATCCTCCGGTCGACGATCAACAATGCTACGGGTGTTAGCATTTAGTCCACTATAAATTGTGTCACTTGTTGCTCGTGTGAAAACCCATGTCAGGACATTTGCGCAAAGAAAGTTTACAATCGCCACAGTGCTTCAAATAATGATTCATCTCCCAATTGTGAAAATGGGAGATCTCGCAATGATCTTCTCGAGCCTGGCGGTGGAAAGTATTTAGACGTAAACTTTCACAGAGCCGCTCCCACGTGGTAATCCTCGATCTATCCAAGCTCTTGAACCACTCTTTTGCTTGACTCTCAAAAAAATCCGAACATCCGCATCCGAATGGCATCGCCAGCACCCGCTCGCTTGATAGTATCACGATATCGAGGAACGCCCAAGTGCGCATTGGGGTCTTCACCACCCTCCCCAAACCGCCCGCTGATCATGCCGACGAGGTAGGTTTTAGCTCAAAATTATTAGCATTGACGTTTGCCCCCATCCTCCACCTCGAACCGATCCGTAGGTGGCTCGTATATGTGATTGAGCGGTATGGGTTGTGCTCGCCCACCCATCTCGTCCATTCGATTATTCAACGCCAACATTGCCAGATTGCCGCCAAGATCGCTTCCATTTCGCCATCCGATCTCGCCTCGAGGTCGTTTTTCGCTATTTCTCGTTGTCTTCTTTCTCGCTCTCTTATATGATCCGTCAATCTCAAGATCTAATGGAATAATTTCTCTTCTTTGAGATCTTGTAATCATGCACTGCGCAGAGAGATAAAAATCAAGTCAAATCTAAGAAGCAACGCAGAAATAATAAATATATTTTTTTTTTAAATTTTTTTTTAAACGCCTGAATTAATAACTACAATCCAGAAAATTATCACTGTGCAATCTAAACAGTCCCCGGCAACATCGCCAAAATTTGATCGCTATAATTCCTACCAAATTAATGATAGTAAAACAGCAAGTATATATATCGTATCCACAGGGACTGCGACTTGAGAACACAGCGAATAATCAACGCAGAATCTTTATTATTATCCAGGCAACAAAATATCAAGAGAGAATATTATAAAACTAGATTCGAAAATAAAGATAGGAAATAAACCAGATATGAAAGACTGATCCTAGGGATGTACTTAACCTAACCAAATTCACCCAATTAACCTATTAATCTGTTTACCAATTTAATCCACATTCATATGAAGGATCACTAATATAACTATAGTTTCCGCCAGGACAGCCTATAGTAGTAGGTTAGCCTAAACTCTATCTCCGTCGGGTCTCAAGAGAAGTAAGCTAATTACCAAAAGCACACAAAGATTTAACCTCCTACAGTTCACCTATCTCCGTCGGGTCTCAAGGCAAAAACTGTATTATAAATTCCCGATATCGATTATGCAATTAATTCCGCCAAGACATCAATCACATAACTAGCATGCATCAATATTGGCCAAATACCATCACATGAGAATTAAACCCAAGAATTATAAATCATGAATGGGACGGAAAAACAGTATCAACAGATTAATTATACAAATCTAGTCAGACATACAAACCCTAGGATCAATACGAACTTTAGCTACGCATAATTAAAATAACAAAACAATAAATAAATAAGAATAACATAAACTGAATTAAATAAATAAAACCGTAGGAATCCAATGAAGAACAATGTAGCACTTTTCGATCCGTAAATAAAATTGAACTCTAAAATAAACTAAGCTAAGAAAACTCGAATAGAACTTGCAAAAGAATATAAAGAAGAATTTGTGTTCATATGGAATGGTGTTTCTAAGCTACCGCTTCTATCTCCCTATTTATAATAAAACATAAGCTCCATTTTTTCATAAATTTCCCAATCCTTCTCTCGATTCGATTCGAATTATACCGAACTAGTGTGTGTTCTCCTCCAATTGTGCGCATGAAATGAGTATAAATGCAACATAGGTCTCGCGAGGCGCCTCAGCCATTTCACGCGAAAGAAGGTTGCGAGCGCCAAAATTGCTGAAATTGCTCATCCTCGCGACCTAGCATCGCGACCTAAGTCGCGAGCTCGGTTCGCGAGGTGTAATTCACTGCACGCGACTTCACCGCTTTCGCCTCCGCTCTCTCTCGTCTGACCAATTGCGATCCGCTTGCGCCTACGGACTCCTATCGAGATGCTCTTTAACATAGTACACTTTGCACATCCATATTTTTCAAATCCATTATCTCATATTCAACGTCGTTTTCAAACAGTTCCTCTTCGCACGAGCTCGCGACTGGGCTAGTGATTCCTCTTTATCGTGATCCATCTTTTTGACATCAAAATCTATGCTAAAATGACATGAAATACACATGGCATAATATCTTTCAAGGTAAACATAAATATATCAAAAGACAGCTCAAAAGATCACTTATAAATTATAAACGAAACAAATATGGCCTTATAAATCATGTAAAAATGAGGCTTATCAATATCCACCAAACCGCTATCTAAAACAACTTCTCTAAACCCCTTCAGAAGCCAATTAGGATGAGGTAACCTCCCTCTCTTATCGTCTTCAGAGAGCAGGTCATTAAAATCACCAATGATAAACCAAGGGAGGGAATCCACCTTACTAAGATGTCTTAGAAGATTCCAAGAGTCTCCTTCTACGGCGCCTGTGGAATCCATAAGAACCAAGAAGCCTCCAAATACCCTATTATCCAGAATCCTTACATCAATATGATTATTTGAGTAGCCAATCAGGCTGCACTCCGAAGAGAGCTTCCATAGTAAACATATCCCACCACTTCTACCAACACTGTCAACCGCAAAGCAACCTTCGAAATTTAAACAAACGCGCACGTCTTCCACCCTTTGCTTGTGGGCGAGGGTCTCGCACAAGAAGACGAAGCTAGGTTTGTGAACTCTGACGAGTTCACATAGAGTCGGAATTGCGAGAGGGTGCCCCAATCCCCTGTAATTCCAACTGAGGAGAATCATTGGGGTCGGCCGGCTCCGACACCGAGCCCCGCCGTAAAAAAGATCGGCACTTCTGTCATCCTCCGGGCAGTCAAGAAGAACATCAGTGGTAAATTTTTGATTTGGAAAGGACCCTACACGTAGATTAATGAGAGTTGTGTTTTGTGTATAAATAGTGTGTGACATGAAATTCGAGGTACTTTTTAGTGTAAAATTATTTCCTTTTTTGGAAACGGGCCAACTTAATGGGACAACCCAAAAAGGAAAACAAGCCAACAATAATGGGACGGATGGAGTATCTTAATTTTGGATTAATAAACTCTAATTATGAATTAATAAATCCTAATCGTGAATTAATAAACCCTAATTTTGAATAATAAACCCTAACTTTGAATTAATAAAACCTAATTGTGAATTAATAAACCCTATTTTTGAATTAATAAACCCTATTCGGAATTAATAAACCCTAATTTTGAATAATAAACCCTAATTTTGAATTAATAAACCCTAATTGGAAATAATAAACCCTAATTGTGAATTAAAAACCATAACTTTGAATTGATAAACCCTAATTGTGAATTAATAAACCATAATTATGAATTAATAAACTTTAATTATGAATTAATAAACCATAATTATGAATTAATAAATTCTAATTTCTAATTAAAAATTATAATTAAAAATTAATAAATTTAATTATAAATTAATAAAATTTAAGTATCCTTACTCATCATAATTAATATATAATTATTTTAACAAAAAACAAGGGTAAGCTCACGGTGGCGGAGCTCACCCAAGTTTTTATCATATATCAAATCGTAATGGTAAACCGATTTTAAGGACATATTGACAGCTATTAATTTATATTTAACGATTGAACCAAAATTATTTATAGAAGTTTGATCTAGCAAGACTTCATTTATATGGATGGTGATATTTGAGGTAATTCATAGAAACTATAAATTAAGTTTCAAGAATTAATAAAAATATACAAATTATGGTGACTCGGTTGACTTGCTTTCAGCTAACAACTAAAAGAAAATATTAAGAATGTGTATATATTCTCATATTAATAACGTGTAAAGAATAAATATATATTATATTTTGCTTGAGGAAATTAAAAAATATATACATTTGAATGAGTGAGAATATAATTCCATTTTTGACAAAAAAATACAACCTTCTCGTAGCTGCACAATAGGGTTGT
The DNA here is from genome assembly GCA_036937905.1 of Salvia rosmarinus. Classification (NCBI taxonomy): domain Eukaryota; kingdom Viridiplantae; phylum Streptophyta; class Magnoliopsida; order Lamiales; family Lamiaceae; genus Salvia; species Salvia rosmarinus. Next base: position 71,231,631 of record CM072814.1, read on the forward strand.
AAACAAATAAAATCAAAACGAATATCATACTATTCGATTTGTATTTGTAAAACTATTTAATTATTGGATTTGGTATTCGTTGTTATTCGAATGTAAAAAATTATTCGTATTCAAAATGATCATCAAATTATTCACGAATATTAGAATATTCAATTCATTTTTTTTTGCAATATATTCTATACAACAATATTCGAGTATTTGATTCGATTCGACACTATTCAATTTGAAATTCTATGAAGAAACATATAAATAATATTCTAAATATTGTAATAAGGGGTTTGAAATTCATTTGGTGCTTATGTTTTATTTTGTCATGTGAATGCGCGTTCTTATATTTTTTCATTTTTTTTCTTTTTCATTATTCTTTTATTTTAATTTAATACTTCTTCTGTTCATTGATTTTGGTAACATGAGTTTTAATAAATTGTAATGTGTAAAATAAGTGGATATAATAAATGAATAGATTAATAGATAATAAGATTAAAAAGTGTACCATATGAATAATAAATGAATAGATTAATGGATAGTAGGTGTAAAAATATTGGCCATAAGTGGTTTTTCTGTAAATAATGGGTAGAGTTAGAGAAAAATGTAAAGTTGACGTTTCTAAAAAGAGAAAGTGAACATTTTTATGGACTGAGCAAAATGTAATTAAATAAACTTAGTTGCTGGATGGATGAATTATTTCTTTTTCTTATTTTACTTTTCACTGCATTCTCTTATAAATATAAAATTTCATATTTATGAATATAGAATTATATATATTCCATATGGGTTTAGCATAAAGTTCCAGTCTTTATCAAAATTTTCCAAGAATTCCAAGAAATCTGAGGTGGGTTCATGTTGAAAGCAAAGAAAAATCGTTTCTTTCTTCCAATTAACAGCTATATTTTCTCTTTCTCTCACCTTCATCCCTCCCCCACCCTCACAATCGAACGGTTTCAACTTGAACAACAAGGTGAATCCTAACATGCTGCTATAATCATAATCTTACAAATCATCTTTTTCATTTATGGGTTGCTCCATCTTCTTGTAAGATTTGATGTGACGAACTCCAAGGCCAGCTGCAACAACTCTTCAATCTCTATGATGCTGATGGGACCAGAAAAAGACCAGAATATATGGAGTAAAACAAGTTGATATTCTTGTCATTTATAACAAGAATATGAGGGGAAAGAAAAAAGAAAAAATAGAAATTTTTAACGGAGTTAAAAGACTAGTTAACCGTTAGGACAATCTGCACGATTTTTAAACACGTTAAAGATGAAATTGGACAAAACATAACTATAAGGGTGTATATGTTTTTTGCTTAAACGTTTATGGATGTATTTACACCTTATCACATGTATCATATGTATGGATAGATTATTGGGCCATACATATGCAATAAGGTCATTGGCCCATTAGTCGCTCACTGTCGTCCACTTTGTTGATAGCTTTCTCTCTTTCCTTTTGTTTTTCTTCTTTTCTTTTTTGCCTTTGAATAAATCAACAAAAATTTATGAACACACACATGTTCAGTCATTTCATAAATATAATGAAGTATTCTTGTTAAACTGATATGTTCACTGACAGATATTACCAACCTCTCGTGCCCAAATTTCTCCTCGTGCCCAACAGAAATGGATCTAACCCATCGTTGCCAAAACGGTTACGCCTAAACGACGATCCATAAACCCCAATTATGGGTAACGGTAATGTGGTAACGGCAAGAATCATGGGTAATAATGGTGAGATCATGGTCACATGGGAGAGTTACGGCCCGCCATCGTGGATTCGTGGGATATAATTTACGATTGTGTATAAACAGGAGAGATCAAGGTAAAGGGTTAGCAAATTATCAATACTAGAGCCCTTAGAGATATTTGTCAGAAACAAATTATAGTAAACATCTTGAGGATCATCTCTCCGTGGACGAGATCTTATTCTCGATCGAACCACGTAAAAGTCTCTTGTGTTCTTTATCGCTTTTATAAATCTCAGTATACAAGATTTATCATTGGCGCCGTCTGTGGGAACTCTTGAACAAAAAGTTGTGTTTTCTACAATCTAATGGCGAGGACACGTGTAAATGCTAGTACCGCTGGCAATGTCGGTAATAATCGTATGGAGGATGATCAAGTAGTCACCCACGCCGGGAAGTGGAATTGCGACGCCACCAGCGGTCACACACCGATGGTCACATGGAAAATGTTTCCATACACCTCGTGATCGCCGCCCACGAAGAGGAGGACACCGACCTCGATCGGTGAATGCGAGGTTCACCGCCCCACGAGGTCCTTGGTCGAGCAAAGGTCCGAATTCCTCAACGTTAACCTCGATCAATTCCAGTTTCCTCAACCGAGGACAAATGGAGCGGGCCCTTCAAGAGTGCCCGGCGGTGGTAACAGCAATCGAGGTCGCCACCTCTCCGAAACAATCAACGCTCATCACGACATAATGATCGCCTGATACTAGGGTTCATTCGTCCTCATATCCTCCGCGAGTCGTTCTCCACCCCGACGTGATACCTATGAAGGACGGGAAAGCATGAGGAAAGACGGTCGAACTCCCTCGAAGAGATGACGACGTCGTTATCGATCTCCCACTCCCGAGAGGATGGTAACGAACTCCCCGGATTCGACCGACACGGACGGTTATCTCCTTTTCAAGGGAGATTTTGATACACCGCCACAGCCGATATCGGGCTCAATATTCGCATACGATGGCCTGGAGATCCTTCCGACTTCCTATTTGCCTATACCACCAATATGGCAAACCAAGGATGGAAGATTTCATATGTGCAAGGTCTTTCCCGAGGTGCTAGTCTCCAACGCCGACGTTGGTTCACCTCACTCGCCGTAACAGATCCATTGCTTCAAAGACCTCATGGATCGCCCAAATGGCGCTTACCGTAAGATGCCACCTCAACAACCTTCGTCCGACCGCCATAATCCGCCAAGGACGGACGAAACAATGTCGAATTTCGCCTCCAGATTCATCATGGAATCTCTTAAAATAGATGAGAGTAACGATCTCACATCATCAACGATTCAAGAACGGGATCCGACCGAGCTCAATAAGGAGATCACCGTGAATGTACCAAAGACAATTAGTCGCCTTGGACCCTAGTCGACAACTTTGTCAAAGGGGACGAGTCGGATCGGAAGAAAAGAGAGATCCGGGATGAGCAATGGATCGAAAGAAGAAAGCCGGAGGATAGGGGCGAGGTGCCGAACGCCAAGTGCTCGAAAGAATAAAGAAGGGCCGAGAGAATCAAGGTCGACCTCGACCAAACCTCGGTAATAACGACGCCTTTATTTAAATCCAGTATGGAAATATTTGAGCTTCACACCGAGCTCTTCCCAAAACCTCCTCCTATGAAAGGAGGATCCAAAAAAGTTAACGGAAAGTATTGTGACTACCACCAAGGGTATGGTCACGATACGTAAGATTGCAAGTCCTCGGGCTCACGATTGACGAGCTTGTGAAGGAAGGAATACCAAGAAATACATCGCCGACTGCTACGGAAATAAAAAGCGCAGAGGGAAAATGGAGGTGGTAATAATCGGGCCCGACCTCAACAACAACCCGACTGAAGATGACGAGGACGAAGGTCCCAATGCAATTGAGCAGGTTTACGCTATAACCGGTTGTTAGCTTGGTGCGACGAGGTCGTCGCTAGAAATGAAGCTCGGAGGTCACCTCAAGAGCCAAAAATAAGCGGCCCGAGATGGAGAAAATATCGATTCTCCAAAGACGATCCAAGACCTAAGATCATGCCCCACCGTGATGCCATTACCATACAAGCTGTGGTGGAAACAAGAATGCATCGGGTCTATATCGACATCGGAGCGTCTGTTAGCATCCTATTCCGTAGTTGCCTCGGATAAACTTGATGTTGAGGAATTGTACACCCGCACCTTCCCGCTATGGAGCTTTACACAAGAAGCGGTTCACCAAGGTATCATTACTCTTCCGGCCACCGCGGCGCGCTCCCGTGTCGGTCACCAAAGCCATTCAATTTTCTTGGTCCGAGCTCCCTCTCCATATAACATTATCCTGGGAGAGATTGGTCAGATGCAACCAGAAAGCGATGCCTCCTGTATCACCTCACCATTAAGATACCCACCCCGTGGAGTGTTAAATTCTGTAGACCAAACGGCAGCCTAAAGAATGCCTACGAGTCTCAACCTGTGATGTAGCCTTGCCTCGTGCCTAGCAATTACGTAACCCTCCGGTTGCCACCCGGATGACCGACCGAGAATCTTCACTATACGACGACCCTAATTCTTCCAAAGTTGTCAAGGTTGGTACCCAAGGTTCACCAATATTCGCCAACAGTCATACGGCTTCTAAGGGAATATAGGGATGTATTTGCGTGGTTCCATTGGATATGACCGGGTCTCCCCGAGCTCATAACTCATCGCCTTAACATTGATCCGCTACTAAACCAGCCTCGTAAGAAAAGAAGTTTTGCCGCGAGCGAAGCCGTGTCATAAGAGATGAGGTAACCCAACCCGTGAGGCTAAAATCAGACGAGGTTAAATACCCAACTTGATGGCTAATCCCGCTAGTTTCGAAGCCGTGAGGCGGATGGCGATGTGTGTCGACTATACCGACCTCAATAAACACCGCCTAAAGGATCATATCCCTCCCGATATTGACAAGAAGGTGGAAGCATTGGTCGGGCATGAGGTATTCAGCTTCCTAGATTTATACAAGGATACCACCAAGTCTTGATGAGTCCTAAGACGCCCAAAACAAAGATTCATTATCGACTTTGTGTCTTTGCTTATCGAAAGATGCCTTCGGTCTGAAAAACGCTGAGCTACCTACCAAAGAATGGTGGATGCGATCTTCAAAGGTCACATAGGAGAAATTGTTGAGGTCTATGTCGATGATATAATGGTCAAAAGCAAAAGCCGAGAGTGCGCCATCAACCTCGAAACTATTCTTCAACTCCTCGTCGGCCAACCTTAAGCTCAATCCCAGTATGCACATTTGTGGTGAGGACGGTAAATTTACGGGGTTTGGGTTTCTCAAGAAGGACTAAAAGCCAATCCCACCAAGGTAAAGACGGTGCTCGACATGCAAATGCCAAAAACCATTCGCGAAGTCCACAAACTTACCGGGTGCCTGGCCGCCCTTAGTAGGTTCCTCTCCCGGGCTGCCGAGAAGCAGCTCCCCTTCTTTAAAATCTTGAGGGGGGCCCCGGACTTCGCGTGGCGGGAAGAGCACCACCTCGCCTTCACACAGCTGAAGGAGTACCTTGCCGACCTGCCTACCTTGACCGCCCCAAAAAGGCGAACTCCTCTCCTTGTACTTAGCCGCCTCAGACGAGGCAATCAGTGCGGTACTGGTACGAGACGTGGTCGGACGGCAGCTTCCTATCTACTTCATCAGCCGAGCACTCAAAGGACCGGAGACAAGGTACGCCGGCCTTGAAAAGGTAGCACTGGCACTGGTGAATGCTAAGCGACGGCTCCGACCCTACTTTCAAGCTCACTCCATCCAGGTACTGACTGACCTACCCCTGAGGCAAGTTTTGTCAAAACCTGAATCATCTGGACGAATAGCCAAGTGGGCCCTGGAGCTTGGCGAGCACGATATCTCGTGACTCCCTGCACCGCCATAAAAGGCAAGCTCGCTGATTTCCTGGTAGAAGTCAAGTTTACTGAGCTCGGTCTGACCGATAAGATTAGCTCCTCCAACGCCTCCGCCTCGGTCATCCCAGCCCCCTGCACGGAGGAATCGGACCCTCACCCGCCAGATGGTTGCTGGCAGATGTACGTGGACGGAGCCTCATGCAAAACGGGCAGCGGAGCGGGCATTCTTCTTCTCGGCCCAGATAAGCAGGAAGTCACCTACGCACTCCGGTTTACTTTCCCGACCACCAACAACGAGGTGGAGTACGAAGCCCTAATCTCCGGACTCCGCCTCGCTAAGGAGCTGAGGGTGGATGAAATCCAAATCTTCGGCGATTCCCAGGTTGTCGTGAACCAAGTGCTAGGCAAATACGAGGCCAAGGAGGACCGAATGAAACAATACCTCGAAAAGGCAAAGGAGATGTTGACCTCGTTCAGGTACTTCAGCATCCATCGAATTCCCAGGAAAATAAGTGGCCGACGCCCTCGAGAAGCTAGCCGTCGTCCACAAATTCACCAAGGAGGAGATCCGCTCGTAAGCATAGCAGAGTCCCACGTCGGTATCATCACCGAGATAGAGCCAAATTGGATGTCTCCCCTGAAGGCCTACCTGGAATACGGCGCGCTACCTTCAGATCGGCTCGAAGCCAAAAAGATGATGGCAAAATCCCAGAAGTATCTCATGTATGAGGGCGCTCTCTACCGGAAGTCTTACCTTCAACCCCTCCCGAGATGCCTCGGGCCGAAGAGTTCGACTATGTGCTCAACGAAATTCACCGAGGTCTTGTGGAAGTCACATCGGTCATGAGCACTTTCAAAGAAGACGCCGAGGTCGGGATACCACCGCCCACCCTAGTGCAAGATTCGCCGAGCTCGTCAAAAGTGCCCGGCGCGATTCACTCCACGGTCAAAAGTCGCCTCGATCGATCTAAGCGGCCGCGAGTCCACGGCCTTTCATGCAATGGGGATCGACATTGTTGGTCCGCTTGACCGAGCACCGTGTCGGCGATACTTAGTCGTAGTCGTAGACTACTTCACAAATGGGTCGAGGCCAACCACCGCCAAGCCTCACGAGCGGAGGATTCGACTTTCGTGTGGAAGAATATAGTCCGCCGCTTGCATACCGCACATTCGGTCTCGGACAACGGCACCCAATTTGTTGACAAAACTTCAAGGAGTGGTGCGAAGAGCTTGGATCGATCAACGCTTCACCTCGTTGCACACCGCAAGCGAATGGCCGCACCGAGGTGACGAACCGCACGATCGCATAAGGATTGAAGAAAGATTGGACCGAGCTAAAGCGATCGGGCTGAAAATCTACCTCAAGTCCTTTGGTCCCACAGACCACACCTCGACGCCGCACGGAAACCCTTTCACCTAGTCTACGGAACCGAGGTCATCATATCGGCCGAGATCGCGCGCCAAGTCCACGACTCTTCACTTCGGTCAGCCGAAACGAGGAAGACTTATGAGCAAACCTCGACGCCTCAAGAGAAACGCGAGCTAGCTTTCATAAACGAAGCCAAATATAAAGCCTGTGTCGCACTGCACTACAACAAAAGGGTCAAACTTCCGATTCCAAGTAGGCGACCTCGCTCTACGCAACAATGAAGCCAGAGAGCCGAGGGTCTTAACAAGTCGGATCCGACATGGAAGGCCCATACCGTGTTCACGATAACCTAGGTAAGGGGCTTACAAGCTATCTCACTTATCCGTGCGCTTATCCCTAACCGGCATATTTCTCATTTAAGGAGGTACTTTACATAGTTTTGATTTCAGACCAGCTTTATGTTAGTCTCCTTACTTGCCTTGCCGAAGTGCGTTTGTTGAATAAAATAAAATATTTATTTTTCCAATGAATGTTTCATTTCACTTCGTTTTATTCATATGCGAACATCTATTTGGATATACCGCATTTAACCTTCACGAGGGACGCCTCACGAAGATAAAAATCCACTAAGTAGGGTACTCACTAAGCGCCACCGCACTCGTGAGATTACTCATTGAATTGAACGTCTCAAAGGCAACGACATGCACTACTCACTAGTTTGAAAGTCTACATGCGTGCATACAGATTACTCATTGTTGAAAAATCTACATGTATAAGACATCCAAAATCGATCTCACCAAATTATGGCAAAGTATACAAGATAAATACATTTACGACCAAACGAAGTCCTAAGCTATGTTTATACCTCTCAAGAGGAAAAACGTACACTTCGAAACGAGTCTAAATACATTTATACCTACATACAACGTCCTAAACTATGTACGCTCATCGGGTTCCCGAGCTCCACCTCGCCGAGACTCACCAAAGCTGAGATAATTTTGAACGAAGTCCCCAGGTCGGCGATGGATACCCGGAATAAACTCTGTGCCCTCCACCCAATCTACGAGGGTGCTCCCACCTCGGCCTGTTCCGGAAGTAGTTTGACTTCGGATAGGCGGATTCGGCTTGAGAATTCAATCCTACATCCGAGGCCACATCTTGACCCTCGAACCCGAGGTCGGACCAGACTATGCCCTTCTCCCGAGCTCTAGCCCTTCCACGCCGATTTGTAGTCCGCGCCCTCCCTCACGAGCCGAGCCCGTCTTCTATACGCCCACCGCCGATGGACCCATTTGGCGGAGCACTGGCGTGGTCGTCGTAGCCGCCTCCTCTTCGTGCTCTTCGATTATGGGATCGGCGTGCCCATGGTAGATGCGCGCGGGCGGAGGCATGCGTCGCTTTCGAGCGATCTCATACATCCGCATGTATTTTGTGAGGAGTCGAGGCGCTTTAAAATTTTGCTATTGGGACCTTCCTCATCCTCAATACCATGCCTCCGCCAACAAGCTCGACTCGATCGTCGCCCAGATATCGCTGCCCCCATCCGCGGATGACCTTTCGCACTCTTCATGCTCTTCCGAGATCCGAGCCGCCTTCTCATTGTCGCCTCAAGTCGTTCTTCACAAGGCATCGATCGTCCGTGGATCACATCCGTAGATACATCAGCCCCCGGACTTGAGACGTGTAATCCTCGACTTTAGCGCTCATTTTCAGCAAGGAGGCGAGCCACCGCGGTCCGCTTCATGTAATTTTTGTTTCGCTTCGGTTGATGATGCCGAATCGACATCCATGCTAGCTAACACCGAGCCACCGCACCGACTCTCCAGAGGTATCACCTCTTCATCCTTCTCGGCGAGCACCTCGGACTTCTTTCACTTTGTTAGCGCTCATGATCAAGTCCGGCATCAAGTGAAGAATGCAAGAATAAGACAATGACAAGACATTTTAACAAAATATGTCTATTATTATTCAAAATGGAAGTTTTGTACAACACCGATCCTATTGATCCCGCAAATCATCCTATTACATTGGTCCACCGACCTCGTGCTCATTAGCCGATTGCCGACCCTCCGACCTCCCCGCTGGGTCTGTCTGTTGCTCTTCCGCAGTTGTCGATCCGTGGAAGGACGTCCGAGCTGACCGCCGCCTTGTTTCGCCTCAACTCAAGAAGGAAGACTTGAAGCTCCACGCCTTCATCTTCCTCAGACCGAAGTTACGGCCTCGCCGTCGAGTGACGCAAGACGCCAAGGCATCCACCACGGGAGCGAGGTCGCCCAACGATTATGCGAGCTGCACTCTTGCATACCTCCAGTGATCGACCTCAACCCAACCGTGTTGGGCCTTGTCAAAATCTGGTCTCTCGCCGCCAACTTCTCCAGTGGGCACAGATCACCCGGCCTCATCACCGCCAGTCGGAGATGAACGAGGAAAAACTCTCCGACTGATCACCGGGCGAGGCCCTTAGCATAGGTCCTTGCCCGCCAAAGAAGGCACTGATCACAGCCCACTTCCTCCTCCGGCAGCCTCCTCTGGCGCCTCCGCCTCTGCACGGGCCACCTGAAGATCCGGTCCTTCTTCTTGAGGGCGCTCGCCGCCATCTGCCACTTCACCGCCTTCGCCTTAGCAAGTTCGGCGTCCGCCTGGCAAAGATCTAGCGCAGATTCACCGCGATCCTCGACTGTCTGCAGTGGCTAGCCTTCTCCATGGCCTCATATTGCGGGCGCCTCAACGATAAGTCCGCCATCGAGGCCGCATCCCGAATACTGGAACAATAAGCAACAAGTAACAACAAGCTTACAAGGAGAAGGGTAGTGACTTATACCTGAGGGAAGGACAAGGAAACCCTAGAAGCCGGCACCTCGGGCTGTTGCTGACCATGGACCTCAATTTCCAAAGTCGGGCCCGAGTCGTCTCGAGGTCCGGCCACTGTGTCTTTAGGGCGCCCACCACCACGGTCATGGGGTAGGCTCGCCTGTCTCGCCTTCTTCCTCGAAGGCTCCCTTCGATCAGAGGAAGCAGGGCGCGGCGAGGTCGGCACATTGACTTCTCTGGTCGGGTCAACCTTCACTGCATTCAAAATGAGAATTTCATTAGCACAGCAAAATCAAACGAGGGAAATAGAGATAAGAAGGTTGCCTCACCCATTCGCACTCGACATCGGAGCTTCGACCTATAGACACTCACCAAAGATCGCTAGGTCGCCCTCAAGATAGTCGATCGACAGATCTCACCCATATCGCTCAAAAGCTTCTCCATAGGGCCGTGGGATTAATTTTCACGCCCTTATCGACCCCAGTGCCCCACTCAGACTCGGATACCCTCACCGCAAAAAGAAGTATCTATTTTGCCAATGGGATACCTTCGAGGGGGAAGCAATTTTAAACTTTAGGCGAGGTGACAGGTAATATACTCCACTTATATACTTGATGCTAAAAAAACGCATCAAGACTTCGAAAGAAAACTCCTCACCTATGCCATAACAGGCCAACCCTAGCCCCACCGTCGACCTAATAGAATTGGAAGTCAGTTGGCATATAGGGATCTGAAAATACTCCTGAAAGCTAAGGAAAATGGGGGCAAAAGGAAATCTAAGCCCCGCTATTAAGCTATCTACAAAAATGGTGATAAATCCCTCCCGAGGGCCATCGCCTTATCATCGGGTTTCGCAAACACCACCATGCATCCTCTGGGATGTGGTATTTATCAACAACCACCAGAAGCTCCTCCATCGTCAAGGTTGATTTCGCCCCACCAATCCTGAGGCCATCCCATACCGAAGACACTGGGGTAACCCTAGAACTAAGTCCTATGGATTTACCTAGGCGGTTATGGCATACATAATCCCTTATATTGGGGTCTTGACGACCAGAACCCGACGCTGAACCAGAGTTATCAGAGCGAGAAGAGGAGTGAGAAGGTGAAGAATGCATACTTACTTTTTCCGAGCGGATTTCGATTTCTTCAACAAAGTGTGAAAGAGAAATTGGGATTTCTAAGGTTATATTCTCTGGATTCAAACGTCGAAGGAGAAATGAACAGCTTGCCTCTTTTAGACCTATTTATAGGACTAATGGCGCCTAAAAATCTGCCGCTTCATTTTTACACGTGCTATTTACGATTGGATGTGTGAAGGACGCCATGACGCTTTGAAGTGCCCAACTACCGCCTCGACGCGTATGACGTACCTTCGGAAAGAGACCGCCACCGACCATGTGATGATTACTACGAGTTCGGACATCGGATGCGCCCATGTCCTAATACCAAAGTAACTCAGTCGGACTTGATCTTCTCCTAACGCTGATCTCGCCTTCGGCCGATGATTTGAGTTCGCATCTGCCATGCCCCATGACCACCTCGGATCGCAGAAATATTTCGTGCCTGATATGACCACCTCGGATCGCCAGAAATATTTCAGTCGGATATGACCACCTCGGATCGCCAGAATATTTCAGTCGGATATGACCACCCGGATCGCCAGAATATTTCGGCCTGATATGACCACCTCGGATCAGCAGAAGTATTCCAGGTCGGATATGACCACCTCAGAAACAACAAAAGCATTTTAGGTGATACAGCGAATGACAAACCTTCAACGAAACTTCAGCCAAGCAACACTCCGCCTCGGCAAAGCCCATTCTCCGCTTCACCTCGACAAAGCTATTCCTTGACTTTTCGGGGGGGGCTATGATAGGATATGGCCCAACCTCTCAGGCCCAGCCTCTCAGGCCCAACAGAGCTGGATCTAACCTACTGTTGCCCAAAACGGTTACGCCTAAATGACGATCCATAAACCCTAATTATGGGTAACGGTAATGTGGTAACGGCAGTAATCATGGGTAATAATGGTGGAGATCATGGTCAGTTATGGGAGAGTTATGGCCCGCCTATCAGGGGATTCGTGGGATATAATTTACGATTGTGTATAAATAGGAGGTAGATTGAAGGTAAAGGGGTTAGCAAATTACTGAATACTAGAGCCCTTAGAGAGATATTTGTCAGAAACAAATTATAGTAAACATCTTGAGGATCATCTCCTCCGTGGACGTAGATCTTATTCTCGATCGAACCACGTAAAAGTCTCTTGTGTTCTTTACTGCTTTTATAAATCTCGTATACAAGATTTATCACTACCCACCTCTGATGTATTTTGTACTCCCTCCCACTCGTCAGCACTTATTATTTGACCAACTTACTAATATGAGTCTACCCACCTATAAATATCCAGACGAGTCAGAACATTAGTATAACACGTCTAAATGGATTTTTCTCAATTTTTCTTTTACTATTTATATTATTTAGCCAAATTATACTCATGGATCAATCCGAATTTATTATTTATTTATGAGAATCTATATTTGTTATTCATAAAAAACAGACGAACATTATACAGCTAACAATTTGTTCGTAGCATGGTGGAGGGTTTAAGCCAGTAATCAAGAATCACTGTTCCTGTGATATCCACGGTGGAAATTATTAAAGAGACGTATTAATTCTTTGTCAAACGTGACATCTTAACCACTCCATCAAAATCAATTTTTATGTGCATTTTTGAGTCCCCAATCAACTTTCCAATAAAACCTTATCGCTCTTTAATTATTCTTAAATATTATCAAAAGTGTAATCCGTGTCATTACTTGGTTGAAAGAGATAGGTATATCATCATTCTGCCGGCAGTCACATCTTGTTGTTAGGGCTAAAATAAACTTATAATAGAGATCTGTGCCATCCATAAAACATTACATAATATTATTATAATTGTTTATAACGCACGCATAAATCAAATAGTGCTGACATCCAATTTCTTTTTTTCATTTTACAGTCGTCATTGTCAGGGATGTCAAATGTACCAGTTTATTTCGGGCGAACCATTTGATTTAGGGCTATTTTTTGTTAGGGTTAGTAGGGCTGAATTGTTTTTGGATCATAAATTTTGGTTCTAATTCTAAATCTTCGATTTTTGAGTTAGTCCTTTGTGCCAAAAAATTTATGATATTTTTTAACATCGTATTAGATACAAAAATGAGTTTTATTTCAACATTATTTTACATAATAATTAATAATTAAATTTGAGAAATATAAGAGTTGAAGATATATTTAATATAAATGATTATTTTTCTATAATTTCACATCAAAAGGTAATAAAGTGTTTAAGGAAAAACAAAATACATTTTACAAGTATCAAGACCTTATTATCTAATTCAAGCAAAGTGATGAAGTTTAACAACGAAGTACTAAGAAAAATTTTCGTTGATCTTGCCAACCAATTCGATTAAAAATCAGCCCTATCGGGCTAGGACTATTTTCGGTTTGAGCTAATTGAATAAAAAATTTCTGGTTAGAAATTTTCAACTATAACCATTTTTTTGTTTTATCCAGGTCAATCTATCGGTTTCAGGCTAAACTGACATCCCTAATTAGTACAATATCTTTTTTTTTGTTCGTGGAAACCCAGAACGTTATCTTTTGTGCGCACTAGGTAACTCATGTTGCTGCCAATAACCTGCAAATTATGTAGAATAGGTAAATCATACTTAATAACCAGGTGTGACATGTAGAGCGTAGCTAATGACATGTTGATTAGACCTTTGCAATTCAAACCTAAGAACTTTAACCTTATAAATAACTAGTTTAATATATAGGCGTGTGTGATATTTAAGTCTGATAACCCAAGTTATATGAATTTATTTGGGCTCTGACCTAAAAAGCAATTATATTTGTTTTGAGCCGTAATACGTACCAATGTAATTCGGAGGTTTCCGGAGTGACATTGATGTGAATCAACTCCATTTTTATAAATAAAATTACAATAAGAGTAAACATTTCGGATAAATAACTTGAAACAGTTTTTGAAAAATTTGTGCAGAAATATTGTGAACTTTCACGAATATGCAAAACAGGCACCGGAGGGAGGGAAGTTTCGGTATAGATCCTCCGACAGTCAAATCAGAAAGGGTAGTGTTTTGTGTGCGTGTATATTCTGCACAACTTTCTCCAGAACCGTTTGTAGGTATATATTTATCCAAAACGTTTAGGCTCACCATAATTTTATTTATGAAATCGGTCTTCATTTACATCACGCAGATACAGAAAATTCTAAATATATCTATATCTCGTTTGCCACTTGATAGAACGATTCAATTAATTGATCATTTTTTAGTAGTCCGAATGGCCGGGATACCTCAAGGGTCGACATTATTTTCAGTTATTGGGATTATTTGCATCATTTGACTCATACTTAGAAGGCATGATAGAGAAATGACAAAAACTTGGGTGAACTCCGTTCACTGTGAGCTCCGCTCACGGTGAGCTCATCCTTATTTTTGTTAAAATAATTATATATTAATTGTGGTGAATAGGATAATTAGATTTTATTAATTTATAATTAAATTTATTAATTTTTAATTATAATTTTTAATTCAAAATTAAATTTTATTAATTCATAATTACGGTTTATTAATTCACAACTAAGATTTATTAACTCATAATTAAGGTTTATTAATTAAAAATTAGGATTTGTTATTGAAAATTAGGGTTTATTAATTCACAATTGAGGTTTATTAATTCACAATCAGGGTTTATTAAGTCAAAATTAGGTTTTATTATTCAAATTAGGTTTTATTAATTCACAATTAGGGTTTTTTTAATTCTAATTAGAGCTTATTAATTCAAAATTAAGATTTATTAATTTATGATTATAATTTATTAATTCATAATTATGAATTATTAATTTATAATTAAAATTTATTAAATTAATTAAATTTAATTAGAACTAATTAATTAATTAAAAACTTAATGAAGTGGTCTCTGTGCGCGCCGCGCGCACAGGAGACCACCCCTAGAGAAATTATCCTAAAAATTTGGTGTTGCAGTAATTTTATTCTTCTTATAGTTGGCAGAGGTAAAGATTGAATCTATTAACTTTATCTAAAGATTTATCTCATGTTATAGCAAACTTTCACTCGTGGGCCGTGTACGAGCTTCCATTGCCGCTGCTCGACATTTCAATTCCCAAAAATAAAAATAAAAATCGCCCTAAATTGGAAAAACTCACTCCCAAATAGTTGTCTCGAATTTCTCTCAATCCTTCTTCACGCAAAATCTGTGTCGAATATTTGTGTTGCTCAACTTTGGATTCAAAAGATTGCTGTGTGCTTGAATGTGGTTTCACGTATCTTACTAATTAAAAACATAAATAAGGGTTTCGCAATTCGGCGACTAGAGAAATTAGACGTGATCCGAATTACAACAAATTGAATTATTAGCTAATTCTTTGTTACACATTAAAAGTGATGTTGTATACCAGATCTGAATTTAAGATAGTGCATTAATATGTAATTAATTAACCCTATAAAAGTTATGTGAACCTTCCCCAAAACCAACAAGTTTCTTAACATAATTAAACAAGAGTTAATATAAAAAATTTGACCATTTCAAATTAAAAAAGAAATGATGTCACGGCATAAAAATGGTGAAATGGTGGGTAGCCACACTTATAGAATTACTCCTACTGCATTAATAACACTAGTGTTACACGATTTTCCGTGAAATCGTGTAGAAGTGTTAATAAAATAGGTTATTGATGCATAAATTAATACATCAATTTTGGGTCAATTTTGTTTTTCTCACGAACTTTAAAAATTATCACAAAATACACAAACTTAATGAATTTAGTGATTTTACAACAATTTCAAATTTAAGCCAAATTAAATATAACTTGACATCTCAAAATTTTATCATAGAAAAAACGATCAGTGATATAAACGACATCGTAGAGAGAGGATATCGATTGTTTTTATCTAAACTAGAATTACACGATGAAACAAACGAGAAGACTTGATTTTTGTACTGAGGGATGACCTGATGAATCATAGAAATAAAAAAATCTGATTTATTTTGATGGAACGATGATGTTTTATGGCCCCTCTCTACGATGTCGTTTATATCACTAACCGTTTAAACTATAATAAATTTTCGAGATGCCAAGTCAGATTTAATTTGGCTTGAATTTGAAATCGTGGTAAAAACACTAAGTCATTAAATTTGTGTATTTTGTGATAATTTTTAAAGTTCATGGAAAAAAAAAAAAAAATTAGTCCAAAGTTAATGTATTTATACGTCAAAATAACCCTAATAAAAATTATATACGGTTTCACCGAAAAGAATGAAACCATATAATATTTTATTTACACAGTTGCACGAATACATTCAAAAGGGTGAAGTCGTGGAACAATATTACTTACAACATTACTGAATTCACTCTTTTTAGCAAAATCATGTAGAAGTGTTAATAAAAATAAAAATAAAATATTGATTCACCGAAAAGAATGAAACCATGTTACACTATTCCATGATTACACTCAAAAGGGTGAAAACATGTAACAGTACGTATCAATAACTTTGTTATACGATTTTACACTTTTAGATGAAACTGTGTTTTCTTCATAATCTTGTATAGGAGTGTGTGGTTCGTGGATTCATGAACAAAACATCCAACTCTAACTTTAAATTCATAAAAAACACAACTCATGTCACATATACTTTAATATATCTATTGAATATAAAATATCAGCGTAAAAATACTGTTTCACTAAATTCTCTTTTTTCGAGCTTGAGCCGCCGGGTGTTTTAAAAAAAAAAGTCACTGAAAAATGCAAAAATCCTCAAGTTTACCTCCAAAATTTATTGTTTGAAGCAGAAAATAGTACGTTCAACATCGTCTATAACCAATGTTGCCGTAAAATGTAGATTTTACTTTGAAGAAAGTCACCGGAAATCGTTAGGAATTTTGTTCCAAAATTTCAGCTTGAATTTATTTATCCTAGTAACTTACTCCTCTTTGGATGAATAAATCTTATATTTTTGAAATTAATTATGAAAAAAGTGATAGTGAAAAAGCAGTAAGTACAAGTACTTGGACTTTTAACTATTTGATTAGCTACTATTTTCCTCTTTGCAAAAGAATTGATACAATTTCCAACTTCTATTCCAAATAATCTATAATTAAACAATTATTTGATAATATACTCTATCCACTAACCCTTGGTATGGCAAAGATTAAACTTAAATAATATTGCAGCCAACAAGTTAAGGAACAAATCAGAAAGCACTCAAACCTATATCATTAAAGAGAATTGTAATTGCGCCAGTCTCATAGCTAGGTTGCCAGATGAGGAAGTGAAATAGATTAAGTATGATAAAATTGGACAAACTTTTTTTTACCACATTTGACATACGCAAATATGTATCCATAATTTGATAATTACTTCAAAGCTCACATTACTTGACAAGGAAAAACAGTCACACATATATATTGCAAACCCAACACAAATCCTAATCTAATTTCACAGACCCCACAAAATTCTGGACAAATTTTGCTTTATTCTTCCTACATTAAGATACACACAGTAATACTTGGTGTTAACTCGATCGATTTCAAGACTTGTCTCCGAACAGGTAGCCTAGAGACGAGTCTCCGCCTGGCGGAGACTTAACCTTAGTCGAAGGTCGACCCTGTCACATAAAATTCACGTGCTATAATAATAAACATTGAGAAGTATTTAAAAAGATTGCAAAAACGTAAATAACACTGTCTGATGAGTTTGAAACATCGTGAATCTACTTACAGTGATGAAGATTCCAAAATTTTGGCCCTGAACCCCTTTGGTTTTATCCAGGGAAGGGGGTGAGATTTCTGGTGGCTTGCCGTCGTCTCCCGTATCGATACCATAAGGCGGCATGAAGGTCGTCGGAGATGGCGCCACCGCCTCGTTTTTCTCCTTATTTTCAGAACCAAAGAGATAGCCTAACGAACTCTGCCCACCACCAGCGCTTTCACCTCTTTTCATATTCTTCAAGTTTGAAAGATTTCTTACGGTCTGTTTTTACTCACTCTGTGTGTGTGTGTGTGTGTGTGTGTGTGTGTGTTTGATCAGGCTATATAGAGAGAAAAGGGGAGTTTCTGATGAAGTATATTTATACCATAACAGTGATGATTTTTGATAAATATTTATATGTTTCTTAATTGCATTCCAACTACCCAACTCATTTCTAACGTCCAGAAATGTATTTCATTTAGGATACACAGTGTGCAAAATATCTTTGTTGTTTACAGGGGTAAGATACCGTGCATTTGTGCAATTTCTATTTAATAATAATGATGATGGATTTTTTTTAAAAAATTTGTAAAATAATATATCCTAATTAATTAACATATTAACTAATAGTTGAAACTAAAATATTAAATAATCAACCCCAGTAATCGATTATTAATAGAAGTTAAAAATAATAATAATTAGAAACCCTACTTAGATAATCAGCCCTAATTAATAATTAAAACCAACATAAAATACAGTAAACTAAACTTAAAATGTTAGAAAATTATACATATGTGATACATCAAAATATGGGACATCGAATCTTTTATAGTTTTCTTAACATGTACATGTCGAGTTAAATTATATGTCATCGTTTTTTAACCATTGACATGTCTTTCTTATACAATCAAGTACATGACACTCTATATTCTCACGAGCTTCAACTAACCCATAAAATAACCCTCTCAACTGTAAAAATTATAAGTTTTATTGCGTTAGTATGGTGATATATATATATATATATAGAGTTTGGTTCAAATAAGAACCATTCTTATCCTAAAACTTAAGAAAATGAATTCGTTATGAAAGTTGATGAATCAGTTGAGAAAGTTAATGAATTCAAAATTCAGAATTTTCACCGGGTTCGAATCCATGAGGCGAAATTCTTTTTTGGATTCAAGAATTTTCCCACGGATTCATCAACTTTCACCGTGAATTCATCAATTTTGGTTCTCACGCTCACAATAAAAATGGTTCTCACGCTAACCTCCCTATATATTGTGAGAACGTGAGAACCAAAATTGATGAATTCACGGTGAAAGTTGATGAATCATGGAAAATTATCGAATCCAAAAATAGAATTTTCGCCTCATGGGATTCGAACCGGGTGAAAATTCTGAATTTTTGAATTCATTAACTTTCTCAACGGATTCATCAACTTTCATAACAAATTCATTTGGTTCTTAGTTTTAGGATAAGAATGGTTCTTATTTGAACTAAACTATATATATATATATATATATATATGATGAGAAACTATTTTCTGTATATTAATTTGATCATAACTTTGGCTTTTGAGGGTTATAGCTATGATTCTATATATGAAGTGGATGATCCTACCATTGCCCTAGATCAATCTATATACTTACTTTTTAAATAATTGACTTAGCACCATTAAACCAATTAAGTAACAGTGATAAGTTGGTATGTTTTTATAATTAGGTAGAATCCTATGTCCTAAACTTTTTCTCAAACACAAGTTTATTTTGATGGTAGTTAGTAACAAATCTTGGAACAATGAAAGTTAAATTGCATTTATATTATTAGGGCTGACGTCACCTGCACGTAAGTAATTAATGCCCTTTACAATCAATACAAGTTAACTGTCACGATATAAGTTTTAAGATCAATTGAAATTATTAAAGACGAAAATATTATAGGAAGATATTTTTGGGGAGAATTGTTACAAACAGATTATTAATGTAAGGAAAGTCAACTAATTCATTTCAGCTTCAAAATAAAGAAAGCTTATAATCGGTGGAAATTATATTGAGCTTTTAGATTACTAGCTACTACGTTCGAGTACCTAGGATTTAAGAATTTAATAATTTATATATATATATATATATATATATATATATATATATATATATATATATAGAGAGAGAGAGAGAGAAATTTGTCATAATTTTAAAGAATAAATAATTTTACTTATATCAAAATAAATAAAATTGAAATATCATAGATATAATATTACTAAACTAGCTTTAGAACTAAAAATAAGCAAGGATATTAGAAGTATATCAAAATTTATAAGAATACATATTTTTATAATAGTAAAAGATGTAAATACAAAATTTATCTCAAATGCCAACTAAAAATATCTTTGACTTCTTTCAATTTATCCAGCTAAGATTTCTAGTGTTGAATGGGTAAAATAATCTTAATATATTATTACATTTGAAGAAATATTAATTAAAATGAAGGGGAACGTTAGTAGTTACAAATTTACAATGCATTCTATCGATATTATAGGTTCACTATGTGAGTGGGCGCTTTTCCCATTAGCTATAACCCCCTTTTTTCTCCTTTTTCTTGTTGTGAGAAAGAGCTATAGTTTTCTAGAAAAGACTTCATTCACGGGAATTCACTTGGCTTATTGGTTTAGTAAACAATGAGAATTTTTCTTCGCTATTTATATATTTCATCTTACATTTGTAATTACGGGAACGTGAGTATGTATTTTTGAAAAATAATTGTTAACTACAAAATTACTAATAAAAATCAAGGAAAATATTAAAAATTGGCGGCAAAATTTTTAATTATTTGCCTCATGATTTGATTAATTACTGATAGGGAATAAGTACAATATCTGACTCAATCTGAATAAATACATGTGGCCTAACTACGTGTATCACACCGAGTACAGAAATAACAAGTCAGCAAGACTATTAAAGGTTGGGCCGAAAAGCCTATATGTATAAGTCCAGGACCAAGTCTCTAACAACAAAACGACACCGTGTATACGGTTGGAGAATTTTCAAGGAATTCGAAAAAGGCCACACTCACCCCACATGGAGATCAGAACCTTCTACCTAATCAAGAGTCGACTATAGGACAATGGTCCACTCCCATACCATAAAAATACTTCTAGAAGAAGCTCTAAATGTCAGAGGACTTCCTCTGCCCAATAATGCACAGAAAAAGCCAGATAATGAAGAGATGCATGATCAGAATCCTACTGATCTTGATAAAAGATGTAACCCAAATAGCTAGAGTAGCCAGGATGAACACTCGTCAGTTGTCTTTCGCGGAAGAAAACGAAGATAGATGTGATGAAGAATATGAAGTTGAGGATAACCCCTACGAACAATAGGGATCATACACTAAATCCATTGCATCTATTGTGTGGGTGCAACAATAGAAATTGTTGCACCGACAACAAGAGATGAAGGAGATGAAGGGTGAATTAGCTAGCCTAAAGAGGCAACAAGAGGAGCAAACAGCCCTACAAAATCATCGATGAGTCAAGGCAAGAAAAACCACAAATCAAAGATAAAATCTTTTTATAAAGAAAATAGTTATGGCCATAGCGTAAAGATAGTACCAAGCAGCCATTTCTCGCCAGCTGGTGCATGCAAACCCCTTGCCTAAAAATTTCCAACATATCAATCATGAATATCATGGGGTCACAGATCCTCTAGAACACTCGATGATGTTCGAAAATATAGCCCAAGGACACCAATATACTAATGGAGTTAAATGCAAAGTTTTCCTAACCACGTTGGCAGACCCGACACAACAATGGTTCTTGGAGCTGTCCCCCTCACTCCATACATTGTTTTGAGGATCTGCAAGGAGTTTTTATTAACCAGTTTGCAAGTACGCAATGGTCAACTCACGAAACACACCACATGTGGTCAATCATACGAGGGAAATATGAGACTTTAAAATCCTACCTAACAAGATTTAATACGGCGGTATTAGAATCACAAGATATAAGGTCTGCAGTAAAAGTTGATATATTCACACACAACCTAAGGCATGGGCCTTTATTTGCATCCCTAATCAAAAGGCCATCAATAGGGGTGGAAGTTTGGTATTGGATATTCGGTTATTCGTATAATCGAACCGAATTTTCGATTATCGATTTACCGAATAACCAAAAAAATTGGATTGGTTCGGTATTTGGTATCAAAATTTTAGAAAAATCGGTTATCGGTATACCCGATCGAATAAACCGAAATACTGTACATATATGTATTACAAAATATTATTTTATCAAATTTTATTGTAGACTAGTTGGTTTGGGCGCTAGCCTAAGCCTTTTGCCCGAGTTTGAATCCAGCCAAAGCCAACCTATTTATTTTTATGATAACATTAATTATAAATATAG
Source organism: Salvia rosmarinus (assembly GCA_036937905.1). Classification (NCBI taxonomy): domain Eukaryota; kingdom Viridiplantae; phylum Streptophyta; class Magnoliopsida; order Lamiales; family Lamiaceae; genus Salvia; species Salvia rosmarinus. The sequence goes on from CM072814.1 coordinate 71,253,576, forward strand.
TTAAAATGAATATATTACAAGAAACTATCGCAGCTCAGTTGGGTAGGTGCATGTCTCTTTTCATTGAGGTCGTGAGTTCGATTCTCACTTGGAGTAGAATTCAGTCATTTTTTTAAAAATGAACCGGTTAACCGATTAACCGACCGGTTAAACCGATTGGTTAATCGGTTAACCGATTAACCAATCAGTTCGGTATTTGGTATAAACATTTCATGTAGTTTGGTTTCGATTAACCGAAACAGAACCGATTTCCACCTCTCGCCATCAAGAAACTGAAAAGAGTTATTATCTCGGACATAGAAATTCATACATCTGGAGGACGATGTGCTAGAACAACATTTAGAAAACACTACAAGTAAAGGGTTATCACTACAACAAAAAGCATTTTCAAACACTAAAAATGCCTCAATATATTGTGTTTGGGGGCACTTTTGATTTTGGAGGCACTATCATAATGTTGCTAAGTATCGTGTCCCAAAAAAGTTTGGGGCACTTTTAGATGTCTTTGGGGGCACTTTTTATTTTTTTTTAGATTTTTTTTAAATTTTCCTCTAAATTTAATATATCTAAGTGCCCCAATAATATATCTTAGAGGCATTTAATAAATAGTAACTCTAAATAAATGTCCCAATATCTGTTTTTTGTTGTAGTGTATCTAAAGTCAAGAACAATGGGAAAGAAGGGGGAAGGAAAGAGAGAATGAAAAAACCAAGTTTTGAAAGGAAGAAGCCAGAAAGGTTCAGTTCGTACAGCCCCCTAACGCAAGAACCGACAACTCTGCTCGAAATGGCGGCTAAAAACCCAAGGTTTAGATTCCCCTAAACTGCTAAAGATTGACCCCAGAGGCCTTGATCTGATAAATTTTGCAAATATCATAATGACCATGGACATCAAACTAATAAATGTCGACATTTAAAAGACACCATCAAAAGACTTATCAAGAATGGACAATTATCAGAATATGTCCGGACTGACGACAGATAGCGGGCAAAAAGAATGAGAGGATAGGCTTTAGAAGGAAACGGAAGCAGATATTTCTTCGCAAAAAAAAAAAGGTCTGATCAATATGATCACTGGAGGACCCACATGAGGAGATTTCGATAGAGTGAGGAATGCCACCTTCCAAACAACTAAAGCATAGAGTGGACACACTACCCTAAAAATAGAAGAAGAACAAGTGTTGCTTGAATTTTCTTTTCGTTCGACAGACGATAGAAAGATAATCGGACCTCATGATGATTCGCTTGTCATTACAACATATATAGATGGATATGACATAGCTCGAGTCTTCATTGACACTGGAAGTGCAGTCAATGTGATCTTTGAAAGATGTTATGACTAGATGTCCACTATGACCCCATTACAATCCATAGTCACAGTCCTTTACGGTTTTATAGGGGAGGTAGTATCCCCACTCGGTTCAATCGAACTCATGGTCACCCTAGGAGATGAGACATCATGCATCGCCAGGCTTATGCAGTTTCCAATCGTAGATGCACTCTCTGCTTAAATGTCATCCTAGGGCGACCAGCTTTGAACGTCTTCCGAATATAATATCCACTTTCTACATGAAGATGAAGTTCCCGGTAGAAAATGAAATTGGAAAAATATTGGGAGATCAAGTATCATTACGAAAATGCTATATGTAGGCCGTAAAAGATGGAGAATCGCACAAGAAAAAACATTAGATGGAAACACCTGTCTATGAACGATAGGAGATAAAAAGACTAAAGGGAGAAACAATAACTGAAGAAGCATATTCCACCCAAGTTTAGCGAGCAGAAGAGTTTATGAGCATTGAGTTATTCCCATGAAAGACAGGTTTATGCTACTAACATTGGAACGCATATGTTAGATGCAAATACTAAGGCAATTGTGGAGTGTTAAAGAAAAAATACATATGTTTTTGCATTCAGCTCTACGGACTGACGGGAGTTGACACTAAGACAACCATGCATTCTCTAAAAATATATATCCTACTGCCAAACTCGTCAAGCAGAAGTTGCGCCAATTCGGCCCTGAGAAAGATAAAGTCATACGGGTAGAAGTGAGAAAACTATTAGAAGCGAGCCATATCAAGGAGGTATGTTGTCAAATATTTCTTTTGATGTGAATATACTATACGCAAGTGCACGAATCAACAAGTAATACACTAAGTATTCCGAGATCGAATCCACAGGAATGCACTTTAAATCACGAGATTGTAATTTTGCAAAATAAGGAGATGGACGAACCGATACGAACTAGACTATAACACCAAATAACCGAATTAAAATGACTTGACACGGCGAAGTGGACGATGACATAGAAAACTAGGAGATTACCGTTATCAAGGTAGAAAGCAGACTTGATTTCTCGATTCCACCCATGCTATTTTCTAAATATTGCTACAAAGATTATCTTGCATTATCACTATGACATGAACTTCTTTGATTCTTAGTATTTTCCCAAATCTAAGATTATATTCTATAGATCCATCCATATATTCCTATATCGAATCGCTCTTAGAATATCATTACTATCCATTCATATTTGCCACGCAAGGTAAATGCATATTCCTATGCTATTCACACACATAACATTAAAATCATGTTCTTCGTCATTTATTGTTTTCCATTCTATAACAACTTCCCAAAGAATTATAGAACTACGATCCGACTAATGGTGATCAATCACAAGTGAGATAAAACAACCCCAATAAAACAATAGTGATTTAGCAAGACAAGATACAATCAAAATCGCACGCGAGCATGGGTTTCTCAAAAATCAAATCATAAAGGTTTAGCTCATAGCGAGTGTTTAACAACATTGAAATAAGCAACACCATATGATTAACAAGGTTTAAGAAAAGATAAAGAATTAGTTATCGAATCGTTATGTAGCTCTTGGATCGCCGCCTCTTCCGATGACTTCCTCTCCAAGAATTCGCACCTTCTTCCTTACTCTAGATGTTCTCTATCCTCTCGTAACTCTCCAAATGTCGATATCCGTAATCCTCTTCCGATTGTTGCCAACTCCTTTAATAACAACCTCCCGCGCTTTTCGAGGTACAGACTGTGCACCGCCAGCCGCCGCTCCTCGATCTTTTTCCTTTTCGGTTAGCTCGCCAGATGCGGAGCGCGTGTCTCTTTCACCGCTTGTAGCCGCCACGCGTGGCCGTGGTCCCGCTGATTTCTTCTTCGAGAATTAACCAAGACTTTCCATGCTACTGCCTTCCTTCCGTAAGCACGGCTCGGATTTCGCTTACCGAGCTCGGCTCGCTACGGACTTTACTTTGCCAATGAGTCCGACCTTACTTTCTCAACACGAGCTCATCCATACTTGCGGCTGGCTTCCGCCATGAGCTCGATTGCGCCACGAGCTCGCCCACTTTCAATCTCATCGAGGAGTTCGAAAACTTGCCCGAGCTCGAGCTCTTCGCCCGAGCTCACAGACTGCCCGAGCCCGACCTCGAGGTCGCCTTCATACTTGTGAACTTTTCAATCTTTGAGCTCGGAAGGATGCGAGCTCGGCCTACTCTCTTTTCTCCCGGAGTTTGGTTCCACTTACAAGCTCGTCAATTTTGAGCTCGGGCCACTTTTCCCGGCGTTGATTTCGCTTTAGTAGCCCGACCGTCCCCACATTTTTCAAAGATTACTGCTCGGTCCTTCCTCTTACATCGAAGCCAAGCTCGCTCACGAGCTCGGCCTCGCCTTCGCGCCGCTCTTCCCGCAACATGCTATAATTATATAAATAACGCTCAAAACAACTAAAACCCTTTATTTTCATCAGACTCAATCCTTCACACAAACACACCCAAACAAGAGAAACACAAGCAAGATAAGGACAAACAGGCGAGCAAAACATACAACAACCGAGGCTTTTATCATTAAAAAGGACCTATAATAACTCTTTTACAAGAGTTATCACACCCCCAAACTTAGTTCATTACTCGTCCTCGAGTGATGCTCTACCACAAGATACAAAACAAATGTAACACAAACATATGCTCATAACAACAGCCGAGGTGATAGCTCAATCAACTAAGAATACTGCTTTCAGCCAAAAAATTTTAAAACACAAGAATCATTCATTCCTTCTCGTTGTAAATCTAATTACTTACCTCATTTTGTAAGAGTATCACACTACAATTATTAACAGGTACAAAGCGCATTAGCATTTACATGAATCTTCCATGCTTGCTTCTCCTTAATATGACCATATCTTGATTATCAAGTGCACCCAGGTCTCCACAAATTCAATTTAGTCATCCCCCTCTTTGCTTAACATGAGTGATATCAATAATGAATCAGTAGGTCTTTATAAAGCTTATAACGTTGGGCTCGGGTGACGGTAGGATTATTTGGGATAATGTAGCTCGCAAACACCCGGGCATCCTTACTCTTTCCTCTTTTCAACACGCTTTATAACTTCCCTTCTTCTTTCCTATAGGAGATTGTTCCCTTTTTCTTGGTTAATTCATTTTCTGCTTCATAAACAAAATTTCAGCACTCTTTCCCTTTTTTTTTTTTTTTTTTTTTTTAGCGTAGAACAAGAGACGCTATTATAATATTGTCCCTTATCCTTAAGAGGTTACCTCTCCACCCCCAAACTTAAAACTCAACATTGTCCCCAATGTTGGAACATTATAACAAAAATTGGGAGATTGATTACTTTGTAAGATACGGTGATAAGCTGAACTCTAAGTAATTCTGCTTGAGGTCAAGGGAATCATGGATACATAAATGAGAGGGGTACAGGGGAATTTTATATGGCTGTTCAAAGAAAAGGTCAGAAGCTCAAAAGGGACTCTAGGAAATCATGATATACAGGTTAGGCGAAGAAAGGCACAAACAATTCAAAAGATGGCCTACATCCTATCCATATTAACATACTCATGTAAATTGTTCAAGGGGAACTTCCAACCGAAATGGAAGATAGGCACTCGTACAAGAATGTAGGTCAACTGAGGATTACTTATGCAATGGTTAACTCTTATAAAAGCTAATATGCAAATACCCAAACCATCGAGGTACTCCTTACTCAAATAAGGATCAAACTTAGATAAACAACGAGTCAGAAGACGATTTCCCTTTTTCAAAACAAAATAAGAAAAACATCATCATTAAGCAGTTCCTTTGCCAACCTGGCATCACCCTTAGCTGTCATTATAAACATCACAACAGCCTCAACAAGGACGCACAACACAAACAACAAACAAACAAAAGACAAAAAGAACAACGAGAACAAAACAAAACCAAGGATTGAGTTGAGAGATCGCCTAGCCTATGCATCGGGATGACCCAAGGCGATAGGAGATGCGAGGAGCAGTGAAGTTGTCGCATGAAGGACTTCCTCATCGTGGCGGCAGCAGATGCGGCTCATTTGACCGAGCTCCACTAGACCGAGCTTCTTTGCGGCGGGTATGCACCGAACTTGCTTTCTCTTGAGTACGCCTTGAAATCCTCATCAAGGTCTGCAGGATTTGGCCATGGAGTGAACAACCGTTTTGGGAAATTCGGAAAGACGAGCGTCTGTCCAGAAGATGACGATCCCAAGAAATCCCTTAATGCACGGTCCCTTTGCGGCGGTACACCCAGAATCGTTTGATGTCATCTTCGCAGCGGTGAACGCAACATAAGGATGTTGACTTGCACCAAGAGACATTTCAAGCATATACGTCATTGTTGGATGAGCGAGCTCTTGACTTTGAGCGAGATGGCTCAAGAGAGCGGCGAGATGCTCTGGGCATTGAGAAGTCGTCAGGGCCCTGAACATGACGATGCGTCAGGGCCTTGATGTCTATGAAAGCTTTCTCCGTTGGGCGGTCTTCATTGTCATCATAGGGACTCCACTCTTATGCATAGTCGATATCGTGGAAGGAAAAATAACCTTCCATTCTTCTTCTTCTGGCACGCTTCCACCTCACGCCAAATTAGCGCGCCTACATTAACCGATCTCCCCGTGAAAATGCACAGCAGGAGCAGCATCCGTTCCTCGACACTGAAGAGTCATGGGTAGTGGGCAGGATGCGGCTCTTAATGAAATGGAGCCACACATGGGCTTCAATTTTAATGTTGACGCCTTTAATGGATCGACGCCCTTGCGTGAGATACAGCCCATTTTGTTCCTTCTACCGTCAAGAGTCTTTAATGCGTCATCGAGGTCATCACCCGAGGCTCTCTTAACATTGCCGAATACTCATCATCCACGGCGTTATCCAGACTATACAACTCATTGATTGTTTCAGAGGATAGGATTACCGGCCTACTCCTGACCACGGCTGATACTCCCTCCTTGTCCGCCAGAGGAGTGATATTAGCATAAAATTCTTTCACGAGGGCCGTAACCGGTGGCGGCGGAATCACCGTGAACTCGGCCCATCTGTTTAGAGAAGTCAGCTCCACGACGAACATAGGAGTTTCCTTATTCTGCTTGAAACCCTTCTCCATCCACAATGCTCTTGATTTTAGACGCTGAAATCGTTCAAAACCGCCTGGCGCACGAAACTTAGGAATGTTCTGAATAGATTGACTGGCCTTAAATTTGGAGGTGTAGCTACCCTGCTTTCTTGGGCAAAGCATCCTCGTGTTCGATTTCTTACGCAACCTTAGTTTTTCCTTCTCTCTCGCTAACTTTTCTTTTGATGAGGCGGTGCGGGTCCGAAGATTGAGGAACGCGAAATAAACGGTGACGATTCGGTGGAGGTGCTGGTGATAATTCCTCGTCCGATATGATGAGGCGTGTTTGGATCATTATTTGGGACCTTCACAAACTTCACGGTTCTCGCTTCGAGATTGACCATGGTTGCAAGAAAATTTCGGAGAGAGAAATGACAGAGGTGAGATCGCTATGAGGATTTTGGGAGATGCAGGGCGTGGGTAGTAAGAGCAATGTAGCAACAAAGGAAGAGCAAAGGAAGTTGAGTAGTTGTGGGATATAAGCGAAGAATATGGAACGACTTTTTAACCCAAATAGCGAAGAATTAATTCCATACTTTCGGACCACTATTCCCGCCAAAATTTTCCCTTCTATCTACCATTGCAAACCCTCTTTTGGAGCACATATAAGCACGGTGCTCAGCATATCTTCTGTACCACGCCTGCAATCCAAACATCAGCATATCAATTTACCAAAAACAACCTAGTTTCTTTTAATCATGTTATAGCAATTTATTTAAAACCCAAAACAAACAAGGAAGGCAGGGAATAAACAAATATGTACAATCAGGTCGCCAGGCGCCTGATCACCATGGCGACCCATGGTACCCGAGGTCAGGCATCTTTCAAAGTGGTAGAGGTCTTCTCGCGACCGACCTCGCCCCCATAATAATGCTTGACGCGCTGCCCATTGACCTGGAATTCACGACCTGACTTCCCTTCTTGAAGTGTTATAGCACCATGGGGTGCTACATGAAGAATTGTAAAAGGCCCAGACCATCTTGATTTTAGTTTCCCAGGGAATAACCTCAACCTGGAGTTGAACAAGAACACCACGACCCGCAAGAACTCCGGCGCAAGATGTTGTTATCATGCCATCTTTTAGTTCTCTCTTGTACAACTTAGCATTTTCATAGGCGAACCAACGAATTCATCCATCTCACTTAGCGCAACAATGAGCTTCTCCAAAGAATTGGATGATCAAAGTTTAGTTTCTTAATTGCCCAATAGGCTCGGTGCTCCAGCTCGGTGGGAGGTGACAGTTTTCCATATACCGCGATAGGGTGACATCCCAATGGTGTTTTGAAAGTCGCTCAGAGGCCCATACCGCATCATCCAACAAGCGTGGACCAATCCTTACGCCCGGATTCACCACCTTTCTAGTATACCCTTAATCTCTCGTTGAAAGCTCCGCCGACCATTCGTCTGCGGATGGTATCTTGTGGCGATCTTATGGCTAACATTGTATTTCGCTAGTACCGAACTTTCTCATCGCTTGTTGACAAAGTGTGCCCTCGTCACTAATGATCGCACGAGGAGTACCAAACTGTGAAAATGTTCTTTTGCAAGAACTTGATCACCACTTTTGCATCATTCGTGGTACTTGCTACAACTTCCACCCATTTGGACACGTAATCAACCGCCACCAATATGTAAAGGTTTCCAACGAGGGTGGAAAGGACCCATGAAGTCGAGGCCCCATACATCGAAGAGTTCAATTTCGAATGAAATTCATTGGCATCTCATTTCGAGAGGATATGTTTCCAACTCGGGCATCGATCACATCTTTGCACAAAAGCATGTGCATCCTTAAACAAGGTCGCCAAAATAACCTTGATCAAGCACCTTAGTCGCCGCCCTTTGCCCATAAAATGACCACCATATGGAGTGGCATGGCATCCTTCCGCATTGATTCCACTTCTTCATGGAACACGGTACCTCGTTAATCCATCAACACGGCGCTTATATAAGAAGGCTCGTCCGTAAGTAATGTTTGACCTCGGCAAAGAATCTTTTCTTTTGATGGGACGAGAACTCGGGTGTAGCATTCCACATACCGTAAAATTGACAAAATCTGCATACCATGGCGTCTTCATTGATGCATGCTCATTAGTTGCTCATCCGGGAACATGTCCCTAATCTGGGCTCGAGTTGATTCTCCTTTCGATCTTTGTAATCGAGACAAATGATCCGCCACTTGATTTTCTTTCTTTCCTGCCTCTTATTTCGGATCAAATTCTTGCAGAGCAATATCCACCGAATTAACCGTGGCCGCATCTTCTTCGCGACAAGATACTTGATAGCCGCATGATCCGTGTAGATTATCACTTTTGTTCCTCGAGGTAGGCTCGGAACTTTCACGTGCAAAACTACGCAAGCGCCTCCTTTTACGTAGTGGTATAATTTATCCGGGCTTCCACCAGGTCTTACTTGCATAGTAGATCGAGTGGAATATCTTCTCCTGCGCTGGCCCAAAGACGCCCCTACAAAGAAAATCACTTGCATCGCACATCACCTCGAAGGGCGATGTCCAATTCGGCCCAACAATTACTGGAGCTGTTACAAGAGCTCGTTTCAAGACTTCGAATGCCTTAAAACACTCAGGAGTGAAGTCGAACTGGCGGTTTTGCTCCGTGAGAAGGCACATAGAAGCTTAGCTATCTTTGAAATCCTTTATAAACCTTCTGTAGAAACCTGCATGTCCCAAGAAGCTTCGCACACCTTTTACAGTAGTGGGAGGTGGAAGTTTGTCTATTACTTCGATCTTTGCTTTGTCCACTTCGATCCCTTCTTTGGATATGTGGTGACCTAAAACGATGCCCTCTTGCACCATGAAGTGGCACTTTTCCCAGTTTAAAACCAAGTGGGTTGCTTCGCAACGCTCCAGAACTTTCTCCAAATTACTTAGGCATATCCCATAGGTGTCTCCGAAGACGGAGAAGTCATCCATGAAGATTTCTACTGATTTTTCCACCATATCCGAGAATATGGCCATCATGCAACGCTGGAATGTTGCAGGAGCATTACAGAGCCCAAAAGGCATTCTTCTAAATGCGAAAGTGCCATAAGGACAAGTGAAGGTGGTTTTGTGATGATCATTGGGCGCAATGGCAATTTGGTGATAACCGAATAACCATCGAGGCGAAGAACTCCTTACCGGCTAGTTTATCCAAAGATCGATCCATGAATGGTAGAGGAAATGATCCTTCACGGTTGCCGTGTTTAGCTTTACAGAGTTAATCTGCACACGCCATCCCGTTATCACCAGCGTTGGGATCGGTTCGCCGATCGTTTGAAACCACCGTGACTCGCCTTTTTAGGAACACATTTGAATCGGCTCACCCACGAGCTATCCGAAATTGATATATGATTCCGCATCCGACCATTTGATAACTTCTTTCTTTAGTACCTCTTTCATCATTTGGATTGAGACGTCGTTGATGCTCTATGGAAGTCTTGTGGCAATCTTCCAAAGAATATTTTACGATGCATGTGACGGCCGATCCTCAGATATCGACAATTGACCATCCAATAGCTCGCTTGTATTTCGCAATACCGTAGCAAAGGCTTCTTCCCGATCGGGCTTGAGAATAGCGGAGATAATTACGGGAGGGTTTCTCCTCGCCCGGATATGCATATTTGAGATGGTTCGGCAAAGTCTTTAGGATTAACTGCGGAGGTTCGTCGATTGATGGTTTGGGTGCCTGAGCTACCCTATCGACGAGCCCCAGTGATAAACACGCATTTTACACGTTTATTGTTGATATTTAAAGATGATTTTAGATCATTTAATGTGTGTTTATGTATTGATTCTTAATGTTTTATCTATTTCTAGAAGATACTGCTCTTGGGGTTTCTCTTTGGTGTTTTGTAGGCTTTTCAGGTGATAATCGATGCATAAGGCAAAGATGTAACCAAAGATGATGAAATGGATATGAAAATTATGGATGTGAAAAGTTTATAATGTTAAAGAGCATCTCGATAGGAGTCCATAGGCGCAAACAGATCGCAATTCGGAGTTCGGACGCGAGAGATCCGAGGCGAAGCAAAACAAGTCGCGCATGAGCGGCGACCGAGCTCGCGCCGCGAAATCGCCCGAACGCCCAAAACGCCCGTAACCTCGCGAGCCGAGCATGAGCCCGCCATGAGGCGAGGCGGCGGCGGAACCCAAAAATTAGGGTTTTCAGCCTAATCTATAAGTAGGCTTCACCCATCGGACCCCATCGCCCAGCAGCTCAATTTCTTCGATTTTCCTCAGTTTTCCATTCTTTAGCTTTAGTCTTCATTTAGTTTATTTCTAGTATTGATTTTCCGTTGTTCTAGTTTAGTTTATCGCTTCGTTATCGATCGTAACGTTTTTGTCCGATCGTTTTCGTTGTTTTCCGTTCGCTCGCTTGGGATTGGATTCAAGACCAACCATTGTTCATCCAACGCTTCCCTACGGGTTTTATATTTTAATTTCCGCTTTTATGGTTAAATCGTATTTTATTCCGCTTATTATGTCCTGCTGGTTTCTGTTCTAATCCTGGGGTTTGCATGATTCGATCCTATATGTTGTGATTTACTATCATTATTTACCTTCCGTGCATCGATTCATGATTCATGGTGCTTATTTATATGTGTAGATTTCGATCAATCTTGATGCATATCTAGTTGCCGCTAATAGACGAATCGTATTAATTGTCAATCGATCTTGAATGCATGATACAAATAAGCCTCGAGTCGAATCGAGATAGGACATTCAGAGGAAGCATATTCTTAGTGATCCATTTGAGTTGCTTATTTTCCTCTAGAGATGTAACTCGTGATAGGGAAAATTAATAATCAACGCCGCAATTGTCGTGAATCAAGTTGTTGGTTATATATGTGATCTTCCGTCTTGTCTCGGATTAAAGCGGTTAATAATAAGCGTGATAAACATCGTTGTGGATAGGATTGGTGCATCCCTAGGGTTAGTCTTCCTTCATAGTTATCTTTCGTGATTTTATTGCTTTATTTTATATTTCGCTTGTTCCCTTTGCTTTGGATTAATTTCAAGCCTTAAACCTTTCACCCAAATTCGTGCTTGGATAATGATGAATTATCGCTGAGCTAACTTCAGTTTTAGACATAATCCACTCGTGGATACGATACTTAGCTTACCCGGGATTGTTAAGATTTTAAGCGCTGTTCTTGGGATTATTAAGATTGCATAGAAATAATTTGACGATTTTGATTTATTAATTCAAGTTATATTATTATTTTTATTTTATTTTTGCAAGAGTGAATTCTCTTTTCTCGTGTAGTATATGTTTACAAGATCTCGTGACCTCATGAAATATTTTTAGATCCCAGATCGAAAGCTCTCAAAGGAGAATAGACGAGAGAGGGTCGACAAGTTATGGCAAATGCTTTCCAACCACGGGAGTGCCCCGAGCAAGTCTTGCAGCCCGGCCAAGTATACCGAGATGAACGCCAAATGACGAACATGGGACTCCTTGTCTCGCTGTTCAAGAGGCCAGCCGTTAAATCACATGTATCCACCTCCCACGAACAGTTCGAGGAGGATGGAATCCGCGTACAACCCATAACAGAGATCATCATAATCTGTCAGATGCCAACCCCATTACTTTTCAAAGAACATCCGGGAGGTTTCGCCATTCAGAATGTAATGATTCAAGAGGCGAAGAAACCGAGTGTGGAAGAGCTGATACAACAAATGGCGATACAGCAGAATTCATTTATAAACAGTACTGGCCAGAAAATTACACAGTTAGAGTCTACTGTGACGGCTATGAGCGAACACATGAAAGTAATGGAGAATCAGATTGGTCAGCTAGCTGCACAGATCCAGAATCATCCCGAGCGAGACGAGGGCGAAAGTGGGCTGCAAAGGAACTTATGATCGAGCTCGCGACGGCTTCGGCCGCGAGCAATCGGGCAATAATGCAGCCGAGACTTCAAAGACGCTGTCGCGCCCGCTAGCCCAACCGTGATGACGAAGGCCACATCACCGACACGCTGGCGACGACTAGCGGTCGCGAGGTCGACCGTGAAGAACCTCCACAGCCGTTATTCGCACGCATATTCCTCCCAGATCGCTATTTGATCACGACTCATCGCCGCTACACACGCCGCATACTTAGAGGGAAATCGACCATCGATAAGAACGCGAGAAAGAAGAAGTGGACTCGCATGGAACTCCGAGTGAATCATCAAAGTTTGGGGGCACTTCCACGCTCGGTGGTCAACGGTGAATCGCGAAATACAAGGAATTCGCAATTTTGGAAGGAAGTTCGTTGTTACCGTAACGCGGATTGAGCGGGTATGTGATGGTCTAGCTAAAGACGTTAAATTAAGCACTTGTTGGGAGGTAACCCAACGCTTTTCTTTGTTTTGTTTTCGTGTTTTGTCTTGTTTTTCGTTTGTGTTGCTTTTGTCGTGTTTTTGTTTTTCTTTTCGATGTTGTGTCGGCCGATCAACGAGTTGAAGTGAATTGTTTTAATCCATGTGGCCAATGACGATAGAAAATTTTTGTGAAATTTAATGATAGTGCACATGATATGTTAGAAAATGACGCATGAATGACGTGAGATGGCTTGGAGCTTGTTGTTTTCACCATTTGCTTATCTTTCATTAATTGTGTGATATCATGCATGTGATTATCTTCTAGAACTTGCCGCTTTTACGTATCGAGACCGCAATATGTGTTTCAATTTGGAAAGGATAAAGGCCATCTTTGTTAACCACATATTTACCCAAACACTAACCCGATGATATATACCATTTGTCGCCTTCTTTGAGCCTTTATTAGACTTATTCTTTCGATTAACCGGATGATAGGAGGTGAGGATGGATATGGGAATAAAAGGGTTGAAATTTTGATGTAGTTATGACTAAAAAATTACTTTTAGAGAAGTACATCCGTGGTGAAGAATAGTACCTTTGTTGTGAATGATAAACCTATAAGCTCTAGAAAAGAAAAGAAAAACAATGATAATTTCACTATGTGTTTTGAGCATAAAGGGTCGTTAATCAAAGTATAGGTACCTTATGAGGATAAAGCGTCGATTTAGCACGTTGAAAAGAAGAGGAAAATGGACAAAGTCCATATGAGTTGATTGTATAGATGGAAGTGCTTGGAATATTTTTGAGTCACTTAGCCATATATTATCCTACCTTAACCAATGTGCTACATTATAACCTATGAAAAGACCTTTTGGATCCTTATTTGAACACATTTGATGCGGTGGAGATATTAGAGAAATGGCGAGCCTATGGTAAGATGTTGCATTGCATTGATCCGCGTGAGTGTATACACGTCCTTAATATCTTTATGAGTTTGAGTGTATCCTCATATTTTACACACATGCCGTTGTGAGGTTGAATTAAATGAGTTTTGCCTTCAATTGTTGTTTGTGATGAGTTGACTAATGTCGCCATGTGCGCTAAATCTTTTGAGCGTTGAGATGTTTCCAGGCTTATAATGGTTATCCTCTTTGCTACGCTCGTTGATCTTTCGTTGTGTCTTTACATTACATTTTTGTTTGAGGACAAACAATGCTTTAAGTTTGGGGGTTTGATAAGCGCGCATTTTACACGCTTATTGTTGATATTTAAAGATGATTTTAGATCATTTAATGTGCGTTTATGTATCGATTCTTAATGTTTTATCTATTTCTAGAATCTATCTCTTGGGGTTTCTCTTTGGTGTTTTGTAGGCTTTTCGGTGATAATCGATGCATAAGGCAAAGATGTAACCAAAGATGATGAAATGGATATGACAATTATGGATGTGAAAAGTTTATAATATTAAATAGCATCTCGATAGGAGTCCATAGGCTCAAACGGATCGCACTTCGGAGTTCGGACGCGAGAGAACGGAGCGAAGCAGTGAAGTCGCGCATGAGCGGCGACCGAGCTCGCGGCCGCGAGAAATCGCCTGTAACGCCAAAACGCCCAGAACCTCGCGATCGAGCTCATGGCCATGAGCCCGCCGCGAGGCGGCGGCGCGCACCCCAAAAATTAGGGTTTTCAGCCCTAATCTATAAGTAGGGCTTCACCCCTCGCGCCCCCAACGAACCCCAGACCTATTTTGCACGTTTTTCCTCAGTTTTTCATAGTTTTCCATTTATTTTCATTCTAGCTTTGATTTAGATTAATTCTAGTATTAGTTTTCCATCATTCGCAATTGTTCTACGATTGTTATCGATTCGAACGTTTTCGTCAAGAATTCCACCGCTTTCCGTTTTCCGTTGACGCTGGGATTTGAACCAACGATTGTTCTTCGTACGCTTCCCTACGGGTTTTATCAATTTAATTTCTGCTTTATGATTATTTACGTACTTTATGTCGTTAATTATGTCTAGCTAATTTACTTCTAATCCTAGGGTTTGCATGATTCTATCCTATATGTTGTGATTCCTCTTCGTTGTTATTTACCTTCCGCATTGATTCATGATTCTTGGTGCTTATTTATATGTGTTGATTTACGATCAATTTTGATGCATATCATAGTTGCCGATTAATTACGTATCTGTTTTAATTGTCAATCGATCTTGAATGTATGATACGGATAAGCCTTGAGTCGTGGCGAGATAGGAACATTCGTAGGAAGCATATTCTTTGTGATCTTTTGAGTTGCTTATTTTCCTCTAGACGAATGATAATAGGAAAATTAGTAATCAACCGTCACAATTGTCGAATCAAGTTGTTGGCTACATATGTGATCTTCCATCTTATGCGGATTAAAATGGTTAGTAATAAGCGGGATAAACATCATTGTGGATAGGATTAATGCATCCTTGTGGTTAGTCTTTCTTGATATTTGTTTCCTCGATATTTTATTGCTTTAGTTTATTTTCTTGTTGTTACCTTTGCTTTGGATTTAATTATCGAAGCCCTAAAATTCACAACCCAAATTATGTGCTTGGATAATGATGAATTATTGTTGAATTAGCTTCGTGTTTTGGATTGCAATCCATGTGGATACGATACTCGACTTACCATTATACATCGCGTGTTATTTTACGTGCGATCAAATTCATCGATCGCCCAATGATTCGGGAATTGCCGGGCAAGTGAAGCGGACATTTTCTTTGAGAGATGTTGACACAACTCCTCGCTTTTCTCCAACTCTACGAGTTCGGCATAGGCCGTCATTAACTCCGAATGCGAGGTGCGATCTGATTGTATCCGCGATGACTGCTCCATGACTCGGATTACGAGCATTCCTCCACTCGTCCGGATACTTCATAGCATTGAAAACATTGAAGGTAACCTTCGATCATTTACCTCATGGTGAGCTCGCCTTCCGAACATCAATTAGAGTTCTTCGGTTGCGAAACGGACGTCCCAAAATGATTGGCACTCGTGATCCGCTTCATAATCCAAGATAATGAAGTCTCACGGAAGATGAATGTGTCCACTTTACTAATACATCTCGATTTTTCCTTCGGGATGAGCCATAGATCGGTCCGCCAATTGCAAGGTCACCGTTGTGGGCCTCGCTTCCTATCCCGAGCTTTTAAATATTGAGAGCGGCATCAAATTTATGCTTGTTCCGAGGTCACATAACGACGCACCGACGCCGCGTCCTCCAATCGAGCATGGAATTGTAAAGCTCCCGGATCTTTCAACCGGAGGAGCTTGCTCTTTAGCATCGCATCACTACTTTCGATCGGTGCCACCGTTTCAAACTCGCCAACCGTCTCTTCTTGGTCGATGTCCTTCAGAACTTCACATAGTTCGGCATTTGTTCCAACGCCTACCAAAGGGATGTTGATATGTAATTGCTTGAACATCAAGGAATCTTCAAACCGGTATCCTGCCGCTTCTTCAACCTTTACGGAAAAGGAGGTGGTGGACGATACACCACTTCGTCCGTAAGGTTTGGTAACGGATCTTCTTGCGAGCACCTCGGCATTGCGAGGCCGCTCGGATTTTCCGTGGTAGCGACCTGGTTGTTACTTGTTGAGGACTCGACCTTTTCTTCTCGGTCCGGCACTCCGGTTCCGCGTCTTCTTTCCACTTCGTAATGTGACAGCTTTGACCGTGTTCTTTATCTTTTCGTGGATTCTCCGTGTCACTGGCAAATTCCCAAGAGGTCGATTTTAATCTCATTGGCTAATTGTCCGATCTCGACTTCCAAATTCCTTGAAGTGGATTGCCCACAGACATTCTGACATCTGTTTTAGCCATGTATTCCTTCATCAAGGTTTCAATAGTCTTGGTCGGGGCTTGTTGTCGCTTTGGTTGGTAATTTTGTGGATATGTGGTTTCTCAAAATTTCCACCACTGTTTGATCCGGACCCTTGGCCTCCCCATGAGAAATTAGGATGTTGTCGCCACCCCGGATTGTATGTTTGTGAATAAGGGTTGTTCCTCTGTCCATTCTGATTTCCCAGATAACAGATCGAGGCTGGGTTTGACGGGCAACTCTCGAAGGTATGCCCTTCTCCACAATATACGCACGACACCTCGTTTACTTGCATGGTAGGTGCGACCACTGGACTACTCGTCGGCTGCACCGCTGGATTAGGTACTTGCAATCCTTTTAACATGTTACTCATGGATGCTACAGGTCATTAATGCCGTCAGGGCATCAACCTCCAACACACCAGCGACCGATTTCTTTCCTATTGGCGCACGAGAATTTGACCATTGGCAATTGTTATCTGCGATCCTTTCCAATATCTCGTATGCTTCGTTGTATGACTTCGAAAGAATAGCTCCATTTGCAGAGGCATCAAGCACCAAACGTGTTGACGCATTGAGACCATTGTAGAAGGTCTCCAATGAATGCGATCGAATGCCGTGATGAGGACATTTCAGTAGCATTTCCTTATATCGCTCCCAAGCTTACACCGACTCTTCGTCATTCTCACGAAATGACATGATGTTATTCGAATCTTGCGTTCTTGGTGGGCGGAAGTACTTCATCAAAAATTTCACGAGCTCGTTCCATGAGGTGATGGAATTTGATGGAAGACCGTTCGACCATGCTTTGCACGATCTCGTAGCGAAAAAGGGAATAACCAAGTCTCGGTAGCTTTGGCCGGAACACCGGTAGCTTAAATGAGTCGTGACCTCGTAAATGATCGAAGGTGGAGATGTGGATCCTCCGGTGGCTTGACCACTAAATTGCCCCATTGTTTGGAGCATCGAAACATGACCGCTTCATTCGAATCGGTTCGCTTGCACCTCGGTCTTGTAATTCCGGATTCACTCGTTAAATGCGGGGTTAGCGTGATCACGTATACCCTTTCCCGATCATCGGTGATGACAATGGCATTTCCGCCATTGTGCCTCTCTCCCGCTGCGGCCATCCGGCGGCGTTGCTCGCGAACTCGTTCTTGGCGCCTTCTCTGAAAGGTGCGTTCAATCTGGATCTAATCGGTGGGTCACTTGCGCTTTTGCGCGCATAAACCACAATCCGAACCCTGTTCACACAAAAGGTAATGACCGTAGTGAGTCACGTATTCAAAAAACACAAAATTTCAATCTCGTAATTTATAATTGGCGGTTCCCGAACGGCGCTAAAAACTTGTTGTCAAATATTTCTTTTGATGTGAATATACTATCGCAAGTGCACGTAATCAACAAGTAATACACTAAGTATTCGAGATCGAATCCATTGGAATGCACTTTAAATCACGTGATTGTAATTTTGCAAAATAAGGGAGATGGACGAACGTCTGAACTAGACTATAACACCAAATAACCGAATTAAAATGACTTGACGCACGGAAGTGGACGATGACATAGAAAACTAGGAGATTACCGTTATCAAGGTAGAGAAACAGACTTGATTTCTCGATTCCACCCATGCTCTTTTCTAAATATTGCTACAGCATTATCTTGCATTATCACTATGACATGAACTTCTTTGATTCTTAGTATTTTTCCAAATCTAAGATTATATTCTATAGATCCAGTCCATATATTCCTATATCGAACTGCTCTTAGAATATCATTACTAATCCATTCATATTTGCCACGCAAGGTAAATGCATATTCCTATGCTATTCACACACATAACATTAAAATCATGTTCTTACGTCGCTCTATTGTTTTCCATTCTATAACAACTTCCCAGCAATTATAGAACTACGATCTGACTAATGGTGATCAATCACAAGTGAGATAAAAACAACCCCAATAAAACAATAGTGATTTAGCAAGACAAGCGTGAAGCTGCGCTCACACGCGAGCATGGGTTTCCTCAAAAATCAAATCATAAAGGTTTAGCTCATAGCGAAATTGTTTAACAACATTGAAATAAGCAACGACCATATGATTAACAAGGTTTAAGAAAAGATAAAGAAATTAGTTATCGGAATCAGATGTAAGCTCTTGGATCGTCAGATCTTCCGATGACTTCCTCTCAGAATTCACACCTTCTTCCTTACTCCGGATGTTCTCTATCCTCTGTAACTCTCCAAAATGTCGATATCCGTAATCCTCTTGATTGTTGCCAACTCCTTTAATAACAACCTCCTGCGCTTTTGATGCAGTGTGCACTGCCGCCGCCTTGCTTCACGATCTTTTTCTTTTTCGCTTAGCTCGCGGATGCAGGCGCGTGTCTCTTTTCACCGCTCAGCCGCGCGCCCACGTGGCGTGGTCCCGCCGATTTCTTCTTGAGAATTAACCCGGACTTTCCATGCTACTGCCTTCACCGTAAGCACGGCTTGGGATTCGCTTTACTTGAGCCTCGGCTCACATGCACTTTACTTTGTCGTGAGTCCGACCTTACTTTCGAACACGAGCTCCTCCATACTTGCGGTGGGCTTAGTCGTGAGCTCATTGCGTTCGAGCTCGCCCACTTTCAATCTTCTTGAGGAGTTCGAACACTGCTTCGAGCTCGAGCTCTTCGCTTCGAGCTCACGCTCTTGCCCGAGCTCGCGCGACTGCCCGAGCCCGACCTCGGTCGTCTTCATACTTGTGAACTTTTCAATCTTTGAGCTCGGAAGGATGCGAGCTCGGCCTACTCTTTTCTCCCTGAGTTTGGTTCCACTTACAAGCTCGTCAATTTTGAGCTCGGGCGTCACTTTTCCCGGCGTTGATTTCGCCTTAGTAGCCCGACTCAGTCCACATTTTTCAAGCATTACTGCTTCGATCCTTCCTCTTACATCGAAGTCGAGCTCGCTCACGAGCTCGGCCTCGTCTTCATTGCCGTTTTCCCGCAACATGCTATAATTATATAAATAACGCTAAAAACAACTAAAACCCTTTATTTTCATCGACTCAATCCTTCACACAAACACACGCAAACAAGAGAAACACAAGCAAGACAAGGACAAACAGGTGACGTAACATACAACAACCGAGGCTTTTATCATTAAAAAGGACCTATAATAACTCTTTTACAAGAGTTATCAAGGTACAATTCCCAGAATGGTTGTCTAATGTGGTCATGGTCGCCAAAGAAAACACGGCCACGTGGAGGATGTGCATAGACTTCCGAGATCTTAATAAGGCATGGCCCAATGATTTCTATCCGCTACCAAGAATTGACCAGCTAGTAGATTCCACTTCGGGTTGCGAGTTATTATCAATGATGGATGTTTACCAAGGATACCATCAGATCAAGATGGACCCTAAAGATGTGGGTAAAGCAGCCTTCAGAGTTTGTTGCATAACATATGGGTTTGTCAACATGCTTTTTGGTTTGAAGAACACTGGGGTGACATATCAACGCATGATCGATAAAATCTTTAAAGAACAAATAGGGCTCAACATGGAGGTTTATGTGGACGACATGCTGGTAAAGATTCAGAAGGCTCACACCCAATCGATGGACCTAAATGAAATTTTTACGATATTAAGGTCATACCGACTGAAGCTCGACCCAACCAAATGCTCATTTGGAGTGCAAAGTGGAAAATTCTTGGGCTATATGGAGACCCCCAAAGGCATTGATGTAAACCTAGCAAAAGTAAAGGATATACAAGAGATTACAGCACCACGTAGTATCAGAGAAATACAAAAGCTCAACGAATGAATTACAGCATTAAGTAGATTTAGCTCTCGATCCGTGGATAAAAGCTTGCAATTCTTCAAAATATTGAGAAAATGAGCGCAGTTTGAATAGACGAAATAATGCCAGAGAGCTTTTGAAGCACTAAATAAGCATATGAGTGATCTACCTATGTTGATCAAGTCGTTGGAATAAGAGACATTGTTCTTATACTTTGTAGTAGGAGAAGAATCGTTAAGCTAGGTCCTAGTCAGAGATGAAGGAATGCATCAGAAATCTATATACTATGTGAGTAAGATGATATAAGAAACCGAGCTGAGATTCATAGAAATCGAGAAAGCAACGCTAGCCATAATGGTGACGGCAAGGAAACACTGACATTATTTTCTATCACACAAGATAATAGTTAGAACACACATGCCCTTTAAAAATATCATTGAAAAACTAGATTTGTCTTGGATGAGGGAAAATGGGCAATGGAGCTAAGTGAATACGATGTAGATTTTGAGCCAAGAACGGCTATCAAAGCTCAGGCTCTTGCTGATTTTCTATAAGAAAACACAAGAGCACCATAGATAGCAACATTGAAGGCCTATATGGACGGGTCGGTGACAAAGGAATGAAGCAGAACGGATATATGGATCCATCTACCGGAAGGGGATGACCTGCAATTTGAAATATGATTTGGTTTCCCAGTATCGAATAATGAAGCAGAATACGAGGCTCTCATCCGGGCAATGAGAATCCTAATAGATCTCGGTGCAGAAGTATGATAAGAAAAAGGAGCAAATGATAAAATACGATGAACATGTGGAAAACCTAAAGAAGAAGTTCCATAGGACATCTGTAGTACATATCCCTAGAGAGAAAAAAATGAGAAGACATATAAGTTCGTCAGGCTGGCCAGTACAAACGAAGAAGATTTCGACAAACAAGTGATACTATTAAAAGCTAAAGGAAAAGCCTTTATGATGGACATCAGAGCTATAACGGAAAGGTCAGATTGGAAAGTACCCATCATTAGATTCCTCAGAATACGACAGATGCTAGAATACCCCAAAGCACCAAAAAAGGCAACCTACGCTAAGTTCTGCCTAATTGGAGATTATCTTTACCGACATGCTTTTACACATCCCTACTTGTGGTGTTTGTCAGAACATGAGGAAGAGTATGTACTCAGGAAAATACATGAAGGATGCGCATGGCACGAAGAGCCCTAAGAGCGGATACTTCTAGCCCACCATAAATCAAGATGCCAGAGACCTAGTCAGGAAATGTCCAAAGTGCCAACGAAACATGAGATTAATACACATCCCGACAGAGGAATTAGGGACGATGTATTCTCCATGCCCTTTTGATAAATGGGGATTAGAAATTATAGGAAAGCTACAGAAAGCCACCAGAGGTAGAGCCTACATAATAGTAGTCGTAGATTATTTCACCAAATGGGTAGAGGCAGAAGCTATAGCAAAAATCGATGAGGGGACAATCCAAAAATTCTTATGGATAAACATATGTTTTAGATTCGGAATACCAAGAATTTTGACATCCGACAATGGCACGTAATTTAACGGAGCGAGAATAAAAAGGTGATGTCAAGAAATGAAAATCCAACAGAGTTTTGTCACAGTGGCACACCCTTAAGCCAATGGACAGGTAGCAATAACTAACAGGATTATCCTAAGGGGTCTGAAGGTACGGATAGAGGAAGCTAGAGGTAACTGGGCTAAAGAGCTAGACTCCGTCCTATGGGCATATCTAAATAGTCCAAAAACAACAACATGGGAAACGCTTTTCAGTATGGTTTACAGCACCCCAACAGTCATCCCAACATAAATAGGAATAGAAACACATAGGATCTCGACCTACGATGAAGAACAGAACATAGGTCTGTTAAGGGAGAACCTGGATTTAATAGAAGAAAAATGGAGGTTGCCCGCATCAAATTGGAAAGATATATATAAAAAAAGTCTACGATAAAAGAATACAAATAAAAAAATTTGACAAATGAGACTTAGTCTTAAGAAGGGTAGAAGCCCTAAGACCAATCAAAAAATTGGAAGCTAATTGGGAAGGTCCATACGTGGTCACAAAGGTCATTCAAGAGAGAGCATATGAGTTAGCAAACGTTGAAGGGAAAACCCTAACATGACCACGAAATATCACCAACCTGAGAAAATACTTCGTCTAGAAATGTCATTCCGGTGCTATGGTTCTTTAAGTTTTATGCTTTTGTTATGTTAATTTTTACACGCATTAGGATTTTTTGTTATTCTATTTGAAAATTTATGCGCAAGAAATCGAGCACGGATCCGTCAAGAAAAAAAATCCTTTGAGCAAGGTGTAGTGTGGATCTCTCTAGCTAAGAGCCACTACTCGACATAACTCGTGGCTAGAGTTCTGAGTTGTGAAGGTCTATCGAATAGACCACAACTAAGCCCGCTAAAAATCCATAGAACAAATCTAGGCAGAATAAAACATTCACTCCAACTCCCATCTGATCACATTTTAGAACAAGCAAAAGAATAAGAGGGTATGAGAAGATTGAAAGAGAAATATATAAGCCAAAAACGGTATTATATAAGCCAGAAATGGCAACCATTATTACAAAACCAAAAACAACAACTATTACAAAGTCAGAAGTGACGACTATTACAAAGGTAGAGGCAGCGTGATGACAAACCCATGCTAAAATACTAGCCCAATGAATAGATGCAAACTTGAAGAAGAGCATATTGGATAGTAAATGCGGAGAAACTTCGTTGCTGAAGCAAGAACAAGATCTACCAGTAAGAAAACCTCCCAGAATGTATGTCCTCCGAAATCCTCAAAACGTAAATGAAAAATCCTGGATGAGCAAGACCACTCCACCAGTGCAAAAAATGACCACAAGAGAGGCATATGAAGACTAAAAGAAGCATTGAGTGGAAGAATCTACGAACAAGCTCCTCTAGTTCCGCCTGCATAAGAATGCAGAGCATGGGAATCCACAAATGAAATGGATCTCACCATGCTTCCAGCTACTGTCCCGCAATTCGAATAACGAATCAAGAACGGGCAAAAGAGACAAATAACGATAACCAACCCATAAAGGGAGGGTAAGGAAGCAAGCTCATCTCGAGAGAAAACCATGCAGGGAAATCTGATTTTACTCTCTCCTAATGATATATCTTGGATGTTTAATTCACCATATATTGATTATATACCTAACATGTATCTATATAATTAATTACAACACGTTGGTGTTTACTCGTGTTTACTTATGAATTTCTCGGATAAAGAACGATGAAGACTCGTGCTTTGATCTTCTGGACTGTATCCCGTTTTCCAAAACTCCAATACTGAGTAAGAGCAATCTATGAAGAATGCTACAAAAATTCGTCTTCTTTTTCCCTCTCTTGATTTTCGAAAATATCAAGTTGGAAAAATAGTTAGTTTATGATTTTCTCTCACCTTGTATTCATAATGCAACCTTAGAATCCTATTAGGATATGATCTCTACATATATAATAAATACAATCATTTATTTTAAGATAAATCATATCTAGAATAATATACTTTGATATCTAATTATATCAGATAAAATCTATCTAGATATAGGAGAATCAGAACAAAGTCCCAATGGGACTCTACTAGAAATGAGCTAAAATCTCCAGTAGCAAAGGCCTTGATAGGTCAGCCCAGGGATCAAATGCAAGGAATAAAGATGAGCCTAAAATTAATTAATTATCTTATGCTAAGCCCAAAACATAAATTAATTCATAAACATTTATTCATACCACTAGAGAATAAATGATGACTTACCCCTTTATCATCAAAGTTGAGTTGGACTTGTACTTAGACTTTACGAATTCCCGTATTTAAGATATTGTACGTCCATTAATTATTTATAGCTTTCTGACCGCTTAAAATAATTAATCTCTTTAATTCCTTAATTAGTACCACTCAATCTTATTATTGTACTTGAGCTAAACTCAACTTGTAGGGTTTAGTACAATAAACCTTTTGAGCTCCTTAAGGGGACGTCATCATCCTAAACGGATACGGTGACGATACAGATAACTCGTATGATATACAAGCACTGTCACCATCCAAGATGCGTAGAATCTTGGGTTATCTCTTGTAACCCTCACCCGTAACAAGTCAAAGTGATGGTCAACAATTCATACTCACCTAAAACATTATCGAGGTTTAGATCAACGTAAAGTCATCAAGATCTAGGTTTTTCATGACGGTAAGATAGAAGAATTCATCTCACTGTGATTCATCAATACATCAGAGACATACCAGCATAGATAAGCAACCAAGTCAAGTCACTTCTTATTCATACTGCAGCCTATACTGACAACTCGTCCTCAAGTTGTCTCAGCTGTGATCCTTTTTATTTCTCATTAAGCTTAATCAATCATACAGACTTATGTGATGTCCTACACACTGTATGATCTAACTTATGTATGAGATAAAGAGACATGCATATGCAATCAAGTAAACAATTCAGATAGGAGATTGTAATAGTGGTTAGAGAAAATATTGTATACAAGCTCAACCATTCTGCTTTCAGTATACAAATCCAACAAACCAATCACTGCAAAAATAACGAAGCAAAAAATGTGAAGAGAAATGGAACCTCCACGAGGGAGGGGAGGAACTAGAAGAAGAAAAACTCGTATAAATACTCCATGGAAAGAAAGGCATGAGGTAGGGGGTATTTATACTCGGAAAAAATAACGGCTAAATGAGCAATAAGTCTTCCAAGAAATGCAAAAGTAATGAGCAACCCATTAATGAAACTGACAAATGCCACCTACCACCCGAAAAGAAGGATACGTTGAATATCGCTTATAAAAAGCAAGGAAAGTTGAATATTTCCTCATAAGGAAAAATACAGGCTTATCAAAAAAAGCAAAGATACTCAGCAGTAAGAAGAATGGAAATAAATCGAGATTCGATTCGACATGACAGAGAAAAGAGAATTTCAGCTAATAAAAGACAAAAGGAAATCACGAAGCATAGATAGAAAAGATCTTAAATTAAAATTATGAGTCAAATATTACAAACCGTGAGAAAGAAACTAAGGAGGTACAACTCCCTCTACACTAGAATTTATAGGCCCCAACACCTGCTCAGGAGGTACGTCATTTGAAAGGCCGAACTCTTGCCTAGCTGCCCCCAAACAGGGGCTAGACCTAGAAAATCAGGTCTGGGCCATATGTCTAACATCCCCCGAAAAATAATGAGAATAAGCAAAAATCTAGAGATCAGCATGGAAGTAAGGAACGACTGGATTAGGAATATAGCGAAGACACAGAAGGGCATGGAAGTTGAGAGGTTCTTACACAAAGGCCTGGGCTGTAGACTGCATGGGTTTCAACCACCAAACAAAATCCTTAGGCAATGACTCATCATTTTAGAAGCCAGGAAAGAAGGCATGCTCCGAAGGATATCCCCTACCTGATCATATGTTAGTTCGCCAGTAGCACCTAAAAATTATTAGGTAGTCATCGTAGTGGCTTCTATGGCATGACCTTCAAAATGGTAGACAGCTTCGCACATACGAGACATAAAAATCGAGTAAGAAGGTAAGCCTCCACCAGCTCATTCTATAGAATCTGGAGAAATTGTTGCCCAATAGGAGTGGCCAAGATCTGTTGGCGATAAAACTTCATGCCAACGACCAGACCTTCCTGCATGCCTTCCTCCCGCCTTGCTAAAGAGTGTTAGAAGAACAATGTGCAAGGCCAGGTCTTGATCGATTCTGCGCTTCTCTAGAGCAACAACATGATCCTGGGTAGAACGAATAAGAGTATCTGACAAGGCACATGAATAGGCTTCTGAATCAGCCAGACGTCCTTCCAACTCTTGAATATGAGCAGAGACAGAGTCTAAGGCATCCAGACATTTATCCAACTCTGTCACACATATTAAGGCCTGGTCCAGCTCCTTACTTTTCATCTCCGGTGCCCGTTTGTTCGCTTTGTTCTCCTGAAATAAATTCTGATATCGCTCCTAACAAAGGGATAACTCTTGATCATAATCAGACATCCGTAGGAAATCGGCTTGCACGTCTAAAATGACATGAAGCAAACAGGATAAGAAACATTGATAAAATACTAGATAATAATAATGTGTGATATATGAGTCAGATCCTTAAGTCAAGCAGGTGCCTGCAGAGGATAGCTGAGAGCTCGAGATAAGATATTGAGCTATGTGAGTCATATCCGCTTCGATGTCTATGTGCCCCCAATAAGTACGACACTGCTCATAAGAAAAACTTATAGCGTCACCCAGATGATGGATCGAAACACCTAGCCCAGCTCCTGGCTGAGAGCATTCTTCTCCACAAGAAGCTTTCCCTTCAAAAGTTGTCTCGCTCGGACCAGACCCCCAAGCACAACCTTCTTCCTCGAAACTGGCAGAGAAAGAGTAGGAGGCGACGAAGGAAAAATTTACCTCCGCAAACGATTGAAGGGGTGTTCCATCTCTACAGCATTGGGAGACAAGTTCAGATTCTCAACTCTGGATCTTCAATAGTGACAACTTGATGAGGCTCGGGTCATATGGAGGGTCCTAGGTGGCATCCTTGGTTAAATCAGTAATCTCCACCTCTAACCTAGCAGGAGAAGCAGAGCCAAGAGAATGAACATAGCTAGGAGAGGGAGTAGTAATAAGAGCATTGATAGGTGCAGAAAATGAAACCTCAGAATAACTAATAAGAATATTATCCCAAGAGGGTACTACTGTGAGACGATGACGCATACAAGATAGCAAATCTTCTTACCAAGACATATTTGAAAAAGCATAAGAAAAGAAGGAAAACAGTCAGCATAAATGTCGAAAGGTAACTAAAAACAGAAAAACTCCCTTGCCTCAGAGGAGTTACCCATGTTATCACGCCACTCATATCCTGGGAATAGACCATGATAGATAAGAGCGTTATCATCCCGAGTGATCTTAGCCAACAAATAATGGCCATGACCAAAATCACGGTGAATCTCTAACAGCGCCGTCATGTCATCTGGTGCTATGCCACTAGGACCAGACATCTTAATACGAAGAGGTCGAGCATGTAGACGTACTTCACCAAAATACCGAACTTCATCTCCCAGTGGGCAACAAAAAAGTATTGATGAAGCCAGTCCTTATCTAAAGAATGATCATTCCCATACAGATGTACAAGACTTGTAGGCTTCTCAGTAAAATAGTAAAAAAAAAGTCATGAACATTGGCGTCTTGGGAAAGGAAAAATATTCTGGCAATATAAAAAATTCTATATTCTCGAAGGATGATATAAAAAAAATGGCTTTCGAATGGAAGAAGGGTATAGCTAATTTAGGGGAATGTTGTACAACGTAGATAACTTTGATAAGAAAGGACATATGGGAACACGGAGCCCAGCTTTTACTTGATGGAACCAGAAAGTCATTGTCGGGGAATCAGAGGCCAAATGACCCTCATTATGTGTGGGAGTAGAAAGGCAAAGCTGGGAGACGATCAAGAATGTTCAAAAATTCATCAAATTTTTTTCCCACGCACAAACGAGGGTTAGAGTTTTTGGTTTTCTATAATCATAAGAGAAGATGTCTTAGAAGGTCTATGTATTAAGGAAAAACTATCGATTACTTCTAAAAATGACAGAGAAAGCAGGGGAAAACTCAGAAATACATGAACAATGCTTAAAGAGAGAGAACAGAAGCCTTCAAATGCAGATATTGAGTAGGTCTCGCTCTAAATCGAAATAGCAAAGAAGAAAGTAAAGAAAGATGGGGAAAATGTCTTTCCAATTTATATGCAATTCCTCAAATAAATGGAGGATCAAGATTGAAAGAAGTCAAACGTTTTTTAAATAAAATGATAGGATTAAAATAGAAGTTGAAAAGTTGGAACGAAAAAGTAGGATACATGCATGCACTTTTCAGAAAAAGTATGAAAAGTACACTACATATTTAATGCGAAAATGACAGATATCACGCCAGATTCGGTTATCCAAGATCTGATTGTCTTAGATCTGTTTGTCCAAAATTTGGATCTCTAAGATTTGGCCTTTGTTGAATCTCTAAAAGAAGAGTTATGAATGCCATCAACTCCAACGGACATCTCTATGTAGACAGATCTCTCAGAGTTCGGAGGAGCAGTTGATAGGGAATAAATACAACATCTGACTTATCCCGAATAAGTGTTGATAGGGAATAAATATAATATCTGACTTATCCTGAATAAGTACATGTGGCGTGACCACATGTATCATACTAAGTACAAGAATGCCAAGTCAGCAAGACTATTGAATATAATCAGCCCACGAAGTTGGGCCTAAAAGCCCATATGTATAAGTCTAGGACCAAGTCTCTAGCAGCAAAATGGCATCGCGTATGACTGAATATGGTCAATGAAAGGAGTCATGTCTCCGGAAGAGACCCGACTCTTATTGATAAAGACAAGGTGCGATAAACTTGGTAAAGGTCTCGGAGGATCTACTTATATCCTATTCCTATAAGGATTAGGATTGATTCTGAATAAGACCATCCCTATATCTATAAATACATCGGCCATGAAGGTATCAGGTAGAGCCGGCAAAATGAGCCCGGTCCGAAAAGCCTCGCCCGGGGTACCCGGGATTTGGGCCAGTTTGGGCTTCAAAATTAAAGGCCCGAAAAAAATCGAACCTAAAAAGCCCGCTCGAAAAAAACCCTGGGCCTACCAGGCTTCGGGCCAAAAAAACCCGGGGTTTTGGGCTAAAAAAGCCCGCCCAATTTCTATTAAATATATATATTTATAATATTATTTAATATACATATCTATAATTTTTTAATAATATTAATTATATTTTATATAGTTATTTATTTTTATAGTAACAATTTTCTTACTAATTCACGTACTTGTCAGGAAAATAAATTATGAAAAAAATAATAACCTCATAAATCATTTAAAAATAATTCATAAGAGAAATTATCTTCAAAAATATATACATTGATGATTAATGACCTTATAGTATGTAAAATCTATTTTGAATCCATGATCTTAAATATATACTTTATAATTAATTTATTTTCTTCTATTATTTTATGCGTATAAGTGGGATTGACATTTAATAATATCATTTATCTTTGATTTGTAATTACTAATTTTTCCTCCTTAAATTAAAGAATTAAAATTATACTGCATTACACCATCATCGCATGAATACATAAATAGGTCAAGATATACAAGAAGCATTATCATAAGAATAAGTAAGCTCAAAATATTCTCATCACTGATTCTTTATTTAAGTTAAGGAGTTATGAGATCTTAATTAAGTATTTTTTTTTAAATTTAAAATATTAATTTTATATATTAAAAAAATTAAAAAATTATCTAAAAAAAGCCCGCCCGGGGTT
Source organism: Salvia rosmarinus (assembly GCA_036937905.1). NCBI lineage: Eukaryota > Viridiplantae > Streptophyta > Magnoliopsida > Lamiales > Lamiaceae > Salvia > Salvia rosmarinus. The sequence continues at coordinate 71,283,323 of CM072814.1, forward strand.
GGTTTGGGCTTCATATTTTTAGGCCCGAAAAATTTTGGGTCCGGCCCGACCCGGCCCGAAAAATTTAAAAACCCGACGAGCCCGGGGCCGGCCCGGCTCGACCCGCTACTTTGCCAGCTCTAGTTTCAGGTACGCAATCTTAAGCATTCAATAAGCATTGAGTATAATAAATTACTGACTTTATCATCGGAGTGTCTACTCGGAGGCTTCTCTCCGGTTCTGTTTTGCAGTCAGTCTGATCAATACGCCGTTCGACTACCCAATGCGACATTCCGATTCTTTGCTCACGATCATTATTTCATTATTACCACAAGATATACCTATTTCTATAATTATTTATTAGATTTATTAAGTTGAATTATCTATTAGTATTTTTAAGTGATTCCACAATCAATGTAAAATGAGCTAGGGGAGATATCAAAACAAAATTTATTCTGACGTGTTATAAATTATGAAAAATTTAAACCATTGATCTTTTCTATGACTACAATTGTGAATAAATATTATTATTGTAATATAAAATATTCTGTACAAAGCGTAATAGTATGTGTGAAAAACATCATCATAAAAGAAGCTAGCAGTTTATATAACAAAGCATGATCCATAGATCCATTATTAATACATGAACGTGCAAAACAAATAAGGTGATATGATAGTTCGATTAATAAGATTCTGTCAATAGATGAAGTTAACTGCATATGACAACTTTTAGTTGTTCAACGTCAATATTAATTACTCATTCTATTAAACAATATTCCTTACAACAAATAATACTTCTGATTGATAAATTGTACGAGATCTTTTTACACTCCTTTTTAATTCCTATAAAAAGAATACTTCTGTTAATTAATAAAATGAAAATATATATCCGTTGCATAAAACAAATATTGATATTTTAGCAATTGAGATGACGGCGTCACTTAAATATACCGGTTTTATTACAAAATAGATGTGTATATATAGCTGATGTATAATAAATTAAAAGCAAAACATATTCTCGGGTCCTCATATTTTTTTTAATTTAACAAATCTTTATACTTCTATATTTGATATTATGAAACCCATTCCACGGACCCTAATTAATCAGTTAAATTCCACGTTAGGCTATTTTCTTCCATCCCAATTTGGTCTGCTTTAAATGGCTATTTTCTTCGAACGTTTTTATTTGTGCGGCCGAACAAACTGAATAGATGAAGAAAGCAGGCTTGTATGTTTGCCTAATATATATAGATAGTGAGGTTTAAATAAGAAGCATTATTAATGTGAAACTAAGAATTATAAAAATTTGTTATATATGAACAAAATGAATTCACTATGAAAGTTAATGCAACCGTTGGAAATGTTACTGAATCAAAAAATCAAAAAAAATCACACAGGTTCGAATCCCATGACTTTCTCAGCGGATTCATCAATTTTCACAACGAATTCATCATTTTTTGATTCTCACGATTACAATGGTTCTCACATTAACTCTCTCATATATATATATATATATATATATATATATATATATATATATATATAGGGTTGGTTATAGAGGTAACTATTTATTATATTAGTTCAATAATCAATAGCCACAGTTAGATTGAATAAGATCGGACGACTCATAATTATTTAATGGTAAAAATAGTCCGATCTCTAAATTTTCGTTATTTGGATCTTTCACATTTTATTCTTCATTGTTCGTGTGATTCGTGTTATTGTTCATGTAATCTTAGTTCTTGTACATGCTATCAAATTCCAATTACTTGTTATGTTCATGTAATTCATGTTGTTGTGCACATAATCGTAGTGATTGTGCATATGAGAACAGTTATCGTAAATGAATATATAAAATTCCTTAATTATAGGTTAAACGGTTACCATTAAAATATGAGGATAGCAAAGGATACATAATTAATGTTGACCGCTCGATTATAAAAAAATGGATGAACCATATTAGTTCTAAAAAATTGAGTTACTTATTTGATCCACTCCATATATATATATATATATATATATGTAGGACCCAATCTCATCCATTCATCTCATAAATCTTATGATGGAGATTTTTTCGGATTTAAGCTTATTTTTATTGATTTTGCTGCAATAAGGGTAGATTAATAATTTAATTTGACTTAGGCATATAAATAAATACAAGCATGCATATAACTGAACACAAACATGCATCGCGTTGGGAGCGCATTCACTCACTCCTCAGCGCCCATTGGCCCATATATATATTTATGTTTTGTTATATGTATGTTTGTGTTTTTATATATGCATGTTTATGGTTTCGTGGCCAACATACATGTTTATGTTTTGTTATATGTATGAGTGTGTTTTGTTGTATGCATGTTTGTGTTTTTATATATGCATATTTGTGTTTTATGGTCAACATGTATGTTTATGTTTTTTATATATATGAATGTGTTTTGTTATATATATATAAGTATGTTTTCTGACAACAAATTAAACTCGTTCTCATCCTTCTCTGTCAGTTCTGTCACCTCTTTCATCGATTACCGATGAACTTTTTCGGAAACCACCGGCATAGCCACCCTTTCTCGATCATCAATCTTCTTTCAAAGTCTCCTTATTTTTTCTCAAAATCCATCAATATGTGTTTTGCCTAAATTAAATATCGCACTTGATGATGCACTTTTTAGATGTCATAATTTTAGTTTTTCTTTTCTTTTTTCTTCGGGGGCTTCTTAAAAATACTATATTGAAAAATTTGACGGGATTTTTGGAATTATTGCATGAAACAAAGATGCTTTTATTGTTTTTACTAATTAACTCTTACTGTTTCGGCGACGCTTTGACTATCAACAATCACAAAGATGCTTTTATTGTTTTTACTAATTAACTACTACTGTTTCGGCGACGCTTTGACTATCAACAATCACAAAACGAGTAGTGATTCAATCCTAATCATATTTTTTATTATTTTAAGAGAATGAAAAGAAGGTAACAAGTGGGATTACAGCTATATACAGAAGGTGATTATTACTTAAAAGAAATAAAAAAAGGCAACCCACCAAGAAAAGTGTGCTTTAAGTTTGACATATAGCCACCAACATTCGGTTGGAGGGGAGCTTGTAGGCCTAACATATATATTGGTTTTTCCGAAGTTCATTTTTCTTACTAAATAGGGTAATTAATCTACATTTTTCTTGTATAATAATTGAGGAAAATTTAGTTTTGATCTCTAAACTATGCCTATCTAGCAAAAATACCATGAACTACTAATATTTACAATAAAAATATAAAATATAGAATTATCTAAAAACTAACAAAAAAATATCTTAAATGAATGAGCAAATTATCTTCAATTGATTATGTTGGAATAAAAGATGAAACTCTCTTCGTAGTGTACTGTATTAAAGGTAATTTTACCCATTCATTCTATATTTGGGTAAAATTTGTATACATGTTAACAAATGTAGATATGTATTATCTTTCTAAACTGAGATTGTTTTTTTTTTTATCATTTATAGGATTGAACCTAAAAATGATCAAGAAACTGACTCATTGAATGACGTGCATATTACATAATTATTGTGCTGATCAACACATATATTGAAAGGTCAGGAAAAAATAACGTGGACATGAAATGATAATGAAAAGTATAAATGATTATTCGGTTTGGTTAAGATTGTGTGATGCATAATGAATTGAAAGGTCAGGAAAAAATAATGTGGACATGACATGATAATGAAAAGTATAAATGATTATTCGGTTTGGTTAAGATTGTGTGATGCATAATTAATCTAAAACATTGAAATGAAACATATCCACGTTGAATATTTATTGTGCATCTGGAAAATATGATACTCCCTCCTCCCTCCGTTCCGATATTATTGACTCATTTTTTTCATTTAGATTATGGAGGTTCTCATTATGGAGAGTTATGTTTTATATGTAAAGTAGTGTGTTGTACGAAATTTGATACAGTTTTTAGTGTAATTTTTTTTAGAATATGCAAACAAGAATGAGACAGTCCAAAAAGGAAAACGAGTCAATAATGATGAGACGAAGAGAGTATAATTTTCATCCAGAACTGGTTGACTATAATAGGGTATCAAAGAATTTTACGTTATTTCTTGTGATGAATATGCTATTCTTTGAGGTCCACTAGTGCCAGTTAAAGATATTTAAGTGACGTGTAGTACAGATTGTATGAACATGTTCCACCAATATTTAGGGGTGTCTAAACGGTTTTCGGTTTTCGATTAGAACCGGAACCGAACCGAAACCGACAAATTCGGTTAATCGAAAACCGATAAATTTGGTTATCGGTTCGGTTTGCCCAGAGTTGAAAAAATTCGGTTATTGGTTAACCGATAACCGAACGGTTGAACCGAAAACCGAAAACCGCTTTTTATTTTTAATTATTATTTCAATTACTAATTAATTAATTAAAATTATGAAAATCAATTTTAATTATTACTTTATTAATTATTGTTAAATATTTTATCTATTTTAATAAGTTTCAGTTTTAATTATTATTTTATTTATTATTTTATTTGTTTTATTATTATTTTATTTGTTTTAATTATTAATTAATTTTAATTCGGTTTTCGGTTAATCAAAACCGAACCGTCGAACCGATCGGTTTTGGTTAACCGAAATTTAAAACGGTTCGGTTTGGTCCACTTTTTCGAGAAATTGGTTGATTAACAAAAAATTGATTCGATTAATCAAACCGAACCGTTAGACACCCTACCAATATTGGGAATTGACTACATGTATGGCAATATAAACATTTTAAACTTATATTTTAGTATTCTAATTATGTGATTTCATTTTCATCCGATACTGTATTTTAATTAACATAAATACTTGTAATTTAAATCTTAATTTTTGGACATTATTATGAATTAAATTAATTTATAAAGCGTTTCAATAAAGTCCAACTTCTAAATGAAATAGCTAGTATACTTGACATAAAATTTAAATAGTTGGTTTTTGGAGCTACTAATTAGGGGTGATCAAACGGGTATTACCAAACCGAACCGATATCGATCGGTTATCGGTATCCAATAACCGATTAATTCGGTTATTGGATCGGTATCGATTAATGGTTTAAGATTAATTTCGGTTATCGGGTATACCGATAACCAAATGGATATATCCGAATATTCAAAATTATAATAATTATTAATTTATTATTATTAATAATAAATTAAAAATAAGTTTAATTAGATTCAAATAAGAATAATTATTTATTTTTATTTTTATTAAATTAAAAATTACTTTAATTAGTCAAATAAGTAAATAAAGAAATTTAATTTGGATAATTTAGGTTATCCAATAACCGAACCGACTAACCGATCGGTTAATTGGATAACCGATTAATCAATCAGTTTCGGTATCGGTTACTGAATTTGAAGAATTTTGATTTCGGTTAACCGAAACCCATCCAATAAGTATCCAAGTAATGATCTAGTTTTCTAACATTTTCCTGAAAACATTACCATCAATATAAAACATCTTACGCTATATTTCAAGATGAAAACGAATTTAATATTCCTAACAAGTTCAGGTCATATTTATAACAAATCAGGAATAAATTAGTTAGTAGACGTACGAATGTTGATGCTTTAAATAATTACATGTTTCTTTTTCTTTTCCCTTTTCTTTCATTTATTTGTCGAGATGATTGTAAGAGATGAAAAATGCTATTTTAGTTGACTTGCTGACATGATACACTAACTACTTTTAACTGTATCTCTCAGATTAGAACCAACAAACGCAACGGACAGCCAATTGTTTTGGGGCTCCATCTAACGTGGGACACCACTATTTAGTAACGATGTTTCTTTTCTTGCTTTCACAATCATTTTTAAATATTTCTGCTGCAAAAAATTTTAAAAACAAAAAAATTAATCTGCTTGCTGTTTTAACTGTATCACACCAGTCATTTATGGTAAATGTTTAAAATCCATGTATTATTTATTATTTAACTATATATGTTACCTATTGTTCTTTTCTGCTAAAAAAACACTATTGTTATTTTAATGCGAAGTATATGCCAGTCCTTTAAATTGTGAAACGGTAGATTATATTATCAAGATGGTCTTTGTTTAAGTTTATTTTAAATATTTATAAAATATTTTAATAGTGTATAAGATGTAATGATTTAAGTGTTTATAAATTATCAAAGAATTTGGATAATTGAGCTTATAGATTAGAAAGAAAATTGCAAGTTAAAAAAAGAGAATTGTAGTTAGAGAAAGAGGGCTAAGGAATGTGAAATAGGAAGGGTGGATTTGGATCATGTAGAAATGCAAATGTTGTGCGAAACGTACGAAAGTTGTACATAACGTATAAAGTTGTTGTACTGAATGTATAAAGTTGTTGCACAACAATAACATTGCACCAAACATAAAGTTGTTGCATTGAATCTAGTACGATAAATTTATATATTTAGTGCAACAATTTTATACTTTTAGTGCAACGTTGACACGTTCTCAATATAAATGTGTTGTCACCATAACCCACCCCTAAGAATAGTATATGTTGGAAATAGCAAAGCATAATATGAACGTTAATTTTTATAAATCAATTGTTATTTGATAAATTAGGAAGGGTAAATTTAGATCATGGAGAAATACAAATGTGGTGCAAAACATGCGAAAGTTGCACAAAATATATAAAGTTGTTCATTGAATGTAAATGCAACGTATAAAGTTATTGTACAACAATAATAGTGCACTGAACGCAAAGTTGTTGCATTTAATCATTTGCGATATATTAAAACGTTCAATGCAATAACTTTATACATTCAATACAACGTTGGGATGTTTCATGATAAATATGTTATCACCATAACCCCTCCCTAAATATGGTATATATTGGAAATAGCAAAACATAATTAGATTATGTTTTATAAATTAATTATTGCTTATAAGATCATTAAAATATAAGAGAGGCTTGATGAAATTAGTTTTATAAAATTTTAAGTTGTTGGAGTCTATTTTTTTGATCTATAAGCCATTTAGAATATTATTTTGTTGAATACTATTTTAAGAACTTATATTTAAGGATGATAATGGGTCAGGTACTCATCTATTAAGTATTCCGTTTGAAACCCGTTGCAAATATCAGCTTTATTACCCATACCCGTCCCAATTCCATATAATAATACTAACTAATTACTCATCTGACCCATTTAAATTTATAAAATATATAAATAATTAAATATGAAGTTATAATAACTAAATTTTCTGTCCTAAGAAAAATTCAAAAACTACAAAATAATATTAGGAATAATAATAATTAGTAGAAATAATGAAAGATTAAGAATTAAATTTAAAATATAAAATTAAAATCTGTAAAATTTAACTTCACTATGTCGTATATCCAAAATAAGATGATTGCTAATCACCTTTCGTGAGCACCTTCTGTGAGCATTGCTCAATTCATGTTAGGATTATTCTTTTTTATTTTGTACATTTATTTATATTCTAATAAGTTGTAAATTGTTATTGACATTGTTAATTTTAAAAATTACATAAAAACTATAATTTGTTCATTTTCGCTTTAACTTCAAATAAATCAATAAAAGCATGAATCGGGCTTTGACTTTTATGTAATTCATAAAATTAATGACGTCAACAACAATTTATGATGCATTAGAATGTGAAGAAACGTATATAACAAAAAAGAATAATGCTAACGTAGACTAAACATAAACGATACACATGAAATGTACTCATGAAAAGTGACCAACATATAATTCATCTCCAACATAATAATCTAAATCATCAAAACAAACTTACAGATGATATTTTAACCTCTCAAATTAATAGTCAACCTTCTTATATAATTCTTCGTGATTGCATTAGAAAAAGAAAAATTATAATTAACATATAATTCTTCATCACAAATACTAACTTCATTACCCAAACTCGTCCCAAATTCTTTTAGTACTCACCCAAATTTGAGGGATACTCACGAAAACCCGACTAATTGTCATCCCTACTTATAGTCTCAACCCCTCCCCCAAATTTCATGTCTATGTATCTAATGTCTTAATATGTATATAGAGACACGATATCAATTTAAGAACATATAGGATGAACATCTTCTTCTAGCATAGAAAAATAAAATTCACCTATAAACCCAACGGCAACAACTTAGGATTCTTCATGAATTACACTTCCCGTACGATCTAAATTTCTGATGCAGAGCCAAAATCGCTTACAACGAACGTCTGAAACTAAGCCCATTAACTAATGGGCTACAAGATTCCACGGCCCGTAACTATTCTATAAAGAGTGATGTTATTTATAACTCTCATTTTATTCACTATAGCTTTCATTTAAAAAAATAAATAACAATGATAACCTCAATTTTAATATAGCAAATTAAATATAAAAATTATGATAGTATAGCACTATAGCCCCAAAAACTAGTTCTATCGAGATTGAATGTATTCGGTGCTTTATTTGAGCTGGATTCAAGTTGCTCTCTCTGTAGTAAATTTTGCGACGATTTGCATTTTCTTATTTGATCAATTTGTTACATTTTCCTGATTGATGATCACTCGATCAATTTATGAATGATTTCGTATCACATTCTCTGCAGATTTGAAGGAACAACCGGATTTTTGCGCGCATGTTTGCTTCTTCGCGGCCGTCAGCGACCAAATACAGGCCAATCTATTCTTCAAAAGGAAGATGGGGTAATTCAATTGTTTCTAATTAGCATCAGTTATCATTGATTCAGAAGAAAAATGCATCATATAGCAAGGCGATTGCCCTAAATTTTATATCAGTTGGCACAATGATTCCAAGGAAACAAGTAAATGAGGATGGTGGTGAAGCATGTATAGATAAGGGAGAGGCTGAAACAATTGCTTCAGCAGGCCACCACCGCTGCCTCCAGTTTTGGACCAGTGGTAGCTATCTCAGTGCGCTAATCCTTTAATAAGACGGATAACAACGACGACTGACAGGTGACATGAATCCCCCTTTTCTCTGCTAGTTATTGATAATGATGTGTGACAATGGACCACCAAACTAACCAAAGCCTTTGTATAGAGAAGGAATAAGTTGAAGAGCATGTAGTAGAATGAATTTTGGTTTTGTAACTGACTGCTTGCTGTGGATTACTTCTGGAAAATCTTTGCTAGGTAATAAAGAACTTTGAGAGTAGTGCTTATAATGCAGGCTGCGAGATTTAGTAGCTTGATGTACCAGGCTAGGAATGGGGTTATCACGGGCTGTATGCCTATGTTGTATGCCTTTAGTAGTAGCAGAAACATAGTATGTGGACTCTTTAAGAACCCTGCATGAGCAGGTGATGTTGTGTTAGTATGATGTGTGTAAAATTAAAGATTTGAAAATGGGGAATGCTTTCATACACTCTGTAGCTGCTGGGAATGCATCGAATAGTGAACTGACAGACTTGAATATAGCCTGATTCCAGTGAATGGAAACGCAAGTAAGAAATCAATCAAAAGAGAGATTAATGCACATAAAACTCTATTGTTACTGTAAATCATGAATAGAATCTTACCACAGTACTAAGTGAAGTTTTAAGAAGAAATATGCTTACTTGTGTAACTTATCACTCATCTCATTATTTCTCAATCATGTGAATACAAATGAGTGGAATTATTTGTAGAATTGGTTTTCAGAAAACAAGATACAGGGGGAAGTGGTGAAACCGTACCCTAATGACAAATATGCTAAGTCTTTCGTTTTTACTATTGATCCTGTACATTGCCTTCTTGCATGCTTAATATCTAATGCGTTTAGGAATCTTGTTCAGAAAGAGACTGTCATGGACAAGGTTAGATTTTAGTACGTACCAGTGCTACAACTCCTAGTTTGATAGGTGATTCAATGAGAACTTGAGCTTTCCTGCATGTGTTTATGAAAGAATGCTATTATCTTCTCTTACAATATAAAATAAATGGTAAAGAGTTGACCAAATGTCCTTTTCTCATACTTGATAAGTAGTTTGTCATCATTTGCTGATAGTGAGAAATAGCTGCATCCTCTGGTGAAAGGGACCCGTATCTTTTTCCAATCTGCAATCAGATAGAAGTTTTCCTCTTAAGTATAATGGTCCCAAAAAATGTTTGCTATTTAATCAACATCACTAAGCAATAATCAAAGGAAAGATTAGAAAAGATACCCAAATGCCAATTGACAGCAACTGTATAATCTTGCCCTTCACATATGAGCTCCACATTAAATTGCATATTTTTGTAGTCACCCATGCACATGGTGAGTTGTTCCAGGAAACGCATCACCTCCTTCAGCATACAATAGAGAAACTCGTTACAAAGACAAAAATCAAGAAGCCATTATATCTTACAGGAAAATGGACGATACCTTTTTCCCTTGGAACGGTTTAGGAAAAAAGTAGTCCTCGAAGCAACAATCTTCAGCTATCATCTTATCCAGTTGCATCAAGTTCTTCTCGTTAATGGAAGAGTAGAACTGCATGATTGTTTGAGCAGGAGAAAGAGGACTTGTTTCGAAGGTAGGACTGCTAGGTGGAACCACAAATAGCTTAATTGATTTTCTCCTTGTAGCCTTGTTCGTGTGGGTTTGAGGAGCCGTCTTAATCTCTAGTGGTTGAAGTAGATTTGATTTTCTCACTGGGATAATACAAATGGAATGCTTTGATGTTACTTTTCTTGCTATATACTGCCCAGAAATGAAACTGCTAAATTTTATGGCAGCTGCCATTGTAGAAGGTTGTATTCTGATTTACCTGGAAATAGTATAGTTCATTGACACAATGAAACATATTATTATGTGCTCTGTTCATAACATGTTTAGTTGCTTTAGAGGTGGAAAAAGCATAATTGTTTTTTTCCATTTTAGTGGCTGGATTAAGATGTCCATGCCTTGAATTGCAAACAAGGAATGGATGCTAGCTTTAGATTTGCCCTGCAGGTCGCATGTTAGGCCCTTTGAGACTGCTCGAGATGATGCCCATTTTCTACTTGCGTACCAAATTATTTCTTAAACTAGTGATAAAATATATATAAAGCAAGAAGAAAAAGAAAAGACAGCGGTAACATTTGGTTTCAGTTAAATTTATAGCTTGATTTAGGCAAAATGATTCCCAATAAAATATGCAATACTTGGTTTCCTCTTCCATTTGATACTACTTGGTTTCCTCTTCCATTTGATACTACTTGGTTTCCTCCAAAATGTACTTTTTCTTTTTCCATAATGTTTTCAATGAACCATAATTTTCTGTCTCTTGTGTAGAGAGAAGGCGGTTCAAATAAAAATCTTCTTTATTCTATTAACTATGAACCAAATATTATTGTATTATAATAAAAATATTATTGTAATAAATAAAAGAATATGATTATAAAAGCATTTTTCTGTTTGGAAATCAATCTTCATCATTTATGAATTAAGATCTATGGACTATATTGATTTTTAATTAATAGAATAAGGATGGTTTATGCCAGAAATCATCAGTACATAGATATACATGTATTTTTTTATGTTAATTAAATCCTTGAATAGTTGCATCAATAGAAGACGTATGGTGCACCAATTTGTATGTTGAACCAAAAAAAAATGTCATTTGTCACGTCACGTAGCAATAGGAAGAAATAATATTAACTATGAGAACTTTAATAATAAATTACCTACCTCAGACATAGATTATTGTAAGATCACATGTATTTTCTCCAAACCTCTATTCCTTTTTGTTTCTTTTAGTGTGTCGACGACTATCATCTTTCTTCATTGGAGATAGAAACTGTCTCTCCTACATTATGCAACGGATTGATAAACTACATAAATCCCAAATGATGAAACTAAACGCAAGAGAAAATAGTTGAACCCCCAAAATTTCTAAGATCCCAAATGATGTTACAAAAGAGTATTTAGTAGTGAGATTTGTTCCTAGGAGAATTCAAATATTGAGGTGAAACCATAGACACCAATGATTGAAGTGCTTTTGTTGCTATCTTGAGCTTGATCTGCCCTCTCTGTGGAATCGCTTTTCTCCTTTTCAAGCTTCTGGTCAATGCAGCAGAAGCAGACGTCGCATCGTTGCCGTTACTCCTCATAGTGTTTTTCATATGACTCTTAAGTGATGATTTATGTTTTGTGAGATTGTGATGATTAATTATTGAAGTGTATATATGTATGTATATAGATAGGGCAATTAAGGTTAAGGTTACTGCAAATTGTGGTTGAGGACTAATTAAGAAGCAATTTGCCGGCGGGGGTGTTGATGTGGGGAACATTGCCAGCTTTATTCCTCTGACCTTCCAAGATTCTGTCATTATTGCTTTAATTTTTCTCAATTCTCACGGACATGATTTCGATGTGTCAACCAACGTTATCTCGCTGTTCCTAATGATAATAAACTTGTTTAGCTCTGTAATTATTTAGTGATAGTTTTAATTCCAATTTCATTAGTCTCATAATTTAATTTAGTGACAATTTTGTTAATTACTGATTTTTTTGTGTTGGAAAGTCCAAGTCGGTAGCTGAATTTTACATGCGACATTTACAACCCTTACAAATGTCACGCATAAAATCTGATTGGCAATTAGATTTTTTGGAACGGAAAATCGTTTACGGGTAATACAAAACCAATATATGAGGCTTGAATAAAGTATTAATTGAATGTCGGGCTTAAACTATCACTAAGAGGGTGTTTGACAGAGCTTATAAGCTCTTTAAAACAGCTTATAAATTGTTTAGGAGCTTATAAGCTGTTGCAAAATGTTTGGTAAAATAAACTCATAACAGGCTTATAAGCTGTGAAAATAAGCTCCAACAGCTTATAAGTTCCCCTAAAAATAAGTTGGTCAATCCTAACTTATTTTTTTCAAAAACTTATAAGCAACCATGAATTTATCAAAATAATCTTATTATAGTTCGTTATTTCCTACGTGATAATTATCAATTTCACATCTCGTCAATTTTATCTCTCTAACTATGATTTTATCTCTAACTCACGATTCTTTCTCTAAACATAAGATCAATTATCCAAACACTTTAACAACTTATAAACACTTGAGACATTACATCTTATAAGCTCTTAAAACATCTTATAAGCTCTTGGAGCTTATAAACTCTCTAAAATAAGCTTAGCCAAACACCCCCTAAGTCTTTTTTATGGAGCTAAACTAGTGTATTATAATCCAACTTCTTGGATGTCCGTTTCTATACAACTGAGATCCACCGCAAAATCTAAATATGATATTTGTTCAGCAAAATGATGGAACATTGTATTCTATTGACTCTTGCCCTCGTGCCATGTGCAGCAGTGAGTAAATTGAATGAAGAGAAATATCCAAAAGAAGCAAATCACAGCAGAATCTATAACACGATATCATATCATCCACGGAGATGGATTTGATTGTGCTTGTTGCCATGTTCCTAAATGTAGTGCGCATCTAACATCTTAAATTTTCTCAGAAATTTCAAGTTGTCGTAAGTTGGGGTGATGGGAATCTGAATGCCCTATTTTCCTTATCAAATAATCCATTTTTGAGCCTTTCTTGTTTCCATAGCTAGACTTATAGTGATAAATTATATAGTATATGTGTGTTATACGTACCCATTAAAACAGCTCCACGGGAATAGGAGTGTTCAATGATGATGAATAACAAGATTATTGGCGATTCCCATTATGCAGCAATCATCATTTGTGTGTGTGTTTGGGGGTTAATCACTAATAAACCGTACAAAAAAAAGTAGATCGAATTTAAAAAGATTATGAGGGATGGGTTGCACATTCATAGCATTTAGGATCATTTTTATCCCCGGTTTAATTCAGTTATTCAAGAGTTAATAGATTTGGGAGCAAAAAAAAAAAAGGCGAAGCACACGAAAAAAGGCTAGCTAGGGAGTTCGTTCCAAGGGGGTCTATATATTTAAAAAAAAAACGGGCATATAAAGGTGCAAACCATTTTGTGTGGTTAATACATGACAATCAATTTTTTTCCGGATTCATGTAGATCCGTCAACTTTCAAAAGTGGAGAAAATGCACTTATCCGTACATGAAAAGTTCTAATAATCAACACTAAATCACCAATAAACAAAAAAAAAAGCAGTATTAAATCAACCTTCATCTCAATTTTATTTCATGTTGGATTATGCGTTTCATCAAAACTAAATAAAGGTTCATAATTTTAGAAGTTAGAATATTAATGTTAAGTTGAAATATCAATGGTACACTCAAAAATTGTTTCTAATAAAATCATTTTTCTTTCTAATAATTTTAAAATTGGGGCCCCAACTTATATACCCAAATTTCATAATATATGTACCACTCATACCCAACCTAAAAATTAACTACAGCCCATACCCAAACCTATTAAACAACTATATTTTGAATCAAAACAGTAAAAATTCAGAAATTTGCAGAAGACAGAAGACAGTGATGTGAGAGGGAATCGATTCTTTAACAAATTAAAGTCTACAAATTCTGTGCAAATTAAAGTCAGCAAACTCCCAAACTCGATTAAAGTCTGTGTAAATTAAATCCATTTTGCGATTTCGGTTGACTGAGTTTGGCAAATTAAAGTCAGTGTAATATATTGGCTTCCAAAACATTGTAGAACACTTCTTCTTCATACAATTTTCAAAAATTTCGAAAGATAAGAGAGAGAGAACAACCCGTGAAGAACAATTTTTAAAAATTTCGAAAGATAAGAAGAGAGAACAACCCGTGAAGAACAACCCGAAATTAATACATTCCCAGAATTTCCATTTCCATTCCCGTGAAGAACAACCCGGAATCAATAGTCGAGCTTGAATATTCACTTCCCGGAGGTAATTTTTTCAATATATACATATTACTCGTTGTTTCCGGTCGACCGGAGAGAAGGCTTCCTCGATCGGAAAGAAGCTTTAGTCGACCGGAAACAACGAATTGTTTCAATATATACATATTAATCGTTGTTTCCGGTCGACTAAAGCTTCTTTCCGGTCGATGAAGCCTTCTCTCCGGTCGGCTTTATTCGACCGGAAACAACGATTAATATGTATATATTGGAAAATCAAGTGTATAAAGGTCGTCTCCTATCGATATCAATTTAATTTTCTAATAATTAGTTATTAATTGAATTTTATAATAATTGCAGGAGAAACCATATTTTACACGAACGATTGACAATATGGACTTACCGGTATGTTCTCTTGTATATTATTTTGAAACAATATAGTTATGCGATTTTTACAGTATGTATATTTTGGATAAATATTGCTAAATATGATTGAATAATATGAGTAGTTAATTTTGGATAAATATTGCTAAATGTGATTGAAACAATATAGTTATGCGATTTTTACAATATGGCTTGAATAATGTGATTGAATAAATAGTGTTTATGGCTTGTATGTTTTCGATTGAATGAGATATTTGTTTTGGCTTGAATAATGTGACTGAATATGTAAAAAACTCTTTATCCATATTATCATTTGAAATTTCAGCTTTAGATTAGCATTGAATTAGTCTCCTACGTATTTGGATAATGACAATTAAATATTTTTCACTATGCTTCTCAATTATGTTGTAGTGGATATGTAATAATTATTGTAGTAGTTTGTTGGTTTGTTGTACGTTGTGTAATATGTGGCATTGATATAATTGTAGGTCGATCCTATTTTCTTGAGGCCTACTACGATAAATGTTGTGGAGGATGTAAAGACATATTATAGGACTGACTATTTTAAGTATATTAAGAATGTCTTGCTAGATAAGGGCGGCAAAGAGTTGCTAGATATGTTTAGGGAGGGGTTGCTTTGGTCATATGATTGATTGGATTCCCGGGCCTAAGTCTAGTTTATCTTTGCACCATATAGTCTCCCGTCAAATAGAACCTACGCAACCGGAAATGTATTTTTTCATCAATGGAAGAAATATATGTTTTTCCATTAGAGATTATGCTCTAGTCACCGGCTTGCAATTTGGGTCATCATCATTTGATCCCACACAAGATTACGACTTGAGCAATGTTGAGGTATATAGGCTTTTTTGCGGGGGCACATATATTACATTAAGTAATCTATTAGATAGATTTTGTAGTAGTGATTTTAATGATGTAGATCTTCGTGACTATTTACGTGTGGCCCACGTTATTCTCCTCTATAGATTCGTATTTGGGTACGAGACGGGCAAGGTAATAGCTGATTGGGTTTGGGCATTGGTTGACGATCTGGAGGCGTTTTCCGATTTCCGTGGGGGGCATACAGTTACCAGATATTGAGATATTATACGACGCATTGTCAACCTAATGCTCAGTACCACTTTTATGGACCAGTCTGGGCACTATATGTTTGGTCACTCGAGATCATACCAGACTTGGGAAGTATAGCTGGGAAGTACGTCAACCCCACAGCGTATCCGAGAGTGTTGAGGTGGAAGTTCAAGAGTAGGCTCTCACCGGCAGCTTTACAGCCTCTTTTTGAGCAAGCGGTACTGAATTTTATTATAATTTTAAATCATGTATGAGGTATTGTATTTATTAGAATATTAAATAATATCTTTCAATTTATTGTAGGTCGATTATCATCTCACAGCGATCGAGCCTGACTCATTCGAGGTTACCACCATTTACTGGGCGTCTGTCTCATACCCCTCTCCACTCGGTGTGAATTTTCTGATACCGTCAAATCCTTTGAGGGAGGGACGATAGTTCCTTTCTCGCCGTGGTGTGTCTCATCCGGTGGATGAGCCTCGACGTAGACGTCGAGTTCCGAGGAGGGCTCCACAGTTTGTTCAGGATCCTGATCTTTCAAGGTCTCCATCAAAGCAGCCCTCAGAGTCTTCACCTTCAAGACCCAGCCAGAGGACATCGTCGGCTGAGTTCGTTGAGATTGCGGTTGTTGAGGAACCGCAGCGGCCATATGTGGATAGCCGTCCATCTGTTCAGAGACGGGATACGGGGAAACATGCTGCAGCTTCTTATTCATCGAGCAGTGGTGGAGGGCACCCCCGACATCTTAGTTCCGTCGATCGTCGTTGGATCCAGGAATCTATTCGGGAGAGTGAAGACTGAGCAGTGCAATGCATCGAGAAGTCTATCGAAGAAAAGTGGATTCCAAAGATGAAGAAATGGTTTGAAAGTTTCTTAGAGAAGACTCGATGTGGTTGCACACATAGAGAAGATACATATACACCTGCACCTCGGGCTGTGAATCTTCCGACGATTACGACAACGACGACGAGAGGTGTATTAGCAGGTCAGGAGCAACAGTCAAGTCCAGATGTCCCTCGAGACAGTGGACATATTGAGCCGACTGAGCCAGCCCTACATCAGCCCAGTGATACACCCCCTCCCTCCGCTACTCTCCCCAGATCCATGGTACCAGTCCTGGAACTGCATCTCATCATTCCACGCTGGGACTGGACCTATTTAGTGATCTGACGCCTCAGAACATCGTGAGGCAGACTTTCGAGCCTATGCAGCAACAGTTGGAGCAACATGTAACTATTAAGTCTCATATTTGGCGCTTTATAGTATTTCATTATATTTGTTATGTTTTCATTTCTGATGACTCATATGCTTAAATGTTTGTAGTTGGAAGCCCGGAGAGGTGAACGGGCACGGAGACCTTCGGCTGCAATGAGGTCACCATATGTTAATAGCCCGATCCCACATCCAATTTCCGACGATGTATTGATAAAGTACGAACGTTTCTTAACGAGAAAGAACGCAGTTGTGGTTGTTCGGGGTACTGACCGTCAAATCCAGGTTGGATTTTTCGTGCATCTCGAAATGCCAGAGAGACCTTTTGATGTTCGGGTAAGTACGTTTTTATACAATATGCTTCGTTTTTTTGAAGTACATCGTCTTATATTGATATGTATCCCTATAATAATTTTGCAGATGGTTGATCTATTCATGATGCATTTGAGGATGAGACTCGATGCCGGGATCGACATATTGGATGAGGTGGATTCTCATAACACAATCATCCTTGATACTAATTTTTTCGTAAGTATTGTGTCTTTGATACAATCAATATATATTATATATGTGTAGTATCTGGAATTAATTAATTTTCAATGTTGAATAGATGTTTCTGCAACATTCATGGTTCGAGGTACACGCAACGCTTTCGTCCTACATTCAAGACCCGCGTGAGGCACCATTGATCATTACCCCTGAGAGCATTGCTATGGCATGGCAGCCATCAGCGCATTGACTTGCAGTTGTCCTCGGCTTTGTCGGTCATAGACCATGGTTACGTGCCACGCAGGTAACCTATTTAATACAATAAGTTGTAAAAATTAAAATTTTCCTTGCTTATTTTCTCTAAATACTAATTTTTATAGATCATCATCCCATGCTCCATCGAGCGGCGTTTTGTGATATGTTGCGTGGATATGCACTCGGGTCATTGCGTGCTGTATGACTCGCAATGTTGGCGGATGGATAAGGATCAATTGGATGCGAGGATGATGGACTTGGTATGCCTGAATAGATTATTGCGGCAGTTTCTGATCTTCTCTAGATGGTTCGAGAATAACTCCCACCAAATACCACCATGGAACAATGATGCGATTATTACACCAGCTGAATCTTCAGATGTATTTGACCAGGATGACGATTTCAGTGATGGTCCATTTGCGTGCATGACTGTAGAACGTCTTATTTCTGGTTCACCGAGCATTGAATGGGGTATGTCGAATGTTTTAGCATATAGAAAGAAAATAGGTGGAAGTATATATGAGTTATGTGAGCCATATAAGAATCCGAGAGGAAGAGCGTCGAGTAGCAGAAGTTAGCATTTACTATGTAATGATTTTTTTTATTTTATCTCATGTGATAGATTCTTAGTTATATTATCTTATCGACAATGGATTAATTTTAATCCGATCTTCAATTTCAATTTCAATTTCAATTCAATTCAATTTGATTAAGTTAAAATAATAATAATGTTAATAATATCTTTACATGAATAAGTGCTTTCATTACAATGTCACTCGTCTCTTGACAAGTAAGGACACTTCCGATGCGTATGAGATTCATTACCACACAAGCTACATGTCCGTGGTGCACGACTTATACTACTCGACCCCACTTCTGTTGGATGACGATATCGACCCACTTTCGGGCGCCCAGCCTGACGGACTCTATTAGGAGGCATAAGCGTAATTCCAAGAACATCCGGAGAGCAGTCCAACTAGATTGTGGTGAGCAGATTGATCCGATAAGAGTATGCTTGCTAGCTTTGCGAATGGTAGTACTCCCGACATAGTTAGATATATGGTGACCTTTATGACTAAAAATTTATATAATCAATTATATGTAAGTGAAATCAATTTGATCAAAACAATTAACATAATTAAACTTAAATTGCACCATATAGTCGCAACAAAGACATGAACACGGTATCATATCCATGTCCCACTCCAAACACGCACACGATTGCGTATTGAGATTCACTCTGAATGATTTGCTTCCGTGCTTGACTTTGAAAGTGGAGTCTGATGAGGGCACTACATCGTATCTGCGTGATATTTTCATTGATACCATCATCTTACGCTACCGCTTGAGGGTCAATTCACCGCATACCTCTTTGCTGCTTCATGTCTCTCATCGAACCATTTTTATGTAATGTGACAGATTGCCCAATCATTGAGCAAATTGGCAATCGTCTAGCCCACAATAATCGAGAATTGAATGATTCAGCAATGGTCGATGTCATAAAACTGTAGCGCCTAACGGGGCACTGTGATCTAGCCCACTTCTTCACTCCAACCTCCACCAACTTGGTATATGCGCCACTACCATCGGCCTTGACGAGAGAGTTTAACACAGCCATCGCTTTTTCAAAGTATGCATCTTGGTACACATAAGCGGCTTTATGGAATAACTTTGCGGATGGTTGCCCAAACGGGGTGATTTTTTTCAGCAGATGGTAGTAGCATAATCCGTGTGCTGCATCAGGGTAGACACACTTGACCGCATTCATTATACTGACATGGGCATATGAAACAATCAACATCTCTGGATTTGATCCATAAGCAGTTTGTAGTCGAGACATAAACCAAGTCCATGAGACATCATTCTCGATCGGACCAATTCCATAAGCTAATGGAAAAACTTGCTCGTTGATGTCCTTTGTCACGGCAACGAATAATATGCCTTTATTGCGGCCCTTCAAGTGCGTACCGTCCACTACAATCACGGGTTGGAGGCACAATGTGTACGCCAATCTGCATGAACCGAGCGCGACAAAGAGGTGATGGAACCGATAATCGATCCAATATCCAACTCGGTCATCGAACCGGGATTGCTCATCCGTAACATATGCAGATAACTCGGTAGTAGCTGAAATGATTCTTCATGTCTATCGATATCATCTCGATCGCCCTATTACGGGCTCGCATTGCTACACTATATGTAACGTGTACACCGTACTCGTCAGAATCAGCCATAATGGACCTCGGCTTTAGCACTTCACCGTCTTGGCGTATTTTTCGTGATATGTGTGCTGCAATTACACGGCATTCACCTTCCTTTCTCCGATATTCACTAGGTTACGTGCACAAGTATGTATAGCATCAAACTTGCGGACAAACCAAAATCCACCTATTGCGATGCACGTAGTAGAAAAGGACACCGATTATGATATCGACATTTGAATGTAATCCTCGAATTATCGGATCGAGGAATAACAAATTCTACTCGACGTTCCAAATGCCATAGCCCCACGGATATCTTGATTCACCCTTCGTCGAAGATGGAACCTTCGCCACTCATCGAGTCTCGGATCCGAGTCCGGGGACGAGCAAAGAGATTAATCAAGCATCATGAGGAATAATAGGAACTAGCCGTTGCTCATCTCCTCAACTTCTTCGGCTCTAGGCCTCCTACGTGCGCTTGAGTGTTACTCGCATAATCGTAGATAGAAGCTTCCGAATCCACCCTCTCGGCGGATCCATGCGTCAAACTCTACAAATGAGCCATAGCTCACCAAAGCGAACTCACGCATTTCTTCCTCTTCATCCGACTGCTTTCATCTTCTTCTTCTTCAACGTAGTCTTCATCATCGCCGTCCTCGACAAGTGTATCAGCCCCAGTTGCGACATATGTCGGAAGCGAATTCTCGATTGATCCATGTGTTGCGGCATATATTGAGGTGTATCAGCATTAAACCAATCAGATGATGCAAATTATTGTGTAAACGACTCATCGAACGATATGTGTTGGGAAGTGTAGTCATATGTTGACGAGGATGGTATCTCAAGCGAAGGTCTATATAGTTCTTGCTCCGATTGGGATGTGTCGGCATCGTGAGTCACATAGACCTCTGGTTGGGCATCATGAGCCAATCGAAAAAGTTGATCAGCATTACTCAAAACTAATTTGATAATTCTACCACTCCGAGATCTCGATAGATAATGCAGTTGGTAGGTTGTACTCAACGAATTTTCCAACATAATTTGATTAATCATCTCTATGAACTCCCAGATAATTACATTGTCCATTCAAACAAAGGTATTTGACTGATTCCCGCCAATGTAACATAAAGAAGGATCCCAGTGCCCTCCATATCTAACAATAATGTTCTTCCACCCCGACATCTATAATAACAACAAGATTACATTAGCAGAAATATACAATCTTAATATGATTTTTCTAATGTATAAAACAAATATTTATTTGATAAATAATAAAAAAATTCCATGCAAATATATATCAAATAACAAAATTTTCAATTATCTATCGGTTTTACCTATTTTGTCCAATTACTTTTATCATTTGCATTGAAAATTCTACGACATGGGTTTTTGAGTAATCGACATCATTACAAATAAGATAATGATATGAATTTTTCTATGAGCATCAAAGGAATCTATACGGACGAATATTTAATATATAACTGTATTGGAGATGATCGCCACTTTTCTAACACGAAACGCCGCAAGTATAAGGTAAGCAGTATCGTATCCACAAGGATTGTAATGCGAAACACGAAGCTAGCTCAACGATAATTCATCATTATTCAAGCACGTAAAAAGGGTGAAAGGTTTAAGGGCTTGAATTTAATCCAAAGCGGCGTAACCATGCGAAAATAAAACAAAACAATAAACACACGGAAGATAAAAGCAGATAAGAGACTAACCCTGGGATGCATTAATCCTATCCACAACGTATGTTTATCCTGTTCCTATTAGCCAATTTTAATCCGCACAAGATGGAAGATCACATATATAACCAACAACTTGATTCGACAATTGCGGCGATGAATTACGAGTTTTCCTACCATTCTAGGTGAAAACAAGTAACTCAAAAGGATCACAAAGAATATGCTTCCTATGAATATCCTATCTCGCCTACGACTCAGGCTTATTCAGATCATGCATTCAAGATCGATTGACAATTAATACAATTACATAATTAACCGACAACTAGATATGCATCAAGATTGATCGTAAATCAACACATATAAATAAGCACCAAGAATCATGAATCAATGCACGGAAGGTAAATAGCGATAACAAATCACAACATATAGGATCGAATCATGCAAACCCTAGGATCGATCACGAATTTTAGCTACGCATAATTAAATTACCAAAGTAATAAATAATTAAATAAAACATAAATTAAGATAGATAGATAAAACCGTAAGAATCCACGAAGAACAATTGTAGCGACTTGAATCCGGAAGAAATTCTGAATTCTAATACTAAACTATGAAATTGGAATGAAAATACTTAATGAAAAAGCTAAACTAAATTAAACGGGAAAAGAACTTGCAAAAGAAAATAAAGAAGAATTTGTGTTATGCTCTGGAATGGTGTTTAATGGTGTTTTCAACTACTGATCTGTCTCCCTATTTATAAAGAATTGCTAGCTCCCTTTTCTCGTGAATTCCCTATCCTTTTTGGACTCTGATTTCGAATTATACTCGAACTAGGTGTCTCGCGAATCCACCTCCAATTCAATGTGTGCGCGCATGAATATACGCACACCAAATCATCCTTCCTCGCGAGGCGTGCGTGCATACCTTCCCCCGCGAAGACATGTCGAGAGGCATTCAAAATTGTTGAAATTTCGGCCTTCCTCGCGACCCGGCATCTCGACCAACGGTCGCGAGCGTTTCTCGCGAGGCGTAATGCCCTGCGCGCGACTTCGCCGTTTCGCTCCGTTCTCTCTCGTCCGGACTCCGAATTACGATCCGTTTGCGCCTACGGACTCCTATAGAGATGCTCTTTAACATAGTATACTTTGCACATCCATATTTTTTAAATCCATTACGTCATATTCAACGTCGTTTTCAAACAGTTCTTCTTCGCACGAGCTTGCGATTGAGCTATTGATTCCTCTTTATCGTGATCCACCTTTTTGACATTAAAACCTATGCTAAAATGACATGAAATACACACGGCATAATATCTTCCAAGGTAAACATAAATATATCAAAAGACAACTCAAAAGATCACTTATCACTTAGAAACGAAGCGAATAAAGCCTTATAAATCATGTAAAACGAGGCTTATCAACTCCCCAAACTTATCCTTTTGTTTGTCCTCAAACAAATCAGAACAAAAGAGAGACGACCAGAGACAGGTAAAGAGTCGAACGATAAAAGTAATAAGCCTCAGAGCAATGAGCAATAAACGATTCACTTAAATGAATTAAATCACAACATCTTTCGTTAAACTCCACACATCATAATAATCATAAGCACAAGCCTTCTCAAACTTGAATCCTCACGACATGGATATATATATAAGAAATCTCAAACACTCAAGTGTATCAAGGAGGATGTGTATGCTCTCAAAGTTCAAAATTACATGGAATCTACCATAAGCTTGCAAATCGTCTAATTCTCCATTGCTCAAATATGTGCTTAAGAACTAAGATCAAAAGGTCTTTATAAAAGGTTATAATGTAGGCTCTTTGGTAGGTCGGATATATTTAGGCTAAGTGACTCATAATCCCATAATGAAAACACCATGAGTAACACAAGACATAATTCCCAAATTTTCACAATTTATTTCAATTCTCCATACCAAGAAGTCATTTTTCTTTAAGCACTCCATAATTTTCATATAAGTGATATACTCATCTCAAAGCACTAGCTACTTACCCATTTATGTTCTTTTCACACACTTGTGTCATTTATTTATTTATTTATTTTTGAACTTATATGGGTAAGCAACTATTTTTATTATTATCACTTCCTCAACAATTATTCTCTTTCCTTTCTTTTTCTCAACCTTTCATTCAAGCAACCAAAAATCACACTAACAACATAACCCAACCCACGGCTATATGAATGAATAAGGTAGGCTCAAACGGGTTCATCAAAGGATGATAACAGGTTAGTGTTTGGATAGTGTATAGGCTAAGAAAAGAATGCCTAATATCATTTAAAAATTCTTAAGCACATCAATGCAACCTCGAAAAAGAACCAGAGCAAGTTCTAGATAAACACATGCTATTTCAAACTATTCACACGGGAAAAAAAACAAGATCGAAAAGATATGATACGAAAAGCTCAAGTCTCACATGTTTCAAAAATGCGATCAAGTTCTCAAAGGCTTAATACTCACAACAATCATAACATGCTTCGTCTCACAAAATCAATTACAATAGATTTTCTAAAAAACAATTCTCATCATCGGCTGCTCGTTATTCAACTCAACCCACAAAACAGACACAAAACCCAAACACGAAAAACAAAACAAACACAAACAAAAAGAAAACAGAACAAAAACGAAAAACAAACCAAAACAAAGAAAAACATTGGGTTACCTCCCAACAAGTGCTAAATTTAAATGTCTTT
Source organism: Salvia rosmarinus (assembly GCA_036937905.1). Classification (NCBI taxonomy): domain Eukaryota; kingdom Viridiplantae; phylum Streptophyta; class Magnoliopsida; order Lamiales; family Lamiaceae; genus Salvia; species Salvia rosmarinus. The sequence continues at coordinate 71,308,067 of CM072814.1, forward strand.
AGCTAGACCAATACTAACCTCGATCAATCTGGCGATTTGGCAGCAGTCTTCTTACCAAATCTTTGCTTGCCTCCATATTTTCGCTGACCGCAGACCACCACCGAGTGTGGAAGTGGCCTCCCCAAACTTGAACAAGTCACCTGAGTTCCATGCCGAGTCCATCTTTCTTTGTAGCACCCTTGTCAACTAGTCGGTTGACATCCAAGCTCGAGATTCGCTAGGCGCAACAGTGGTGATTGAATGACACTCTTCATGCTCGCACTATCGTGTCGCGGATGGCGTCATAGATTGAGATTTTCAGCTTTTCATCGTTAACACGAAAAGTTAGATCACCTTCCCGCACGTCGATTAAAGCACGACCGCCTAGAAAAGGCCTACCCAAGATTAGTGGTTGATTTTAAATTCAGAATGTCTAAAATAACAAAATCTGTGGAAAGACAAAATCCCGAACTGTTACCAACACATCCTCAACTATCCCTTAGGGTATCGACACTGTCACCATCATTAACGAAATGGAGGTCTTCTTCGCTTGCCCACCCCAAGCGATTGAACACATTTAACGGCATCAAGTTTATGCTCGCTCCTAAATCACACAACACGTTGGGGAACGTGTGCTCGCAATCTCTCACCCAACGTAAAACTACCGGGATCCTTCGCTTTAGAGGAGCTTCCTCTGCAGACGGCAACCGCATTCTTCTGATAGAGTAATTTTTCAAATTTCCCAATTTCTTCTTGCTTGCAAGCTGCCTTTAAAAATTTCATGTATCCCGGCATGTTTCGCAGCGCTTCAAAGAGAGGCAAATTGATCTCAAATTTTGGAAAAATCTCTTTGAAACGTGCAAACTCCTCGTCATATTTCGACTTGACTAGCCGACTCGGAAATGGGACCGGAGGAGTGTACGTGCGAAGATTGGACTTTGGAGGTCTTGGCAGTGCGCCTCGCGATCACCGGGAAGGTAGCGAGGCGTCGCTCTGCATGCTGCAATCCTCCTTCGCGTCAAATTGCGGGCGCTGGGTCACTCGCGAACAAATGCGGGGCGTGCACAATCGATGGCTCATGGTCGCTCTCATGGCGCGTGCTCGGTCGCGAGCCTTCGTGGGAAAATTTCGACTCATGATCGGGCTCATGATCGCGAGCTCGGTTCTGAGTTCGCCCAGCTTACTTTCTTGCTCCGTATGGCTTGGGTAAGCTTGTCCACTTCTTATCCGGATGGCGAAACATTGATTTTTGGGTTTACCTCAGACACTCGGAAATTGGCCGTCTTTTGTAGTGCATTCAACTGCATTTGGCTACTTGACCAACTGATTTTCCAAAATCTTCATATGCTTTCCATAGCATAGCCACAAAGGACTCCAAATGATTAATCTTCCGCCGGTGTTGCTTATAAATGAGTTCGGTTCGTCGTCAATTGTTGGTTGCTTACAACCAATCTGCCGCATCATGTCCTCTAGACTCGGCTTCGTCTCTTGAATCACCCATTCGAATCGAGAAACTCAAGCGAGGTCGTTGAAAATTATTGGGGTTGGCGTCGAGAAATTTGGATTATTTCATTATTTGCATTGTATGCCGGATTTTCCCCATGATTCCTCCGATTGATGTGGTTGACCTCTTACGTCTCGATCCGACTCTTCAAAAGAGTGAATTGCTTCATCACCGTTGTATTTCAATCGCCTCGACAAATGCTTTAACCATTGGCGTGCTCTCCGCCGCCATTGATAACTATTTGTCGCCATCTCTTCTATGATGCGACCGCTCCTCTACATGACGATTCAATAAACATCCACCGCCGACGCATCCACTATGCTCCTTGTATGCCATGTCACCACCGTAGAACCGTGATCTGCTGTTCTTTGGAGAATCCGTGTTGTGGGCACTTTCTTAATAGGCCCTCGAATCGCCTCCCACGACTCGAACAAAGACTCATCTCCTAGCCGGGAGAAGTGGGAGATCTCGGCGATGATTTTACGGGCTTTGGTCATGCGGAAATACTTTGAGAGGAACTTTTCGCAAAGATCCCCCAATTGTTTATGCCTGCGGTCCAAACTCTTGAACCACTCCTTCGCTCGATCAAGCAGAGAATCCAACATGCGATCCGAATCGTGTCTTGTGGCACCCCATTCTGCTTGATGGTGTCACAAATGTCGAGAATGTCTCAAGATGCGCATTTGGGTCCTCTGTGACTCTCCCCAAACCGCTCTCCTTGTACCATGCTGATTAGGGCTGGCTTTAACTCGAAGTTGTTTGCATTGACTTCCGGGCCCCATCCGCCTCCTTGGAATTGCTCAGTGGGAGGTCGGTACATATAATTCAGAGGTCTCGTCTCTGGAGCAGGGACTAGGAGTCCCATATTCGCCATCTGGCGCTGCATTTCTGCGAAATCGGCTAACATGCGTGCAGCTTGCTCGGGAGGAATGCCCCCGTTCTGTGGATTAGCTGCCATTGCAGCCCGTCTCTTCTCTCGTCCTCTTCTCCTTTGAGAGCTTTCGATCTCGGGATCTAGTAATATTTCAGGAGGTCCCTGAGATCTTGTACGCATAAACTACCTGAGAAAAGAGAGAATTTAGCTCTGGTAACAATAAATAAATAATATAATATATAACTTGAATTAATAAATCCAAATCGTCAAATTATTCCTATGTAATCTTAACAATCCCGAACGGCGCCAAAATTTGATCGCCTTTTCACACGTAAAAGGCATATATAGAAGGTAAGTCGAGTATCGTATCCATTGTGGATTGTAATGCGAAACACGAAGCTAGCTCAACGATAATTCATCATTATTCAAGCACGTAAAAAGGTGAAAGGTTTAAGGGCTTGAATTTAATCCAAAGCGAGCTTAACCATGCGTAAAATAAAACAAAACAATAAACACACGGAAGATAAAACATATAAGAGACTAACCCTAGGGATGCATTAATCATATCCACAACGATGTTTATCCTGCTCCTATTAGCCAATTTTAATCCGATAAGATGGAAGATCACATATATAACCAACAACTTGATTCACGATAATTGCGGCAAGAGATTACGAGTTTTCCTACCATTCTAGGTGAAAACAAGTAACTCCAAAAGGATCACTAAGAATATGCTTCCTACGAATATCCTATCTCGCCACGACTCAAGGCTTATTCGTATCATGCATTCAAGATCGATTGACAATTAATACAATTACGTAATTAACCGACAACTAGATATGCATCAAGATTGATCAGAAATCAACACATATAAATAAGCACCAAGAATCATGAATCAATGCCTGGAAGGTAAATAGCGATAATGTAAATCACAACATATAGGATCGAATCATACAAACCCTAGGATCAAGATGCGAATTTTAGCTACGATAATTAAATTACCAAAGCAATAAATAATTAAATAAAACATAAATTAAGATAGATAGATAAAACCGTAAGAATCCACGAAGAACAATTGTAGCGACTTGAATCCGGAAGAAATTCTGAATTCTAATACTAAACTATGAAATTGGAATGAAAATACTTAAAGAAAAAGCTAAACTAAATTAAACGGGAAAAGAACTTGCAAAAGAAAATAAAGAAGAATTTGTGTTCTGCTCTGGAATGGTGTTTAATGGTGTTTTCAACTACTGATCTATCTCCCTATTTATAAAGAATTGCTAGCTCCCTTTTCTCGTGAATTCCCTATCCTTTTGGACTCGATTAAATTATACTCGAACTAGGTGTCTCGCGAATCCACCTCCAATTCAATGTGTGCGCGCATGAATATACGCACAAAAATCATCCTTCCTCGCGAGGCGCGTGCATACCTTCCCCAAGACATGTCGAGAGGCATTCAAAATTGTTGAAATTTCGGCCTTCCTCGCGACCCGGCATCTCGACCAACTGTCGCGAGAGTTTCTCGCGAGGCGTAATGCCCTGCGCCGACTGCCGTTCGCTCCGTTCTCTCGTCCGACTCCGATTGCGATCCGCTTGCGCCACGGACTCCTATCGAGATGCTCTTTAACATAGTATACTTTGCACATCCATATTTTTCAAATACATTACGTCATATTCAACGTCGTTTTCAAACAGTTCTTCTTCGCACGAGCTTGCGATTGAGCTATTGATTCCTCTTTTCGTGATCCACCTTTTTGACATTAAAACCTATGCTAAAATGACATGAAATACACACGGCATAATATCTTCCAAGGTAAACATAAATATATCAAAAGACAACTCAAAAGATCACTTATCACTTAGAAACGAAACGAATAAAGCCTTATAAATCATGTAAAAATGAGGCTTATCAGGAGACAAGAGGCACACTGACTAGTTGATAAAAAACTTGAATTCAGTTAATCAAACTAGATAATTAATTCTATTTCAAAATCTAGAAGTGAGGGATAAATTTTAAATTCAATCGGTTTTTTTAATCCAATTGGATTACAAAGTATGGACTATTGATTTAATAGTATTATTGAGTTTAAGTTATTAGTTCCAATTGATACAATTAGGAGCCCGATATTATTATATTTATTGTGTTATTACATTTAATTTTATTAAATTTATGTTTTATCTAGATCCATTCAGAAATGAGATTACGAATTATATCTATTATAGCTATGTCAAAAGCGATTAGTACGTACACCAAAAAAAATTGTTTGTGAGTCCTAAACATTTCAAACTCCTCGTATTAACCATAGAAAGAACAATAACACAATAAATTATGCTTGAATTTTGCAATAAACAACAATAAATTTAACGTCAACAAAACAAGAACAATTATAGTAATAAAATATGTATAAATCAATCAAATAAACACTAACAAACAACAATAATTGAGAATACTTAACTCAATTGAAATTAATTTACTAAAATTTCGGTTTTATTTGTTCGGTTTTGTTTATTTACTAAAACAACAACAATTGAGATAAACACTAACAAACAACAAATAGTTATAATTTGTTCGGTTTTATTGAAAAGTATGGAGGTTTAGTAGAATTTCACAACAATAACAACTAAAAAACATGCAAATTCGAAAGCTTTATAAATTTAACTTACTTGTTGAGATATTGTTTTATCGAGGGTATATGGATCGATGTTTGGACTCCTCCTCCAATGGACGAAAAATATGCTATTGATATAACAATTTCTACAATTGAGAGAGGTTTTAGAAAGATTTTAGAGAGAAGAGGGAGATAAAACCGATGAGGGGGAGGGGGGGATTGAAATGGTAAATATTACAGAGAATGGAAAGATAAAACCGATTTGGTGGGGGAAGGGAAATTAAAAGGGATTTTTTTTCTTTCAAAGAAATGGTATTTTTGTTGTTTTGTTACCGACAACAATATAAATTTGTATTTTTGCATTTATTCATTTCAATGTTTATCAAAATTTCAGTTTTATTTACTGTAAATATTAATTTAAATATCATACATTAATTTAAAATTAATTTTTAAAACAAAAAAAGCTCTCTCTGGTCGATAAAATGATGTCTCCGGTCGATAATTCATTGTTTCCGGTCGAAAAAAGCTGATTCTGGTCGATCAATTTGATGTTTCCGATCGAAAAAAGCTGATTCCGGTCGACCGGAAACATCATTAATTAAAATGGGAAATTTCATCATTTACTGCTTCGAAAATTCTGGTCGACAATTCCTTGATTCCGGTCGACCGGAATCAAGGAATTGTCGACCGGAATTTTCGATACCGGAATCAAGGAATTGTCGACCGGAATTTTCGATTTTTAGGTGTTAATTAATTTTTTGATTCATTTATGTTTTTAAAAAAAAAACATGATTCAGTTATTTAATTACATTTTTCATGATTTTCTCACACTTTTCTCTATAACTATAAAGTAATTTAAAGAATAATCGATTATAATTTCAAATCATTTATCGATTCACGTGTTGTCAACAAACAAAAATATTACCGATTCACATGTTAACGGACAAAACATTATTGTTTGGTCAATGTAAGTCATTTCACCGATTTAAATCGCACTAGATATATATTAAAAATATAAATGGGTATGTGGTATATTCATTTTGGAAAATGGGTATGAATGTACACATTTTTACAAATGTGTGTAGTGGTATATATTTCCTCTTTAAAATTTTATAAGTAGTTTCTTATTTAATAAATAACCATCACTATAGTAACATTGGAAATTTATTAGAAATACTTTCTCTAATGAAAAGGATTTGTTTTAATTGAAAGTAACTGTTGAGTGTGAGCTAGTATTTGAATATTTGACAATGCAGTATTAGAATCATTATATATATTTCTATAAATAAAATAGTTTTAGAAAGACCCGATTAAAAGAATAAGGAGTTGAAAGGGTGCACACTTTCCCCAAATTAAGGGATTTGAATGGTTCAAAAATATTTTGGAATTCAATCACGTTCATTGGCCAAATTTGGACTATCAGTGATTATACTTGGAATCTTCTGGTACATTTTTAGTGTGCCCTTTGTCACTTTTTTTTTCTTTAGTAATAATTTTGTTGTGTTTTAGTTTAATTTTGTTGCTGTTACTTATGATTCATTATACATAAGTAGAGTATATAATTGCTTGAAACATTTTGATTTTAATTCATTTAAGTTAATAATTCATTATTATTAGGATTAGTTATTCCATAAGTCAAGTATATAATATCTTTAACTCCAATTTTAGCAATAAATATTAGTTACGAGTTTATAATATTATATTAACTTATATTTTTACAAACATCATTACTAAAATAATAAATTCATAGTGGAACATATAAACACTTGATCGATCGAATCGCACTATTTATATTATCACAATCACAATTCAGACACATTATGATTATGTAGCCCTTACAACACACCGGTTGATTCCATGGTGAGTGGGGTGCAATGCACACCCCTCACTATTGCACCCCTCACCATGGAATCAACCATTAGTCTCTCATTTTAAAAACCCATTCAATCTTCCCCAACAAAACACCTTGTCCCAAGTTGACATGTAACAGAATCTCTATACAGCCAGCCAACCCCACTAGCTGGCATATACGAATCTCCCTCTCTCCCTCTACACATATTATAGATAATAGAGTGCACGTACACGTTAAAAAGGGAATAAACGAGAAGCAGCAGCATTGAGAGTGATTGAGATCAGAATTAATTAAGATGCCAGCTTTGCAGAAGCAGTTGGATTGAGTGGTTTGAGAAGAGCTGGGCCTTTGCCTCGGAGGTGGCACTTCAAATCAAGAATTGCATCACTTGCTTTGCGCACCATCTTTTCTATGCTTTCAAGACCTTCTACCCATCATCATTAACATTAATTGTATATTATATTCAAGAAATTTCTGCAGATTAATTAATGGTATGTTGTTTCTTCTTGATTATGTTCAATAGAATATTGGATGCTTCTTTTGTAAAAGATAGAATAGGTAATTCAACTTGATCAACTTAATTAGCACTCTCTTGGTATGTTTTTAATCTTTTTTTATAATAATTTGATACATTTGTTCCATACTAAATAATTTGCATTTGAGAAGTCTTACTTCCTTTTCAAATGAGTACGCACCATGGATTATGGAGTGTGGGAGCTCATCGAACGAATTCTTAACTCAATAGTGATTATAGCTGGCAAAGTAACGGGCCGGGCCGGGCCGACCCGAACTCGTCGGTCTTTTACCGAGCCGGGCTGAGCTGAAATTTTTCAGGTCTAAAATATGAAGCCCAAACCAACCCTGGGTGGGCTTTTGGACGGAGGGGCTTTTTTTAGATTATTTTCTAAATTTTTAATTTATTAAATTTCAAAAAAATAAATAAATTCATGCGATATTGAGATTACTTATTCTTATGATAATGCTTCTTGTACATCTTGACCTATTTATGTATTCATACGATGATATTGTAATACAATATAATTTTAATTATTTAATTAGGAGAAAAAATTAGTAGTTACAAATCAAAGATAAATGATATTATTAAACATCAATATCACTTATACGTCTAAAATAATTAAAAATATGTATAATTATACAATATATATTTAAGATCAATGATTCAAAATAGTTTTTACATACTACAAGGTCACTAATCATCAACCTATATATTTTTGGAGATCATTTATCTTAGAATTATTTTTGAATGATTTATGAGGTTATTATTTTTTTTTTCAGAATTTTGATGTGTTGCAGTTAAAAAAAAAATTATTTTCCTGACTAGTATGAATTAGTAAGAAAATTGTTACTATAAAAAATAAATAATTATATAAAATATAATTAATATTATTAAAATATTATTGATATGGATATTAAATAATATTATAAACATGTATATTTAATAGAATATTGGTCGGATTTTTTTTACCCCAAACCCCCGGGCTTTTTGGCGTGAAGTCTAGGGATGACAGTGGATCCCGGACTCGGTCCAGATCCTCAGATCTAGATCTATTTTTCAGGATCTGGATCTTCAAAAAATAGGATCCGACGGATCTGGTCCGAATCCGGACCATTCTTTTAAAATTCGGATATTGATATGGATCTCAATTTCTGAGATCCAGATCCGACCCATGGATCCATATAATATATATGTATATATAATTTTGTTTTTATTTATAAGTGTATTATATTATTTTTCTTTCTAATCGAAGTTGGATAAACTAGGTTACAGAATTGGATAATATGTCAATAATATTATAAATTTGTATCTTGTATTTGAGGAAATTTTGTATATGAGTGATCTATTTGGTAAGATATGTATGCTACATCTTCTATTACTATTGCAATATTATTTGCTGTCATTAAAAGTAAATGTAAATTTGTAACTAACATATTTTTGTATAGTAATGATTGTAAAATTTCTAAATAATTATTATAGTATTATATGCATTTAAATTACTATTATTATGGTGTTACTGTGAATTATATTTGATTTATGATTTATTTTAGAAGAAAAAATATATGGATTTGGGTCTAGACCCTGGATCCTGCGGATCTTATGGATCTGGGTCTGGATCTGATTTTTTGGATCCAATAGATCTGGATGGATCCGGACCCAAAAATTTGGATCTAGATCTGGACCTAACAAGATCCAGTCCATATCCGGTCCATTTCCATCTCTACCGAAGCCTGGTAGGCTGGGGTATTTTTCGGACGGGCTTTTAGGTCTGATTTTTTTTAGGCCTTTAATTTTTAAGCCCAAACCACGGATATTCCGGACGGGCTTTTCGGGTCGGGCTCATTTTGCCGACTCTGATAGTGATACACGTTCTCAAATAAAATTGATTATAAAGTTAATTAAATTTAAATCTTAAGAAAGGGCCGTATCGCCCATACCATTTTTGAAACATGAGGAATCGACACGTTAAATTAAAAGGAATCTCAACCAAGGTTTTGTTACTTGATTCGACCTGACTTTTAAAATATAACAAATAAATCCCAATTGGTAACTTTTTACAATCAAACTCCCCAAATTTTTTAGTGACCAGTGTTTTTAAATTCGCATCATTATAAACCTTGATTCAAAAAATCAAACCATGGGCTTTGAAAAGCTCAAGGACATGAACATGTTAGCATATAGGTCAGATGTCCAATACTTGTTGATGCCGATGAATTTTGCATGAACATTTTTCAATCTTTGTCGTGAGAGTAGAAGTCGAAATTCATTGTCCTAAGCAAGTACTAGCTAGATGTCTATCCACATGGTAAAATATTCATCTCGTCGAGCCCATCAAAACTTAGGCTTCTCGAATCAAGATCTCAAATGTTGAAAATTTGGGTCGTTAAAAGTTCTGGAGAGTTTTAATTGCAAAAAGTTGAAAAAATGGGTGTTTGTTTGCCACGTCTTAAAAGTCAAATTGAAATTGTAAATTTAGTCAAACTCACGATTTAAATAACAATTATTCCGTATATTCTTTTTTGGTTATTCTTTTTAGATGTAACTTGAAATCAATTATATATAGGTCATGATTAATATTTTGAAGGATTAACTATTTGATAGATTAAATATGTGATAAGATAATTTTTATCTATCAATCCCTTGTTTACTACAAAGGATTAGTGAAGGATTAAAATTGAGATAAATAATTTTCTCTTTATTTGGAGGATTATTTTAATCCTACCTATATTGGTTGGATTAAAATTAATGAAGAACAATTCAAAGGATTAAAATAATCCCGGGCTTTGGGATATCATCAAATATTAATCCTTAAAAGTAAACATTTGATTATATTGGATTAATTTTATCTATCCAACATAATCATGCAAAGTAAACGCCACCTAAGAGAAATGAGATGGGCGCTGGGCAACCGACTATAATGAGGCTAACCCGGTCCGGCCGGAACTATTTCGGGCCGTAGTCTTGTTCGAGCCGAGCACTGAGAAGGTCTAATATTTAACTTTTCCCTATGAAGTTTGAACTTGAGAATCTATCTTTCATTTTACTTTTCTCTTATTCTTGGCAAAATGTAACAAGGCTACTTAGAAACTTCATTTTCTATATTTCCAAGTTTCCAACTGTTCTGTTTTTTAAACCCCAAGTTGCGGATTGTTACTTCTGAAGATGGTGCAACAATAAAAAATCCCTTTAATATTTGGTTGGAGGCTGTTTGGTGTTTCCTATTTACTTTGTATGAATGAGATAGAAATAATGAAGGAGAAGAGTTATTTCTAAACTTATTTACATTTAGTTTCTATGTTATATAGGAGTATGTGTCATTGGTTGATTTATAGTTTTGTTGATGGAACGGAGTTCTTTTAATTTAAAAGGATTCTTCTATATTCTCTAAATTTAAACTCACGCTCTAAGTCCAATTATCATCTATTTCAAACACCTAAACTTAATCTTAATTTAAGTTCAAATTGAAAAAATATAATCAAACTCAAACACCCAAAATTAATTTAAAAATCTTTAAATATAAAAATAAATTTAAAATACTAAACAATTAAAAAATTTGAGGTTCTAGAGAAAAAGCTAGAGATAGAACAAATAATCTACAAGCATAAACATAAATTTCAAAATTCTATAGGCAAATAGTTGAGTACCAAAGCTGCTAAACTATAGCGAAAGACGATGACAGGAATAATTGTTACAAGAGAGTAATAGGTTAGTAGTGAGATTTCTTCCTAGGAGAATTAAAAAAAAAGATTATGTCATTTGTCACGTCGCGTAGCAATTGGACGAAATAATATTAACTATGAGAACTTTAATAAGAAATTACCTACCTCAGACATAGATTATTGTGAGATCACATGTATAGATTATTGTAAGATCACATGTATTTTCTCTAAACCTCTATTCCTTTTTGTTTCTTTTAGTGTGTCGACGAATATCATCTTTCTTCATTGGAGATAGAAGCTGTCTCTCCTACATTATGCAACGGATTGATAAACTACATAAATACCAAATGATGAAACTAAACGCAAGAGAAAATAAGATCCCAAATGATGTTACAAAAGAGTAGTTAGTATTGAGATTTATTCATAGGAGAATTCAAATATTCAGGTGAAACCATAGACACCAAGGATTGAAGTGCTTTAGCTGCTATCTTGAGCTTGATCTTCCCTCTCTGCGGAATCGCTCCTCTCCTTTTCAAGCTTCTGTTCAATGCGACAGAAGCCTAGAAGTCGCATCGTTGCCGTTACTCCTCATAGTGTTTTTGATATGAATCTGAACTGATGATTTCTGTTTTGTGAGATTCTGATGATTTGAGGTGATGATTGATTATTGAAGTATAGATATGTATATTGATAAATCTAATATACGTAGATATGTGAGATTTATGTAAAGCAGTAAAGAACACCAAGGCTTTTACGTGGTTCGATCGTTAATGAGATCTACGTCCACGGAGGAGTGGTTCCTCAATACTTTCACTATGATTTGATTACAGTGAGTGTAGCTAAAAGCTCTTAGTATTCAACAAGTTGCTAACCCTTCTACCATCGATCTAACTCTTATTTATACATATCTGAGGATCCTTAAATGAACCGATCCTCCCATGTAGGGACTCTTAGCCTTCAGATGTAGGATCGCCTCTTGCCCATGGGACTCTTGCCTCGTGCATAGGGACTCTTAGCCTTCACCGATTAGGGTTTGGAGGTCGCTAGGTTTGGGGATGGGCCTTTGGCATAACCGCGTGGGCGCTATTAAAGTCGCCCACTCGTTTGGGCTATCGGTGGGCCCGAGTGGTTGGGCCATATCCCATCATAGGCCCCGAATAGTCGAGTAATGACCATGCCGAGGTGAGGTGAAGAATGCGCGTGCGAGGTAGGATGTTGCTCGGTGATGTTGCTCTCGGGTTTCTCGATTACTTTGGTGTCAGGATTTAATCGGTTCGCTTGGATTCGAACTGAGGTAGACGGTTTGGCATTCTGGGCATGCGCCGCTTGTTGGGGACCGAACTGGAGTCGCCTGTCGTTTGACAAAGACGCGCTGCAAAAGGAAGTCGAAGTCCGACCTGGATAGCGACCCCTATATAGGTTAGACCGAGGTCCGATCTGGAGCGGCATCGCTCTTCTGGAGGATGCCGAGGTCCGACCGAGTGGCGGATCTGGATAGAGATATCATCTTTGGATGATACCGAGGTCCATCTGAGTGACACCGCCTTACAGGGATGCCGAGGTATGGCTCGGCGGCGCCGACTTACGGAGGATGCCGAGGTCCGAGCCGATGGAGATGTTCTTATAGGCGATGTCCGTTGGCGGGGCCGAGGTCGACCTTAGCGCCTCCTTTTTGATGTGGAAGCGGACGAGGTCCGAGGTCCGAGCCGTCTCGAGGTCAACGTAATCATCACACGATCAGACTGGCGGTCTGTCTTACCGTAGAGTACGTCATACGCGCCAGGCGGCAGTTGGGCGCTCGAACCGCGTGCGCGCATCAACTCCATATCCAATCGCGGGTAGGCACGTGTGGAAGTTGAAACGACAGTTTTTAGGCGCCATTTATCCTATAAATAGGCCCAAATGAGGCAACTGTTCACTTTCCCCTTTGACGCTTTGTTTCAGAGAATACATTCGCAGAAATTTGCCAATTTTTTCCTGATCTCGTTGAAGGAGCCAAATATTCCAGCGAAAAGTAAGTATGTATTCTTCATCTTCTCCTTCTCGTTCTAAAAATTCTGGTTCTGCCTCGGGTTCTGGCCGTTCGTCCTCCGATATAAAGGACTATATGTGCTATAACCGCCTGTGTAGGTCCATAGGATTTAGTGCTAGGGTCCCGTCGGTATCATCGGTATGGGACGGACTTAGGGTTGGCGTGGCGAGGTCGAGGTTGACATCGAGGAGCTTTTGAGATAACGAAGAATACCGTATTCGGAGGGCGTGGTGGTGCTCGCCATGATCGGATGATAGGGCGATGGCCCTCCTGAGGAATTTATTATCGATATGTAGATAGCTTGATAGTGGCCTTAGGTTTCCTTCGGCCCAATTTTCCTTAGCTTTCAAGAATACTTTCGATCCCCATATGTCAACCGACCTCGAATTCCATTAGGTCGGTGGTGGGGCTAGGCACATCTGCTATGGCGTTGGCGGGTTGTCCTTCGAGGTCTTGATCGCTTTTTAGTGTCGAGACCATAGGAGGGTGTATTATCTGTCTCCCTCAGAAGCTTAAGATAGCGGCTCCTCGAAGGTGTCCCATCGCGTAATAGGTATTTCTTCCTGCGGGCTGAGGGGCATCCGAGGTATGAGTGGGGCCTCGGTACGATGAAGAACGTGAAAATCAAGCCCCAGGCCACATGGAGGCTGTCAACCCACCTCGGTGAGATAGCATCCATTGATTTCACCGAGGATGACCTGAACAACGCCGGGCTGAGCGTTTATAGGTCAGAGGCGTCGGGATCGGGGTCTGATCGGGGTGAGGGCATCCCCCTCTTCTTGTTCTTGATAAATCTCATTTTGCTGTGCTAACGCGACTTTCTTCTGTCATGTAGTGAAATTGACGCAGCAAGAAAAGGGCTCACGATCGCCGAGCAAGGAGCCTCCGAAGAAGAAGGCGAGGAGGGCTGGACCTACCAAGCCCCCGAAGAAGGTTGACGATATTGGTCAATTGATGACGGGGACTCTGCAAGTCGAGTCCGGCAATGGAGACGCAGACTCAGGCCCGCCTCGAGTACGAGGTGTCGGGCTCTAGCTCGGACGTGGCCCTCACCAAGGTATAAATATCTTCCTCATTTGGCTTTATCTGCTCAGTGATCTGTATTAACTTGTGTTGCTCTTTTCAGGGTGCGAGCTCTGTAGGGAAAACATATGTTAAGCCCTCGCCCCGAGGATCTATCTTGGATATTTAATTCACCATACATTGATTATAATCCTAGCATGCGTCTATTTAATTAATTGCAACACGTAGGAGTTTTCTCGTGTTTACCTTTGGATCTATCGGGGTCGATCGAACGGGATGAACGGATCGAACGGAACGGACTCGTGCTTTGATCTTCTGGACTGTATCCCGGTTGCCCAATCTCCAACGTCGAGTGAGGACGATCTATGGAGAATGCTTCGGAAAATCACCCAATGCTCCCTCAAAATTCTCGAAAATATCTCCCAATTCTCTCTTGGAATTCTCGAAAATAATGTGTAGGATTAATAAGCATTAACCTAGACTTTATCTCTTACCTTATATTTATAATGCATTACCATAATCCCACAAGGAAATGATTTATGCATATCCCATAAATATAATAATATCCTTATAGGATAAAGAGAATAAAATCTATCCTTAGAGACCTATGGGCGCCGATTTTCTTGAGCCAACGGGCTGGATGGGCCGACCAGGATCAAATGCAAGGAATAAAGATGGGCCTCAAATAAATTAATTATCTTATGTTCAGCCCAGAACATAAATTAATTTATAAACATTCATTCATGTCACTAGAGAATAAATGCTGACTTACCCCTTTATTACCGAAGTTGAGTCGGGCTTGCACTTAGACATTACGAATCCACGTATTTAAGATATCGAACGTCCATTAATTATTTATAGCATTCTGACTGCTTAAAATAATTAATATCTTTAATTCCTTAAGTAGTACCACTCAACCTTATTATTGTACTTGAGCTAACTCAACCTGCAGGGTTTAGTAAAATAAACCTTTTGAGCTCCTTAAGGGGACGTCATCATCCTAAACGGATACGGTGACTCGATACAGATAACTAGCATGACATACAAGCACTGCCACCACCCAAGATGCGGAAAATATTGGTTAGAACATATAACCTCACCCATAACAAGTCAAAGTGATGGTCAAGAACTCATACTCACCTAATACCTTATCGAGGTTTAGATCATCGTAAGTCACCGAGATCTTGGTTCTTCACGACGGTCGACATAGAAGAACCCATCTCATCGTGATCCTTCAATACGTGCGAGACGCATCAAAGACAGACAAGCAACTAAGTCAAGTCACTTTATCTATATGCAGCCTATACCGACAACTCGTCCTCAAGTTGTCTCACCAGAAACTTTTAAATCTCATTGCTTGACCAATCATATTGCATCGTGATCTTCTACACACCGTATGATCTAACTTATATATGAGATAAGGGACACGTATATATGCAATCAAGTATTCAATTCAGATAGGAGATTGTAATAGTGGTAACAGAAACATTGTATACAAGCTCAACCAAACCGCTTTCAAGATACAAATCCAACAATCTCCCACTTATACTAAAGCAAACTTTAGTATACAATGTGTCTCTACTAGCTATTACAAACAACCATCACTTTGATTCTCCCACTTATACAAAAGTTTTTTCTAAGTGGATGCCATCAAACGCAATCCAAGTCCTCTAACGTGTCCATCGTAGACTTTTTGCGGCAAGCTCTTCGTGAATGGATCCGCTAGATTTTCCATCGTATCAATCTTTTCAATCAAGACGTCACCTCGCCTAACGATTTCTCGATAACATGGTACTTTCTCTCTATGTGTTTGGTCGCCTTGTGGGTCCGTGGTTCCTTCGAGTTTGCCATCGCACCGAGTTATCACAAGAAACTATGATACTCTTGGGCAAACCAGTACCACACCTAGATCCACGAGGTAGTTCTTGAACCATACAGCCTCCTTAGAAGCCTCCGGCGGCTACATATTCGGCTTCCATGGTAGAGTCCGCAATGCATCGCCGCTTTGCACTCCGCCAGATACGGCTCCACCTCCCAAGGTAAACACATAGCCCGAGGTCGACTTTTTCTCATCACGGTCACTTGGAAATCCGAGTCTCAGATAACCCAAAGGCATTAGACTATCTCGCATGGTAAACTAGCCTATAATCTCGAGTTCTTTCGTGTACTTGAGTATATGCTTTCGCAATTCAATGAGCTTGTCCAGGTTAGATCGATATCTAGCTACTATGCCTACCGCATAGCGCGTATATCGGCCTCGTGCATAGCATTGCGTGCATGAGACTTCCTACGGCGGAAGCGTATGAACTTGTCTCATTTCCTCTATCTCCTTTGCGGTCATAGGTGATCGCGTTTTAGATAAAGGAACGCCATGTCCGAAAGTAGCAATCCTTTCTTGGCGGTCCGCATACTAAACGAGTAATCACAAGATCGATGTAAGACGCCCGAGATAAGCTCAACATTTTCTTCTTGCGATCTCGGTGAACCTTGATCCCAAGAATGTACAGCTGCATCTCCTAAGTCTTTCATTTGAAACTGATCGATAACCAACTCTTTCGTCCGATAACAGACTTCACGTTGTTGCCAACTAGAAGAATGTCATCTACATAAAGTGCAAGAAATACCACATCACCGTTAACATCTAACCGACACACAACTCGCTAGGCAATCGGGTAAATCCATAGGACTTTACCACCTCGTCAAGCGTAAGTTCCATGATCGGGAGGTTCGCTTAAGTCCATAAATGGACTTTAAGCTTCCATACTAGATGCTCTTCACCCTTTACCACATAACCTTCAAGTTCTTTGCATATAGATGTCTCTACCTTCCTCAAGGTAACCGCTTAGAAAAGCGGTTTTAACATCCATTTGCCAAACCTCTGGGTTCAGTGGTCACTATGGCGTAAGAATTACGATGGACTTGAGCATTGCTACAGCGTGAAAAGGTCTCATCGAAATCGATGCCCTCAACTGAGTGTACCCTTTCGCCACAAGCCCGGCTTTAAAAGCGAAACCTCTCCATCGAATCTCTCTTCCTTTGATATCCACTTACTACCTACGGCTTCCTTGCCATCCGGTAGAGGTGTCTTTCATATACATCCATAGCCGTTATGGACTCCATTTCTAAGTCCATACGGTGTGCCATGATCTTGCATCAATATCTTGACGCCTCCTCAGTATGTCCATGGGTCGATTATTGCCTGCTCGCCTCCGGACTAAACCAAGATTCACCCACGAACATAAATCGCTCGGGTCGACGAACAACCTCCCACTACGACGAGGTTCTCACAGCACAATGGCAACGGTGGGTGCGTAAACTTGTGGTTCTCTCTCTCGCACAACTTGTCGAGTAGGTACCACTTGACGGTCGGTATCTCGGTGGAACTCGACCCACTTCAATTTCTTGAAGTATCTGGTGCCGATCCTCCCACTGAACTCGACATCTCGCACTTTCGCCTAATCGCTGGTGGAATACGATCATCTTCTAATTCTCAAGAATGATTTCAACTTTGATTTATGATTTTCATGTAGTCCTCTTCTAAGAATCGAGCATTAGTGCTAATAATGACCTTCCGATCCTTAGACTATAGAATAAACCACCTTCGCTCCTCTAGGATAGCCAATAAACAGCCTTGGCGCCGGATCTAGCCTCCAACTTGTCGCCCTTCTTGTTCAAAGACGCAGTCGGATCGCCCCATATCCTTATGTGGCTTAAACCGGGCTGCGCCCAAACAACAACTCGAAAGGGATCTTTTCGACCGACTTGATGGTACTAGATTTAGCAAGTATGCACTGCTTCTAAGGCATACCCCGTAATCTAAATAGGCAATGTAGCATAACTCATCATAGATCTAACCATTTCCAAAAGAGTCCTATTTCTTCGCTCCGACACACCATTTTCTCAGTGTGTGTGCTGGGTGAAGTCTTGTTGGATGTAATCCCAAACTTCACTAGATAGTCCATAAATTCTATCTTGGGTATTCGCCACCGCGATCGTAACGCAGCGACTTGATACTTTACCTAGCCGCCTCCACTCCCTTTAAACTCTTTGAATTTCTCAAAGCATTCAGACTTGTGGTGAAGCGGTATACGTATCCGCACCTCGAGTAATCGTCAATGAAAGTGACAAAATACTGCACCTCCACGAGCTTGTGTGGACATCGGTCCACACAAAGTTAGAATGGACTAACTCCAACATTTCTTTGCTCTATAACCCTTCGCTTTGAAGGGTCCGGTCGACATCTTACCTTCTATACAGATTCGCAGATCGGAATGGAGTAATCGTTAGATTACCCAACGCCCATTCTTAGCCGCCTTTGATCCTATTTAGATTGATGTGACCTAATCTAAGATGCCGAGAAAAGTAGTGTCATCTTGTAAGAAAACTTTCTCTTTTTAGGGTTTGATGAAGATGCTGACATAGTTATAGGTATTATGTTCGCGAAATAGTATAAAGCTTAATTATATAACGTGCAACACGTATAACTTCGTCATTTCTTATGATAGAAACACCACTATAAAAATAATGAATATCCATGAGAAAATAATTTGAAACGTAAACAAGGTTTCACCGAAAATCCGGCACATATAAAACGCCTTTTAAAACTAAAACTGCTTTCTCAAACATAAAGTAACATCTCCAACCGCAACGGCCTCGACTTTCACCGCTGCCCATGGAGATCGTTATCTCGCCATCAAACTCCCCTTGTCCGCAGGAACCCCCGCAAGGTGTAACAAACATGATCGATTGTGCTCAGATCTACTACCCAAGAACGGGTAGAACAAGTCGCTAAACATGTTTCACATTAAATCAAACGGCGTACCTCGAGCCTCGAGCATAGGGCACTTGGCCTTCCAATGCCTGGCCCACCGCACTAAGCACTTGCCTTCTCCTTCGGCTTCTTCTGCCTCCTGGCAACCACGCTCTTGTTCCCATTACTCCCACCGTTGCCTTGCCTCTTCCACCTTTGGTACCCCTTTTCTTTTCCATTTTGTAACGGAAATTTTGGGCCCTTAGATGTGCTAGCAAGAACATGTGCTCCTTTTCCCATAACTCCTTCCGCAGAGAACGAGATCATTAAGCAACCCGACTAAGTGTAAACTCGGTCTTGCTCATGATCGCATTCACGCGAAAGTTCTCAAAAGACTTGGGCGGTGTATTGAGGATGATATCGACCTCGGCACCGTCAATACCTCCTCCCAACCGATCAAGACTATCCATGAGACGAGTCATGTGGAGACATGTTCATGGACCGAACTTCCTTCTTCCATCTTACACGCTAAGATTTCTCTCATTGTGTGAAGCGGATCGTCCGATCCGATTGCCCAAACTTACTCGAGACTCGACCAAATATCGTCACGCGTCTACCATCGATCGATGTCAGTACCGCAAGCCTTTGGACATAGTAGTCATCATATAGCATTTAGCCATATTGTTTGACTTATTCCAAAGTCCGCCGACTCTCGCTGCTCATTAGTCGATCGTCGATGAGGCATCGGTTTAGGAGTAGT
Organism: Salvia rosmarinus; assembly: GCA_036937905.1. NCBI lineage: Eukaryota > Viridiplantae > Streptophyta > Magnoliopsida > Lamiales > Lamiaceae > Salvia > Salvia rosmarinus. Next base: position 71,327,626 of record CM072814.1, read on the forward strand.
GAGAACAAACACGTGTTCTTCAAATGATAAGAACATACTCCATGTTTCGCTTCCACTTGATAAAATTTGGACCGGATAGAGGATTTTGTGCGAGCATATTGATAATCGATGTAAGAGACATATCCGAAAAGATAATGAAAACACATAAGCATACGATCGCACATAATTCGTAACAATAATATTGTAACCTTTTGATAAAACAATATTAATCGAAACCTCCAATCGCCCAAGGAATCCCACATGCAAGCCACGCGTGTGGGCGCTTTACACATGAACCCCACTGACTAAAATATACCTTTTAGTCGCTTAATTTAAATCCACGCCAACTTAACCTTATGACAAATGAAATTAACGATTGGACCTCACTAGACCACATCACTATTGCGAAGGGACTTGGCATGGAAGTTGTACTCGAGGTGATGTCTAAGCAATGACCACATTTTTAACAAATGAGAAATGAATTCTTAGAATTGGCATACTCACTCGGACCATACCGCTTGAATTCAAATCTTTTGTTATCTTATTTTATATCTATCTCTAGAGAACTTATGAAAATCGCACATGCAAGCCACGCTGTGGATCGCCACATGAAACTCCCACTTCTCAATAGATTTAAAAGTTTTATTTAGAAATCTCATCTAACAAACTTTGATAAACAAGCAAGCAAGCCACGCGTGTGGATCGCCACTCACACGGGCGTATCACTTTGTTTAGAGATCAAAAGTGGAGGTCTTGACATTTTAATTTGGAAAATTAATATGTCGGGTTGTTGCTTACCTTTTGTTCAAAAGGTTTGTCCATGCAGATCACGTAATCCTAGCATACTTGTCTATAGAACTCAACATAAAACATGCTCGCGTAATTCTAAAATATGCTTGATAAACGCGATAAACCTAGCATGCTTACTATGCGCACTTAAACACGTGAAAACACTTAAAGGTTTGTCAACGTAATTTAAACATACATAGCATGCTATCGCATAATTTAAACATCCACGACATGCAATGAACGATAAAAATAAAATAAAACATTCATCGTGGCCACTCGAGAAACACGCACTTTCCCGCCTAATCTATTACATAGAATTGCAAAGTGCAATTAAATCTCAAAACGGGCCTCGCGTGCACCGCACGGACCGGATTCACAAACTTGATATGGGCCAGATCGGTGGAACGGGTGAACCGGTCGAAAACTGGAACCGGTCAAAAATCGGATCTGGCCGAAACGGTTCGGGCCGAAACCGGTCGGGTCGACCCGAACTAAACGGCCGGTCGAAATTAGAGCTGGGCAGCCGCTAGGCATAGCCCATGCGCGCCAAAGACCGCCATGCCGTCGCCCCCCCCCGCCGAAAAATCGCGACTTTGAGGTTTCTCGCGAATCTCGCTACCGAGGCCACCGAGGTCTCGCGAGAATCGCGCGCTGCCGCCTCGGCGCGCGCCCGCCGAGCCGCCTGAGGTTTCCGTGCGCGAATCGCGCTGCCGGCCGAAGGCCGCCGGAAGCACCGAGCCCCACCCGCACGCCCGGCGCACGCGCCCGCCGCCAGTGACGGCGCGCGAAGCACGCGCGCCGCCGCCGAAGCGCCGCCGAGCACCGCGGCGTATTGAGGTTTCTGCGCTGCTTGTCGAGCGCCGCCGAGGCTCCAGCAGCGCAAGTCGCGCGCCGCCGCGCCGCCTGCCGCATGTCGCACGCCTCATATGCCCGCCACCCGATGCCGGCGCTAACTGCCGAGACGCGTCTGGCGCCGCCGCCGAGCCGCCTGCCTGCCCCGACCGAGGCTCGCCGCCGCGTCTTTGCCCACGTCCGCCGATGTGCTACCGAAACGCGCGTATGGCGCCGAAAGCACACGGCTCGCGCTGTGCATCCGGTTTCTCGACGAAGTCTTCGCCGCCTCGCTTCTTCGTGCTTTCGTCTTTGTTCTTCTTTACGTATAGAATTTACGTAAAAATAAATCTAATCTAACCACGGATTTTCTCGTGGTGAAAAACAAAACCCAACAAAACAAAACGAGCCACGATGAATGATGGATCCAACAATTAATTAAGCGCGCGAATAATCAAACGTGAATTAATCCAACAGCTAAGATTCGATCCCGTGCTCGGATACCAATTGTAGGAAAACATATGTTAAGCCCTCGCCCGAGGATCTATCTTGGATATTTAATTCACCATACATTGATTATAATCCTAAGACGCGTCTATTTAATTAATTGCAACACGTAGGAGTTTTCTCGTGTTTACCTTTGGATCTATCGGTCGATCGAACGGATGAACGGATCGAACGGAATGGACTCGTGCTTTGATCTTCCGGATCGTATCCCGCTGCCCAATCTCCAACGCGTCGGTGAGGACGATCTATGGAGAATGCTTCGAAAATCACCCAATGCTCCCTCAAAATTCTCGAAAATATCTCCCAATTCTCTCTTGGAATTCTCGAAAATAATGTGTAGGATTAATAAGTATTAACCTAGACTTTATCTCTTACCTTATATTTATAATGCATTACCATAATCCCACAAGGAAATGATTTATGCATATCCCATAAATATAATAATATCCTTATAGGATAAAGAGAATAAAATCTATCCTTAGAGAGACCTATGGGGCGCCGATTTTCTTGAGCCAACGGGCCTGGATGGGCCAGCCCAGGGATCAAATGCAAGGAATAAAGATGGGCCTCAAATAAATTAATTATCTTATGTTCAGCCCAGAACATAAATTAATTTATAAACATTCATTCATGCCACTAGAGAATAAATGCTGACTTACCCCTTTATTACCGAAGTTGAGTCGGCCAGACTTAGACATTACGAATCCCGTATTTAAGATATCGAACGTCCATTAATTATTTATAGATTCGATCGCTTAAAATAATTAATATCTTTAATTCTTAAGTAGTACCACTCAACCTTATTATTGTACTTGAGCTAACCCAACCCGCAGGGTTTAGTACAATAAACCTTTTGAGCTCCTTAAGGGACGCCATCATCCTAAACGGATACGGTGACTCGTCTGATAACTAGCATGACATACAAGCACCGCCACCACCCAAGATGCGGAAAATATCAATTAGAACATATAACCCTCACCCATAACAAGTCAAAGTGATGGTCGACAACTCATACTCACCTAATACCTTATCGAGGTTTAGATCATCGTAAGTCACCGAGATCTTGGTTCTTCACGACGGTCGACAGAAGAACCCATCTCACCGTGATCCTTCAATACGCCTCGAGACGCACCGGCATGAACAAGCAACTAAGTCAAGTCACTTCTTATCTATATCGCAGCTATACCGACAACTCGTCCTCAAGTTGTCTCACCAGTGAAACTTTTATATCTCATTAAGCTTGACCAATCATACGCACTTACGTGATCTTCTACACACCGTATGATCTAACTTATATATGAGATAAGGACACGTATATATGCAATCAAGTATTCAATTCGGATAGGAGATTGTAATAGTGGTAACGAAAACATTGTATACAAGCTCAACCAAACCGCCAAGATACAAATCCAACAAGCTCGGTGATGGGGCCCCTGCACAGGCCGAGGGTAGATCGCCACCGAGCTGGTCAAAGCTCAGCCGGTATGAGGCATCTGAGGCGGGAGCTTGTCGCTGCGCTGGCGGATCTTGATGCCGCCGTGGCAAGCTGGAAGCCGAGGCCGCAAGGGTCACTGAGGCCGGGAAGGCTGCCGGGCCGCCTCAAGAGGGCTTGGGCACCGGAGGCCGCCGGGGGAGCTCAAGAGGCTCGTGAGGAGTTGGTGGGGCGAAGAAGGAGCTCGCGGACGAGAGGGGTGCTCGGCTGGCCGATCGTGGACCCTGGCGAGGGCCTTTGCCAACCAAGCTCATCAGTCGGAGAGCTTCTCGGCTTTTATTGCCGACCGGCCGCCGTACTCAAGCCCAAGGTGGTGTCGGACCATCCGGAGGGTTGGCGGCCGCCATGCCCGACTTTGACAAGGTCGCATGGTTGGGTCGAGGTCGCCAATCGCGAGCCGAATAAAGGCGACGCCCGGTGGTCTCTGGGTCGGGTCCTTCCCGTGTTGGAGGCTTTGGCGTCCAGCTCCTCCCTTCTCGACGGCGGAGGCCGCTGCCAGTCTGGAGGACGAAGATCCCGAACCTGTGAGCTTCTTGCCGAGGTGCGGGCAAGGAGGAGGAGGAGGAGGAACAGCTCTGAGCTTCCTTCAAGGGGCTCATTGTGACAACAAAGAAGAAGTGCAAGTGGGGCCGAGTCCGGTGAAGAGCCTGGGTCAAGGACCGATGTAATAGATTAACTTGCCCAGGTCGATAGGACCTCGAGCCTTGTAAACATTTCCATTTATGAATAATAAAAGTTACTGACTCGAAATGTGTGTCGATCTTTTATTTTAGCCCCACATCTCCATACCTTTGATTCGATCACAATTGCCGACCAAGTCAAAGGAGGTCCAGGTGCCTTGGTGAGAAGGAAGAAGAGGTGTTGTTTGGAGGAGCCGTCTCACGAACCGACCACCTGTGCTTTGGCCATTATGGACGTCAGCTCGGCGTCATCCGCCGACCTGGAGAAGAAGTTGCAAGAGGCCGACCGAGAAGTGGCCCGCCTCCTGGCTGAGAACGAGGCGCTAAAGCTAAGAATCATATAGCTCGAAGTTCGGGGCGGACTTATCTGCCGATGTGATCCATGGACGCCTGATGCAATGTGAGGAGCAATCGAGTGACGGCTTGGAAGCTAGCTCGGATCTCTCGAAAGACCGCAGTATGAGAAGGTAATCCACCGATCTGGTGGAACTACCATATCGAGCGATGATCGAGTTCGAGCTTCTTGGCGAGGGCATGGTGCCGAGGGACGAGGAGGGCCTAACGACAAAAGTTTAAAGATCGCCTCAACTCCATCGTGAAGTATATGCAGATGTACGAGATCGTCCAGAAGCGGCGCATGCCTCCGCAATGAAGTCCACAGCGGGCTCCATCGATCCAATCATAGAAGAACCTGAGGAGGAGGGCGGCTCGCCCGATCATGCAGTGCTTGGTTGATGGGTCCAGCTAAGAGGGAGATTAGAGGCCGTCCTCGGCGGGTCGAGGCGCCGAGGGCTGCAGTCGGCGAGGGAAGGCGAGTAGGTGGTGAGTCGTGATCCCGGCGAAGGCCGAGTTCACGAGGTCGTGGTGCAACCTCGGGTGTAGCTTGGTTCGAGGAGCACCCCTTCGGTCGGGACACACTCCGCCGATTCAGTGCTTCGAGGCGGTCGCGGTGGTCTCGGAGTCACCATTTTAGGTCGGCGTGCCTCAGCTCGCTGCCGAGCGCTTGAGCAGTCGCGGTGGTCCTGGAGTCACCATTTCAGGTCGGGGTGCCTCCGAGCCTCGCCGGCGTTTCGGAGTAGGCCACGTGATTCGCCTTATCGACCGGGTTGAAGGCACCGAGTTCATTCCAGCGCACCATGACGACTCGAGATTTTGTTAGGAATCGTGCGACTGACAAGAAGACTGGCGGTGGAGCTCAAGGCGAATGAGTTGTATATAGCTAGGACTTTGTATGTAGTCGTAAATGTATTTAGACTCATTCCGGTGTATATTTTCCCCTTGAGAGGTACAAACATAGCTTAGGACTTCGCTTTGGTCGTAAATGTATTTAGATCGTATATAGAAGTGTATATCTTCCCAAATAAAGGGCGTAATTTGGCGAGATCCGATCCGGATGTCTTTTCCATGTAGATACTTCAACAATGAGTGATCCGATGCTTGCATGTAGGCGTTCAATTTAATGAGTTGCTGTATGCCTTGCATAGGCGCTCAATTTAATGAGTAATGCAGTGAGTCGGCGGCGCACTTAGTGAGTACCCTACTTAGTGGGTTTTTCATCTTCGTAAGGGCGCCCTCGAAGGATAATTGTGTGTATCCGAATGGATGTTCACATAGATATGAGGCAGAAGTGAAATATTCATTAGAAAACAAATGTTTTATTGAATATGTAATCAACATCGATCTTGGAAAACAATAAGAGGGCTAGCATGGTGCCGATCACGAAGTCAAAGCTATGTAAAGTACTCCTTAGATGAGTGATATGCCGTGTTCGGGGGATAGGTGCACCGGATAGGTGAGCTAGCTTGTAGGCCCCTTTGCGAGGTCCTCGTGAATGCGGTATGGGCCTTCCTATGTCGGATCCACTTTGTTAAGGCGCCGACTCTCTTGGCTTCATTATTTCGTAGGACGAGGTCGTCTACTTGAGTCACGGAGGCTTTGACCCTTTTGTTGTAGTATCGTGCGACGGCCGCGTCTTAACCGTTTGTGAGAGCGAGCTCGCGTTTCTCCTCGAGAGCATCAAGGTTGGCACGGGTCCTCCGTTCATGCAGTCGAAATGAAGAGCGCGGGCTTAGTCGCCGATCTCGGCCGGTATAACGGCCTCGGTCCCGTAGACCAGGAAGGGGTTTCTCAGTGCAAGTCCGAGGTGTTGCAGCAGGACGGAGGGCTTGGGGATATTTTAGCCCATCACCCTAGCTCAGGTCAGCCTCTTCAATCCTTGTACAATCGTGCGTTTGTTACCTCGGTCGACCATTATTGCGGGTGTGGACGAGGTGAAATATTCTCGATCTGAGCTCTTCACGCTTCGCGAAATTTTGTGTGAGCGCGGGTGCCGTTGTCGAGATCGAGAATGTGGTATGCGAGCGGCGGACTATGTTCTTCCACCGAGAGTGCAATCTTCCCTCGTGAGGCTCGAGTGGCTCGGCCTCGACCCATTTGTGAAGTAATCTCGGCTACGACTAATAGAAGGCGACACGGTGCTCGGTCAAGCGGCCAAAGATGTCGATCCCCGCATGAAGGCCCGCAGGCGCACCTCGGTCGATGCAGGGTAGCTTTTGGTGGAGTGAAGGCGCCCGGACATTTTGGCAGGACTCGGTGAATCTTAGAGCGGTGGGCGAAATATCCCGACCTCGGTCTTCTTTGAAGCTCGCGCCCGATGTGACTTCCACAACCCTCGGTGAATTTCATTGAGCACGTGGTCTTCTTGACGGGGCATCTCGGAGGTGTTGGGTAGGACTTCCTGAGAAGCGCCCTCCGACACGGTACTTTTGGGATTTCGCCATTCTTTTTGGCCGAGCGATCTTGAGCGTCGCCATCTTCGAGTAGGCCTTTATGGGAGACATCCAGGTTCGGTTCTATCGGTGATGATGCCGATGTGGGACTCCGATGTTGGAATGAACCTCCTCCCTGGTGGACTTGTTGATGAGCAGCTAACTTGGGGGGCGTCGGCTCAGGTATTCTCCCGTGGGATTCGATGAACAAATTTTGAATGAGGAATGGCATCTCCTTTGCCTTCTCAGAGTCGCTTCATTCGATCCTCCTGCCTCATATCGCCTGGGACCTAGTTTACAACACAGGAATCCCAGAAGATCGGATCTTGTCACTCGATTCCTTTGTGAGCGGAGTCCCGAGATGTGCAGTACTCCAGCTCGTTGTTTGTGGTCGGGAAGGCTGAACCGGGCGTAGGTCACTTCTTGTTTGCGGGCAGAGGAGGATGCCTCACTGCCCGTCTTGATGAACCGCACCACGTCGTCTGCCAGCTATCGGGCGGTGAGGACATTCTCCACTTGTGGCGGGCGTTAGGCGACCTCGGTAGAGCCGACCTCGGTGAATTTGGCCTCCACCAGGAAGTCGGGAGCTTGCCTTTAGGCCGACTGGGGAGCGAGATGTCGTGCTCAGAGCTCCGATGCTCACTGCTATCGTCCGGAAGATTCGGCTTTGTGAGACTTGTCTCAAAGGTAGGTCGTTAGTACCGACGAATGGGCTGGAAGTAGGGTCGGAGGCTGCTCGCGACCGGCTGCTACCGTTTAGTGTACTCGTCTCGGTCCTTTGAGCCGGCCTAATGAAGTAGATGGGAGTTGCCGTCCCGATCGCTCGCATCAGATCTTGCGATTGCCTCGTCCGGGCGCCGATATAAAGAGGACTTACCTTTTTGGCGGCAGGTCAGGCGTCGGCGAGATACTATTTCACGTGGAGGCGACCGTGTTCCTCCTGGGGCGAAGTCCGAGCTCCTTAAGATCTTGAAGAAGGAATTTCTGGCAAGAGATAAGAATCATCGAGGCGGCTAGCACCGTGAGTTTGTGGATCTGCGGATGGTCTTGCGTGACATTCGAGCAACTGTCCCTTAGTGGATTTTCCTCTGGACTTCTTGCAAACCCAAGCATCCCGTGAATTTACCGTCCCCATGAATGTGCCTACGGGGTGAGCTTGAGGTTGCCGATCCGAGTTGGAAGATGGTGCCAGGTGTGGTGCGAGCTCTCCGTTTTGATTTTGACTACGATGTCGCGAGCGTGACTCGACAATCTCCCGATGTGGTCTTTGAATATTGCCCACCATTCGTAGGTAGCTCGGCTTCTTCAGGCGAAAGGCATCTTCGATCTGGAAGGCCGAAGTCTGATTAAGCGGTCTTGGGCGTCCCGGCTCATCAGATGTTGGTGGTACCCTTTGTACAAATCCAGAGTTCAAGACTTCGTGGCCCAGGTCCTCCACCTTCTTATCAATGTCGGGGAGGGTAACAATCTTTCGAGGGGTGTTTGTTGAGGTCGGTGTAGTCGACACACATGCCACCCCACTCAGCTTCGGACCGGCGATTAGCCATCCGTCGGTGCTGACCTCGAGCAGTTCGCCTTACGGAGTGAGTCACTTCGCTCTTACGACTGGCGCGCCTACACCCAACACTTTTCTTACGCCGGCTTAAGTAGGGGTCGATGTCGGCGATGAGTTAGAGCTCGAGGCCACTCGGTCATGTCGAGAGGGACCACGCGAAGCTCCCTTATTCCTTTAGGAGTCGCATGCTCTGCAATATCGTGGGCCACAGGTGCCGACCTTGACAACTTTGGTGATTGTCGTCGTAAGCAGAGGTTCTCGGTCAGTCGTCAGGTGGCGCGCTTGGGATTCACGAATTGCTATGCCTCGAGGGGCTACATCCGGGTTAGACTCGTAGCATTCTTTGGCGCCGTTGGTCACCCTGGATGCGCCCAGCGTGGGTATCTTGATTGTGAGTGAGTACCGAGCGCGGCCATGGTGGCAGTATAGCCAATCTCGCAAGATAATGTCGATGGAGAGAGGCTGTGCCGGAAAATTGGACTGGACTTGTGACACAGAAACGCCCTACGGTAATCCGAAGGGTAATGATACCTTCGGTGAACGCCTCTGAGTGAAGCTCCTGCGGGATGGTCGGGCGTATTTAATCCTCCGACCTCAAGTTTATCCAGCCTCGGAAGATAATCTTGAGGACCCGATGTCGATATAGCCGGTGAGGCGTCTTGTGCCCCTACGGCACGTATCTGATGGCGTCTTGGTGGGGCATGATTTTGCACCGGTGCGTCTTTGGAGAACACGATGTCCTCACCATCCCGAGTCGCTTTGCTTGCTCCCGGGGGCCCTCCGACTTCATTCTTTAACGGCGACCTCGTCGTCCCTGGAGCCCGTAATGGCATAGACCTGCTCCATAGCGTGGGCCTTCGCCTCGCTCATCTTGGGTTGGGTGCCACGTCAGGTCGGCCAGCTGTTATTGCCACGTTATTCCTTCCCTGCTTCTTGTTCCAGCCCAGCTCGGCGAGGTATTTTGAGGCTCCTCACGTGAGCTCGTCATCTGCGAGCCGGTTTACGTAATCCTCGTGCTAGTATTTGTTTGGTATGAATCATCGTGATTCTTGGTATTGTTTTGCATGTTGTCTTCATTAGTTTATCACATTTATGCCGTTTGTTCAATTATTATTTATCGTTTGGACTTACTTAGTTCGTTTCAATGTTTTGCAGAAAATCGGCATTAAATAGGATGAAATCTATCTACCAAGGATCAAGTATAATGAGACATCGCGATAGGGTTCATAAAATGCGGATCCTATTTGGAGTTCGGACGAAGGAGGCGAGGCGAAGTGTTGAAGTCGCGCCGCGCCGTCATGGCGAGCATCGCAGCCGCACACGCCCGCCCGCGCCTTGCCCGCTCGTCCCTACGCCCAGCGCCGGTTCACTCGGCCTGCGTTCCATTCCGCGTTCGGGTGACCCTCACCTCGCGCTCCTCCGCGCGCCTCGCTCGCCCCAGCATGCGCCTCGCCTCGCCGGGCGCTTGTTTCAACCGCGCTCATTGCCTTTATATATATCGTTTTTAGGTTTTCTGGAGTTCGATTTTCGCATTTTCGGTTTTCTTTCGAGCAGCATTGGCTTCGAGTGGATCTGTTCTTCCAATTTCTTCAATTCGTCATTCTTAACGTCTTGTAATCGGTACTCCTTGATTTTATTTGAGTTCTTGCTGTCTGATGAATTTTGGATTTGGATTAGTAATTTCGATTATTTGTTCCATTGTTCTTGATCGTTTCGTTTACGTATTGATTTATCTGCGCGTTTAATTCCCTTCTTGTTGGGTTCTTGATTAGTTCTTGTTTTCCGACTTTAATTATTTGAATTTTATGCAAGTGGAGTTGTTTCGGTTCATGATTAATCGTTCTTCGTTGAATCTCATTGTTTCTTGCTTGGAGAATTTATTTAATTGTTTTGATTTCCGATTCGTGTTTAGTAGTTTATCATCTAGGGTTTGACAACCCCAGTTTAGATCTATCGCAATTAATTTAGCTCGGGATTGACAACCACGGCTTGGTTTCTTGTTTAATTCTCGTGTTTGATTCCTCGTATGTTTGAAAACCCTTATTGGTATTAGAGTGTTTAGATTTTATCTTACGTGACAACACGAGCATTAGGCCTGATAAGTTTTCCTGAGAGGCACTAGGGTTAGCTTTCCTACTATAACACCTCGTGCGATTGAGTCAATTGAAAGTATACTTTTGGTTGAACAAATTTTAGGCACCGCTGTCGAAGACTTTAAGGCGATTGTTTGTGTTGATTTGTTTCGTTTTTGTTTTTTATTTTGTTATTCTCCGGTTGCGAGGATCTTTTCTTGTTTGAAAGTGTTATTTATAGTCGCCGCAGTCAATTAGACCGCTCTACCCGCTGACCACATTCGAAGAACTAAAAGGTCGCCTCGGAGCTGGAGGTTTGGTACCACTTAGAAAGGAATGTGAGCGTCGCGTTATCTCGTGATCAACCGGTTGTTGAAGATACCTCCGAGAGAGATGGGTAGAACTGCACGCGCTCGGGTGATTTTTATATGGGTGATTGGGGCCGCACGTCCCAATTGTTCTCGGACCGCAACTGAGATTACGAGTTAAACCGAACCATTTCTCACTCATGCCTACTTTCCACGGGCTTGCCTAGGTAGGATGCTTTGGGATTTATAAGAGAGTTTTGCTGTTTATGCGATCCTTTCTCGCGAGACTAAATGAAGATCACTGAAGATCGCGTGTTTCTGACACCCCGAAAGATAGAGCAAAGTTCGGTTACGCTCTCCGCAACTCTCGCAAGCTGAACGCTGGTAGAGAAGTTCATGACGGAATACTACCCAACAAGAAGAGTCAAGAAGTCTGAGGTCTTCGATCAGACTTTCAATCGAGACATGGTGATTTCGAGCCATTCCACGAAGCTTGGGAACGCAGTCGGACTTGTTGAAAAGTGTCCTCATCATGCCTTGCAGATCAAATTTTGTATCAATTCTTCTATGATGGATGACTCAAGTTTCCAACACATAGTGGACAACTGCTGCGGGTGGAGACATCGTTCAGGACGCACGATGGATATATCGAATTTTTGAAGCCACGGTAGCATTTCACAACATAAGTCATTCGAATGGGAGAGCAAGGCTCAGTGCGGAACCCTTCTACTTGCATCGACTAAACAAATGTGCGAGTTGATGAGATGAGACAAGGTAAATTGAAAAGCTCGATCGCCGACCCGCATTAGGAATTCTTGAAGCCTGGAATTTGAACGAAATCGGCATGCGTTGATCGTGCCCTGGAGGACGGGGAGCTAACTACGATGAGGGCGGTTCAGCCATAGGAGATTCCAACCCGGCGGTCGAGTCTTCACAAGCAGACTTGGCTCAGGAGTAAATCGATCTACCGGGATGGAGAAACTGAGTCGAGGCGCATTTTGGGCGCCCTATCTGGAAGACCTCCACAAACCAGCAATTTGGCGAGAGGCAGATATCACACAGGTTAGAACCCGCCACAGACGATTCGCAGGCAGGCAATACCGCAGCGAAGCGATATCGTGCACCGCCCACCGTCGAGACCGGATTTGAGGATGTGTTAGCCAGACAGATTTGATGTTCTAGAATCCACAATCAAGCGTATGGAGGCCAAATAGACTGCACTGCTAGCTCATCGAACGAGGTACTACGAAAAGTAAGCCTCACTAGCCAACCCCCCGTGCTCGGTACACATGTTTTGAGAGTGGTCGGTGATTGAGAATACGCGGGAGAAACCGAGAGGCAACGCGAAATCTCAAGATGAAGAAACTAAGAAGGATTCGAGGTCCGATGCAAGGCAACAAAGCTACACTCCTCCAGATACCTTTCCGCCGCTAGAAACGAGAAACAAGATCACAGAGGTTAAGAGTTCTACAAACTCTGCCAAGGTGAATGTCAATTGCCTCTTTTGGATGTGATCAAAATGCCGAACATCAAATTTTTTCAGGAGGCGCTTCAAAGAAAGGAAGTTTGGAGAACTATGAGAAGGTCGTGGTCTCCGAGGCCCAATTCCATCTCCATGACATCGCATTCTCCAAACTCCAGGACCCGGTAGTTTTATCGCTTAAAATTGCTTGTAATGGTAAGGAGGCTTACATGCTTGATTTGGGGGTGGATAAATTGATGCCTTATTCGATTTTTTAAACAATTAGAATTGTTAACTTAAACCCACTCATGCTAGTCATCAACTAGCGTGATAGTCGTCATAGACATCCGAGGGTATATTGAGGATATTTTAGTTAAGGTTGGTGGGTTGATAGTCTCAGTTGATTTTGTGTGGTTAGAAATTGCGTGAGGTTGTAGAAGATGGAAAGGAGACACCTGTTTATCTGGGAGGCCATTCATGCCATGAACATCACAATTGACGTTAGAGTGGCACTTTAAAATGTGCGTGTTGGTGAAGCGTGTCTTTTTCGTAGGAAGCGATGGATGTTTCCTTCACAAAATTCCATTGATGATTGTGCTTTCATTGATGCTATTGATCCTGCGAGAATGTGTAGAACTAGCCTTGGCAGTTTTCGCAGATCGTAGGCGACGGAAGAGTGGCAGCGTGAAGTTGCTAGTATGCCCAGCCCACTTTAGAAATGAAGGACGCTCGAGACACTGAAGTATATTTTCTGGAGGAGGAAATGAAAAGCGATAATAATCTCTCGAGCGCAAGGTTTAAAGGCAATTTCGGTCTGTAATAAAATAGGCGATTTGCGTGAGTCTTGCCGACATCGCAGGGATCAGTCCAGAACAGTATGCATCGCATCACGCTGAGGATGGAGTTAACCGTGATTGATGTCCCAGAGACGGAACCCGATCCTCACAGCTGGTAAGAGGTTTAAACCTCGACAGGGCTAATCTACCTATCTCGGACGGCGAGTGGGTTAGCCGGTATGTGGTGTCGAAGGGAGGTATCACGGTGGTGGAGACGAGAAGGGGATGGTACCTACAAAGGGCTACTGGTGGCGTATGTGCATCGACTACCGAAAGTTGAATGCCGCGACAAAAGGACCATTTCCTCTTTATAGATCAAATGCTTGATAGATTAGGCGGACATGAATATTTACATTTTCTTGATGGATTATCTGGCTATTATCAGTTTGAATTGCTCAGGAGGATCAAGCGAGGCGTTTACAAGTCCCTGGGACATATGCTTCCGGCGGATGCCTTTTAGCTATCTGATACACGGGCACCTTTCGGTGCATGATGTCAATCTTCTCAGGATGATTGGAGATTTCCTCGAGGTATTCATGGATGACTTTTCGGTTTTGGATCTCTTTTCATGATTGCTGATAAGATTGATCGTGTGTTAAAGCGTTGTGTGAGAGCAATCTCACTCTTAGTTGGGAAAAAGTCACTTTATGGTTAAGAGTGGGATTGTATTGGGACATATTGTGGGAATGAGGTTGTGAGGCTAAGGTGGATGTGAGAAATTACCTCCACCCGTTGATGTTAAAGGGATTAGGAGTTTTTGGGACATGCGGGTTTTTACCGTAGGTTTATTAAAGACTTTTCTAAGATTAGCCAACCTATGTCATCTTCGCAGATGTTCTTTTCAGTTGATGAAAATGTTTGCATGCTTTCGATTTACTTAAGGAGAAATTGACTACGCCCTGTTGTTGTTGCCCCAATTGGTCGCTACCTTTTGAAATAATGTGTGATGCTAGCAATGTGGTTGTGGGGCTGTATTAGGTCAGCGATGTGGATAAAATGTTACGTGTTATTTATTATGCTAGCTTAACTTTAAGTTACGCTCAAATGAATTACACTACTCTTAAAAACTTTTATTGTAATCTTCGCTTTGGATAAGTTTCGAGCATATATCATTGGTTCTAAGGTAATTGTTCACAGTGATCCTGGCTCTTTAAGATTCATTGACTAAATCTCAGCTAAACCTAGATTAATTCGTTGGGTCCTTCTTTGCAAAATTTGATCTAGAAATCATAGATAGGAAGGTAGTGACAATTGTGTAGTGACCATTTGTCTGTCTCAAATCCTTCGTTTACTTTGCACAGAGAGTCTTCTTGAGTCTTATCCTTTTGAGCATGCTTTGAAATCAATTCATCGCCTTGGTATCTGATATTGTTAATTACTTGGTTTGTGGCTCCTTGAGACTGATTTAACTTCGAAAGGAAGAGATTTTTTAGTGTATCGGGAATTACTTTTGGGACGATCCATACCTTTTCAAACTCGGGAAGGACGAGGTGGTTAGAAGATGCATCACGATGAGGAGCAAAGTCAAGTCCTTAAGTTGTGTCATGAAGCCTTTGCGGGGACATTTTGGTGGGCGAAGGCGACTTTCAGTCTTTGCAGTGGTCTCTTACGGCCGACTCTTTTGAGGATGCTGCTCTTCTACCTTTCATGTGACGGATGCTGCGAGTTGGGAATGTGGGAGGAGAAATGAGATGCCACGAACAATATCTTGGTAGTTGAAATTTTTGACGTTTGGGGTATTGATTTCATGGGGCCTTTCCCCGATCTAATGGTTTGAATATATCTTGCTTCTTTGTAGATTATGTGTCCAGTGGGTAGAAGCAATTCCCACGGACTAGTGATCTAATGTTGTCTTGAAGTTTGTGCGGAGGAACATTCTGCGGGTTGGGTTCCCCAGGCGATCATAAGTGATGGAGGAGCACATTTACGTAATAAGTTGTTCAAAAGCTCATGGAAGAATGGCATCACCCACAAGGTTTCCGCCATATCTCCCAGGCTGGGACGGTGAGACAAGCCAAGCGGATAGGTGTGCTTGAGAGGCAGTCAACCACCAGGAAGGGTAATTGATGAAGGCTGAATCTTTGTTGCATACAGACTGCTTTCAGAGCATTTTGGGGATGAGTCCCTGTCGGCTTGTATATGGAGCGTGTCATCTGCCGTTGAGATCGAGCCACGAGCATTACAGGCGATTAAGGCCATGAATCTTGACATCGAGCGAGGCGAGGGAGGCTCTCGGATCACGAACTCGAAGAACTTGGAGAGAAGCATATGAGGAACCCGCATTTACAAGGACAAGTCAGAGGATTCATGATCGGAGAATAGTCAGAAAGAGTTAAGGCAGGAATGAAGGTCTTTGTTATTTGGTCGGCTGAAACTTTTCGGAGCTCAACTCGGGTAAGTGGCCCCTATTTCGTTGAGGAGGTGTTTTCCCATGGAGCGGTTTCTTGTGCCCAAATAAGCGGATCATTTCGTGAGCGGTCGGCGAGTCAAGCCGTACTTTGATCGTGAGGAGTCGGAAGAAGTGGAGGCGTTGCATCGGTCCCCAATACCTTTGCCGGGTTATGTCGGACTCACGACGTTAAGCAGTACTACGTGAGGTTTACCCACAGTTTTCGATGTTTTTCGTTTTCTTTTCTTTTCCTTTGATTTATGCGGTTTGGTTATCTTGATCTTTCTCATGCTTAATGCATCTTTTATAATTGAGGCTGGCGTTTAAAAGATGTACATGGGCCATTCAAGTTAGCGCTCAATCAAACCGCTTGGAAGGAATCTGACAATCCGGTGGCTGTCCTGAACCGGCTAATGTCTGAAGCCATTCTCGGTGGCGTCAAAATGAACCAGTTCAAATTGGGTCGATAGCTTTTCTCATCCGCTGATAATGAACTAGCGTTCAAAATTTAGGCGTAGCTTTTGCATCGGCGTTCAAAGTTGGGCGAATGTTTCTTGACAAGCTCATACCAAGCGCTCACCCGAAAGAGGCCCCTCAGCCGGCGTTCAAACACAACCGCGATCAACAATAAAAAATAAAATAAAATAATAAAAAAAATGAGAAAATAGGTGAGCCGTTGAACCGTGTCTTAAATGAGGCATTGCTATTGTCGTTCAACTACGATTTGATGGAGCTCCACCTTTCTCCCCGTTCATTGCTCGGCTGGTTTTCCTCGCCGTCTCGCGGCGGCGTTCAACTGACGGCGCCTCCCGAGTGCCACGCGCTTCAGCCGGCTCGGCCGGCGTCCCCGGCCGCCCGTTCCCGTCACACCACTCACCGGCGTTCACCGGTGGCGCTCGTTCGATGGCGCCCGTTCTCCTCGCCCGCCTCCACGGCGCGCGCCGTCCTCTCCGCGACCCGCTTGCTCTTCTTTCGCGCCCTCTGCGCGTTCAACTCGACTCGGCTCACTTGCGGCGCTTCTCTCCCATACGGGCGCTCGCCTGGGCGCCTCGTCCGCCGGCGCTGCGCCCGCGCAGCTCCTTCCCGGCGCCCTCACCTCGGCGCGTTCCCATGACGCCCGCTCCGCCGCGTTCCCGGCCGCTACCATCCGTCTCTTAGCGCGTATTCCAGCGCGGTTCACTGCCGACTACGCCTCTCGCGCTCTCTGGCGCCCCTCCACGCTCGCTCGCGCAGCCCCCTCAGCAGCGCTGCTCACGCCTTCCCATTCCTAGCATTTCTTGACGTAGTACGCACAAAATCCTCTCGCCTCTTTGGCAGCGAGCAAGCGGTAGAAGGCTTGGGATCGTGAACAACCGGAAGATTTCTGGAGACTTACAATGCCCGATTCGCTATTCTTTCACCCCGAAGGTAATTTTTCTCCAGTTATTCAAAAGGGATAAGTCACCTCGTTCTTTGATTGGTCCATTTTAGCTTCATTGGGTGTTGATGAGCTGTGAAAGATATTTGAAAGTATGCTTGGTTTGGCAACTAGGGAACCGAAGATGGTTTTAAGCCTTTGCTTAGGGAATTTTGTGTGTCACTCGAGACCAATGAAGATTTTAAGTCTGCGTTACTCGGTTGGGGAGAATAGATTTGCCGTTACACCTAAGGTTCTGCGTGAGGTTTTGGGTTTTCATAGTAGTGGTTTTACGATGTACGAGGATTTCCCTATGGGAGACATGGAAAATTTTAAGCTGGTTTTGACAATTGGTCATCGAGGCACTTCTAGTGCCTTTATCGAGACCCGCTTTGGTTATCGCTCTAAGTTCCTAGCATACAACCTAACGGGAAGAGCAAGCAATAAAGTGAGTGCTATAGAGCTTTTCTTCTTGTGGTGTCTTGTGAATAATAAGAAGATGCTGCATGACCGTTCTTATGGCGGATTTGAGTATAGGCGGGCAAGTAAGGCAACTCTCCTGAGCCGATACCCTTTTATACTTGCAATACTTTGTGGGAGTGACTAGAGATGATATACTGCCGGCTCACATTATTGAGCATCTCCCGTCACTTTCGGATTTCCGGTTGATTGCTTGACAGGGAACATGCTTATGAAGCACGTCTTTGTTCAGTATATCACATTCAGCGTAACCGACCATCCGGGTCTAATATCGGACAGCTACCCCAATGGATGAAGATTCCGATGATCGAGCAACCGATGAAGGACAAGCACCCAATGTCACACCCTCCTTGCTTACCCCTACTCCCATCGGTCCCACTGCGGCGCTTTCGGTGGTCTTCGGATCATTTTGATTCAGTTTTGGCGATTTGTGCCACTTCACGCAGTTTGGGGACTTTAGCTCCTCACGAATCAGAACTTTGAGAGGTATCGGCCAGATGGGTCACAATTCACCGAGTTGACCAATCTTGACCTGGGTTTCGAGAGTTCCGTCTTGAGGTATATCGTGTCTTGGCGCCCAAAATCGCGATTCAACGCCTTGATCAATCTTCACAAAGCGTTTGGGGATTTCCGTCAAGATGTGTACCGTGTTTAGACACCCATGAGCGACATTTGGTGACCTTCAAGCCCGATGGGACACCTGGTCCTTATCCCACACCGCCTCTCATCTCCACCACTTATCACGGACCAACAGTGAGGCTTCACTGCCGGAGAGTATATATATTTCCGTATTTCTTTTTGCTCTCGTCCTTATTTCGGTGGTTCGTTATTTTCCTATTGTGGTTTGTTTGTTTTTCCTTGTTTTTCTGGTGCTTGCTGCAGACTATCCTTGAACTCGATGTCCGCCTCGACCTCCTTTTCTCTCACTTGCTATCGGGAAGTCTCGCTCTATTTTGGCCTTATTTTTGTTCATGTTTAGAGCTCTGGGGACAGTGCTCATCTATGTGTGGGGGAGTTGTTGATGATATGTTGTATATGTTGTGCTCGGGGTATGTGCATGATTGACCCCATGGATCTATGCTTACTTTGGTATCTTGTGCTCAAGTTTTTATCTACTGAATAAGTTAGGATTGTGATTTGTGCACCAACTCGTGGTATTGGTTGAACCTTGATGTGTTCCGTTTATCTTGTTGCTACGTTTTTGAAGTGCAATGTGAATTGACGAGGTTGTGAGAATTGATCTTAAATAAAGGGTTATTGATGTGATTTGTCCGACTAATGTTAGTGAGTGTTAACAAAGTGTAGTTACCTATATACTTGTTTCTTTAAAAAAAAAAAATGAGAAAAAAAAAACTATGTTTTTATGTGAGATTGTTGAAATGGAGGATGGGATTACGCCTCTTCGTAAATTGAGAAATGGGCATGGGAAACCACGATAGGAGACTCGAGTTCATCGAGAATTCACCTTCACCATTGTTCCAAAATCATAAGACTTTCCATGTTTATTGTTGAGATTATATAAATGGAGGATGGAATTACGCCTCTTTCTCGTAATTGAGAAATGGGCATGGGAAACCACGATAGGAGACTCCGAGTTTATCGAGAATTCACCTTCGAACATTGTTCCAAAATCATTAATATTTTCTTTGTGTTCTCAAAAGAAACTTGTTGCTAAAGGTAACCATTTTAGTTAATTCACCCTAACGGTAAGTTGGGTCCGAGCAAAATGATCCTCTTGTTTATTTGACTTTCTCACAATCTTATATTTGTTTCGCATTAACTTGATTACGTATTCATCATTTTGGGGAATTTCAAATAGAGGTTTGATTGATCGGATTAAGAGTTAAAGTTGCATGAGTTATTTTCTACTCTTGTTAGTATAGACTTTGCTTGAGGACAAGCAAATGGATAAGTGTGGGGAGTTGTTTGGTATGAATCATGTTGATTCTTGGTATTGTTTTGCATGTTGTCTTCATTAGTTTATCACATTTATGCCGTTTGTTCAATTATTATTTATCGCTTCGGACTTACTTAGTTCGTTTCAATGTTTTGCAGAAAATTGGCATTAAATAGGATGAAATCTATCTACCAAGGATCGTATAATGAAGAGCATCGCGATAGGAGTTCATAAGCGAAAGCGGATCCTATTTGGGAGTTCGGACGAAGGAGAACGAGACGAAGTGTTGAAGTCGCAGATGACCCCATCGCATGGTCGAGCATCCGCAGCAAGACGCACGCAAGCATCGCCCGCCCGCGCCCTCGCCCGCTTCATCCCGCCGCCAGCGCCGGTTCACCCGCGCGTGTTCCTGACTACCTCGCGCTTCGGAGTGAACGCCGGCCACCTTCGCCACCCGCTCGCCTCTCGCGCGCCGCCGCCTCCACACGCCGCCTCGCCTCCGACGGGCGCTGTTTCAACCGCCGCCATCGCCTTTATATATATACGTTTTTAGGTTTTTTCGAGTTCGATTTTCGCATTTTCGGTTTCTTCAACAGCGCACCGAGCTCGAGTGGATCTGTTCTTCCATTTCTTCAATTCACCATTCTTAACGTCTTGTAATCGGTACTCCTTCCGCTTTTATTACTGATTCTTGCAACACAGATGTGAATTTTGGATTCGATTGAAAGTAATTTCGATTATTTGTTCCATTGTTCTTGATCGCTTCGTTTACGTATTGATTTATCCCCGCCGTTTAATTCTGTTCTTGTTGGGTTCTTGATTAGTTCTTGTTTTCCACTTTAATTATTTGAATTTTATGCAAGTGGAGTTGAACTTCGATTTCATGATTAATCGTTCTTCGTTGAATCTCATTGTTTCTTGCTTGGAGAATTTATTTAATTGTTTTCTATTTGTTTCTGATTCCGTGTTTAGTAGTTTATCATCTAGGGTTTGACAACCCCTAGTTTAGATCTATCGCTAATTAATTTAGCTCGGGATCGACAACCCCGCTTATGTTTCTTTATTAATTCTCGTGTTTGATTCCTCGTATGTTTCAAAACCCCTTATTGGTATTAGAGTGTTTAGATTTTATCGCTTTTACGTGAGCAACACGAACATTAGGCCTGTTAAGTTTTCCTTGAGAGGCGACTAGGGTTAGCTTTCCTACTATAACACCTAAATGCGATTGCGAGTCAATTGAAAGTATACTTTTGGTTGAGCGGTGACCATACCCCTGTGATAGTCACGATCTCCTCTGTTGACCTATTCTTGGATCCTCGCTTTCATAGGAGGGGCTTTGGGAAGAGCTCGGCGTGGAGCTCGAATATCTCCGCCGATTTGGCGCAGGAGGCTTTGGCGCCGTGGTTTGGCCGAGGTCCCAGCACGGATTCCAGCGCCTCTCTTGATTACGTCAAGGCGGCTTGGCGATCGGCCTCGACTTGGTCATCGGCTTCTTCTCGGTTACGCTCGTCCCAGTTTCCTCTTCTTCCGATCCGACTCGCCTCCTTTGACGGTTGTCTACCAGTTCCAAAGTTTACTCGCCTTCTTTGGTTTCTTCCGGTGATTTCTTTGTTCGCTCGGTCGGGGTCGGATCCCGTTCTTGAACGCGTTGATGATGCAGATCGTTCATCGCCATCAATCTTGGCGACTCTTTGATGAACCTCGAGACAAAGTTCGACATCGTCTCGTCCCGCCTTGGCGGATGGTGAGCAGTCGGAGATAAGGCTGCGAGGTGGCATCTTGATAAGCGCCATTTGAACTGATCCATGAGGTCCTGGAAGCAGTGTATACTGTTCTGGCGGAGCGAGGTGAACCAGCGTCGGGCGTTGGAGATCAGCACCTCGGGGAAGATTTTGCACATGTGAAAATCCTCCATTCCTTGATTCGCCATGTTGGTAGTGTAGGCGAAAAGAAAGTCGGAGGGGTCCCCAAGGCCATCGTAGGCAGCAATATTGGGTGCCCTGTACCGTTGGGGCAAGGGCGTGTCTAGAATCTCCCTGGAGAAAGGAGAGATGATTCTTCCGTACCGGTCGAACCCCGGGAGATCATTGTCATCTCTCTCTGGAGGGGTGGGAGACCGGTGACGGCGTCTGTCGTCTTCTCGAGGGGGAGTTCGGCTCCGCCTTTCCTCTCTCCTGTTCTACTCGGCTCTCTGGGCGGCATACCGAGGTGGAGAGTGGCTTCACGGGCGACGAGGTGGTGAATGGTTGTGACCCTCTCGACGAGGTGATTGACTTCTGGTGGCGGATTGGTGTACGCATTCTCGGCTATTGTGTCGAGGTGAGCGTCGACCGCCTCGGTGGGGTGACCCCTGCCCCAGATTCGCGCGTTCGGGCACTCGAGAGGTGCTGCTTCATTTGTCCTCCGGTGGAGGAAGTTTTGGAATTGGCGAGATTGGCATTGAGGAATTCGAGACATAGCTCGGCGAGGGCTTCGTGAGACCGGTGAACCGCCTGCTCACCGGCGATGAGGTCGGCATCTTCTACCTCGTAGCGGCGATCACGAGGTGTATGGAAACATTTTCCATGTGGCCCTCGTGTGTGGCCGCCAGGCATCTCGCAATCTCCTTCCCGGCGCCGAGTGACCACCGGTCGCCCTCGGCCAGGTTGTTCTGACAGATCGACGGTTCATGCGTGTCTTGCCATTAATTTGTAGGAAAATGAAGCTTTTTTGTTCAGCGTTTCCCACAGATTTGGCGCCAGCGATAAATCTAATATACGAGATATGTGAGATTTATGTAAGCGATAAGAACACCAAGGCTTTTACGTGGTTCGATCGTTAATGAGATCTACGCCCACTAGAGGTGGTTCCTAATACTTTCACTATGATTTGATTACGGTGAGTGTAGCTAAAAGCTCTTAGTATTCAACAAGTTGCTAACCCTTCTACCATCGATCTAACTCCTATTTATACATATCGAGGATCCTTGGCGACCGATCCTCCCGTGTAGGGACTCTTGGCATACAGATGTAGGGACTGCCTCTCTTGCCCATGGGGACTCTTGGCCTTGGCGCCATAGGGACTCTTAGCCTTCACCTGATTAGGGTTTGGAGGCTGCTTAGGATTGGGGATGGGCCTTTGGCATAACCGCGTGGGCTTATTAAAGTCGAGGCCCGGCTCGTTTGGGCTGTCGGTGGGCAGAGTGGTTGGGCCGTATCCCATCATATATATATAGGGCAATTAAGGTTTAGTTGAGGACTAATTAAGAAACAATTTGCCGACGGGGGTGTTGATGTGGGGAACATTGCCAGCTTTATTCCTCTACCTTCCAAGATTCTGTTAAGTGGTGCGTCGCTTTTCACAAAAAATAATCGACTGACAGACAGTCGGTATGCCCAAACCGTCCAGACAGCAGTAAGCAAAATAATCGACTGACAACCAGTCAGTATGCCCAAACTGCGCAGACAGCAGTAAGCAAAATCGTCTCCTAAGGGACCGGCAAGAATTCTCCTATACTTTCGACCTGCAACGTAACCACGAATAAATTGAGATTACTAAAAACTATGAATAATTAAAAAAACAATAAATAGAAAGAGGAATTGAATTTAGATTAAAGAGAAGTAATATTGAGAAAGGTAACAAATTGCGTGAAGATATTCCGGCAACCAATTAATTCCACCATAGCTTGATATTTTGATCATCGATGCAAAAATAACTTTAACTCATGAAAATAAACCAGTTATGATCACCGAAGACGCTTCTAACACGATCTTATCTCTCCTTAGCTTCTCGATAATTAGGAAGACGCTTCACTAACTATTTTCTAATCGACTGACAACCCTAAGAGACGCTCTATAGATTTAATGAATCGACAGCATTAAGAACTAAAGAAACCCGATTCAAAACCGATAAACTCTGACGCAGGATTACCGAATTAAGATTGTTATTCCCTTGACCTGAAGGTCAATTTACCACTAATCTAACATAAACCACGATTACGTATGGCCGATTTAATTGGCTATTAATTAATTCCAACTCACTAAATATTGTACACTACCTAGCGGATTGAAACAATTAAATCACAGAGAAAATAAAGAGCAACAAATACTTGTACACGAATTAAAGGATAAATAACTAATTAGATCTCACATGCTAGGGCTTCCTTAATCGTTGCCAGAATAAATGAGATTAGCTAGAACTCATAATTTAATAAAAGTAAAAGAATAAATTAAAGAAGAATTAAAGAAAACAGTGAGAGGAATAATGAAAGCGAAAGAAAAAATGGTTGAAGCCTCAAATCTCAA
Organism: Salvia rosmarinus; assembly: GCA_036937905.1. Taxonomy (NCBI): domain Eukaryota; kingdom Viridiplantae; phylum Streptophyta; class Magnoliopsida; order Lamiales; family Lamiaceae; genus Salvia; species Salvia rosmarinus. The sequence continues at coordinate 71,351,350 of CM072814.1, forward strand.
TTTACGTCAAATATGGCTTCACATATCTAACTATTGTGTTGGGCGTAGGAAAGTATTATGTGTGTTATGTCTCTTGCTAAACAACTAAAACTAAATATATATTAACCTAATTAATATGGGCGAACAAAATGCCAAAAAGAAAGGCTAACAAATAAATAAAATCCAACTAAAATTAAAAGCTTCCATAATAATAATAATAAGCTCCCACAATAATATTCATTCAATCATTTGTCTTCAAATTCCTTCCAAAATCTTGCTTTTCTTCCAAAATGATATCAACACCTACGAAATCCACAAAATATACAATTAGCTTTATAAAATATGATTAAGTAGATATTAAGCATTTAAACTCATTAAAATCATCCAAAATATGCGTATAAAATCGCTTAATCAAATCCACACATTTGAATATTGTTAGCCTCGAGCATAATCAAAACAAAGATAAAAGAACAAACTAGGTAGGGACTCGATTCAAGAAAAACTACACTTGGTCATTGATCAAGAAACAACAATCATAATCAAGATAAAAATATAACCACCATTCATACCACAAACAATTCCTTGATTCCAACAACCGTGTATACACCTGCGTCCAAGTCGAAATAGTGAAATCGATCCAACCTCACAAGATTCACTCAAAATCACTCAAAAATCGAGGAGAGATAAATTCACACTAAAGTATCTTGACTCTATCCATCACAAGTTTGCCAATATGTCACTATCTCTGCAAAATGAAATGAAATTCAAGCACAAATCATTAGGACTTTCATAGGTTGTAATGGGGCTAGGGTGCATAGTTAGGAGAAACAAAGTATTGAAAATGAGTATTAAATCCAACAAAAGCAAGCGATTAACCACATGTGTACTCCCAAAACGAACGAAATATTCTACTTTACTCCCAAAATTTCTTCTCCTCATTGACTTCTTCTTTCTTTCTTTTTTTTTTTTTTTTTTTCTTTTTCTATTTTTTTGTATTTTTCTTTTTTTCTTAGTAAAAACACAAATCAAAAAGTAGCAAGACATTTATCAACATGTAACTACACCCACATCGATGCTCTTAATCTCATCATTTCACAAACCAACTAACCTTCAACAAAACAAAATACACCAACTTTTCAAATATCTACAATTAGACAAATGACTTATCACTTATCACTTCATCTTTCTCAACTACTTGCAAATATTTTGGTAGGATAAAGAAGGCTAAAAGGCTATGGTTCATTATTTTATGGCTTTCATTCATCGAGAAAAGGTTAAAGCTCAAATGGGCTCTCAAGGGAAATATGAGAAGGTTAACAATTATCAAGCCAAAACAAATGCCTAAATCATGTTCATGCAAGAATTCAACTTCACAAGTTCGACTATGACAACAAGGCAAACCAGACATCAAGATATCAAGTATACATAATGATACGATCCTCGCGATGCGAAGGATCTATCGACGCGAACGGAAGAACAAACAGATGGAATATCCCAAAACCTCTCGAATCTAACCCTCGAGTGATATAGGTCAAGATTTCGCCTATACCCCAACTAGATAGTTGACGCACAACTCGGGGATGATGAATGACACACTAGCGAGGGATGGATGTCTCGTCGATCGTCGATAATTGAATTTCTTGGCAAATGCAAGAAAATTCAAGAGCTAATGAAGAGAGAATAAAACTCACATATTCGTAAATCAAAAGCTAAATATTTTAGATGCTTCTGAGCCCTTTATATAGGGTGAAAAATGAAGTCTAATCCTTATCAAAGAAGGACTCCTAATCAAAGTAGAACTACAATTTACAAAAGAAGTTTTAATAGACTAGGACTCTAGATAATCAAGCCTAAAAACCTGCGAAAATCTTGATACAAAAACGGCCCATATGCCACATAATAATTAAGTTCACAAAACTAAAGCTGCATCATTCCTTCTCTTGAAAAGGATTTGTCCTCAAATCTAAGTCGTCACCTAGATCAAACGGACTCACCCATTAGCCCTCGAAGATACCAAATATGGAATCGACCTTATATCCACCGGGATAAGCCTCCGTTGTGATGTGGGACATCATCCCCACCTCATAAGACCCGATCGCCTCGGTCGACGATCAGCGAACCCTATGAGACACCGACCAAAGGAAGGTTAGCTCGATACCAAATGATACGATCCTCGCTGGTAATGAAGGATCTATCGACCTGTGACGGAAGAGCGAACAAGATGGAATATCTCAAACCTGCAGATCTAACCACCGAGTGATATAGGTCGAGTATTTCGCCTATACCCCAACTAGATAGTCGACGCGACAACTCGGGGACGATGAATGACACACTAGCGAGGGATGGATGTCTCGTCGATCGTCGATAATTGAATTTCTTGCAAATGCAAGAAAATTCAAGAGCTAATGAAAGAGAATAAAACTTACATATATTCGTAAATCAAAAGTTTAATATTTTCAGATACTTACAAGCCTTTATATAGGCTGAAAAATGAAGTCTAATCCTTATCAAAGAAGGACTCTAATCAAAGTAGAACTCTAATTTATAAAAGAAGTTTTAATAGACTAGGACTCTAGATAATCAAGCCTAAAAATACTGCGAAAATCTTGATACAAAAACGTGGCCCATATGCCACATAATAATTAAGTTCACAAAACTTGGGCTGCATCACATAACATCTCAACAAAGAAATAAAGAGCAGTTCATAATATTACTCATAAGCTCAATCCTCACATATTTGAGTAGGTTTTCAAAATTTGATCAATTAAGCACATTTTCTCATCCTTAGACACATAAGGGCTTTCATAAAATTATTTTCATAAAGGAAATCAACCAAGCAATCCCATCACACTATTCTAATCTATTCCATTCATGTTATTCTTTCACAATGGCCAAACCACGCACAAAAAATCATACCCAGCAAAAGATAGCCCCAATAGACCTATGACTCCAAAAATCCCCCCACATTTAAACTACACAATGTCTTCAATGTGTGAAAATAGCAATATGATAAGAAAAAGAAAAACAAAAGCAAAAAGTGACTTCCCTGGAGTGCTCAATGCTCAGTCGAAGGTGGTATGTGGAGGTGGTCAGGGCGTTGTTCCATCTGTGTGAGGCGGCGATCCATAGCGATATGGTCCTCCTTTTCCAGCAATTAATGGATGCCCCTATTCCTGCAAAACCTGCCAAAAGAAACCCAAATCAACCATTTTTTTTCCATTTTTTTAATTTTTTTTTAACAAACTGAAAAATAAAAACAAACATGAAATAAAGATAAAGGCGATAAAAGAAATCTTGGGTAAGCTCCCAAGTCAGCGCCTTTGTTTAAGGTCGAGACCGGACACCATGTTGATACGATCGAGTTGACTACGGAAGTAGCGAGTTCATCTCTTGAAACTCGACTATCTTCATCACTTCAATTGCAAATTGTTGTCTATCCGGAGGATCGTGCGGTATGGGCATACCATTTGGCTCATTCTGCGATCTGTTGAGATGATCAACAACCAAATTCTCGGCTCCCTTCATCCTTGATTTCCAATTCAAATTCCTCTTGTTCTTCACGAAGGTCTTTGCTTATTATGACCGGCGATTAGTGTCGTGTTCCCCAAGAAAACATACTTGAATCTTTGAGGTAAGACCTTGGCACCACTTTTGGTGGTTTCTCGATAGATGGAAAAATTTGTTCAGATTGGTCGGGATAGGCATCCCGCTCGATAGATGCCGAATTGAAGCGTCTTCCGCAGTACATCAACTTGATAATATCTTTAATGGCGTCTATTTTCCTCTGTTTTTCATCTTCTTCACTCAATGCACTAACAGCGAACGTTTTCAGCTCATCGTCCACGAAATTCTCAACAAAGTTCTCAACCAAGGTCAATAATATCAATCATGAAAGCAGTTCGGGATCTTCATCATGCTTCATAGCTTCAAATATATTAAATGTGACTATGTCTCCATCAAATTCGAGGCTCAGCAGACCCTTATCTACATCAATTTTGCTCTAGCGCTTTCATGAATGTTCTTCCTAATAAAATCAAAGATCTTCTTAAAGAGCGAGAATCATCCATGTCAACAACATAAAATCTGCGAGAAAATACATATCATTTACCTTCACAAGAATATTCTCAACAACACCCTCGGGATATGCATTAGACCTATCTCGCTAATTGAATGACAACACCGGTTAAGCAGGCTTTTAAATCCTTATACAGTATGGCATGACATTTATTGATGCGCTAGATCTAACATGACTTTCTCGATCCTCCGATTGCCAATTATGCATGGAATAGTAAACATACCGGATCCTTACACTTTATGGTAATTTTCTTTGAATAACAATGACACATTCTCAATTACTCTAATTTTTGCATCATTCCCAAACTTCATTTTTAGAGCAAAGCTCGTTCAAGAATTTCGTGCACGAGAACTTGTTTAATTGCATCAATCGAGGCAAGTTTATCTCTACCTTCTTGAAAACTTCCAAAATGTCCTTGTCATCCTCTTCTTTCTTGTTTCGTGCCAACTGGAAGGAAATGGAGGTGTAATCAATGATTGAGAATTTGAAACTTTAGGTTCTCCACTTACCTTTGAGGAATTGATCTCTGTGGAAGTCTGTAGCTCCTCATGGCCTTAGGTTTTCTCAGCTTCTTCTCATTTTACTTTCTCATCTTTCTTTTTAGGCTCCGATTCAACTAACATCTTTCCACCCTTAGAATAATAGCGTACACCGTTCTCGGCTGGATGCAACTCCATTTGAGATGGAAGTTTCCTTGGTTATTTTGTATCCGATTCATTTGAGTGGCCAGTTAAGTAATATGTGTGCCCATACTTCCCAACGCGGCTTGCGTTTCTTGCTGGAATGCTTGCTGACTTTGCACCAATTTCTTGACAATCTCACTGCTCTGGGCGAGACTCTTCATGATATCACTTATATTCAGTTCTGCACGAGCGGGATGGGCATACTGACCAGCTTGCGCAGGTTTTTGCGCATAAATTCCAGGCTCTTGCTGATTCCATCTAAAATTTGGGTGGTTTCTCCAGCTTGGATCAAATGTGTTGGAGAAGGATCGTTTCTCCTATATCTTTATGCATTCATATGTTACTCATCTCCAGATCACATGCATGCTTGCTCAGCGCGATTTTCCTGCAAAGTAGGACAAGTATCGATATAATGAGTATTTTGAAGACAAATCACATTTCATCTTCGAGTTTGAGCTACGGCAAAGCCTCTAACTAAGGAAGTTAGAGCATCAATTTTCTCGTTCACTCACGAGTTTTTACGCTATGTGAACCGGTCTCAGAACGATCATCATCCTCATCTTCATATTGTTGTCCATTGGAAACCATGTCAAGAATGAGTTGTGTGGCTTCCTCCAATGTTTTGTTAGTTAAACTTTCCCATAGCGAGATCGACAATCTTCTTATCAAGAGCAGACATACCACTGTAAAAGTAGTTAGTAAGTAATTGATATTCAGAAAATCCATGATCAGGGCATTTACGACACAATTGTTGAAACCGCTCCCAATAGTCAGACAAGCTCTATGTTTTATTTTGCTTAATGCTACTGATAGCCATTCTCAAATTAGCAGCTCTTGATTCAGGGAAGAATTTCCTCAAAAATTGCTCTTCCAAATCATCCCAAGTTTGAATCGAACTAGGAGGAAGATCAAAAAGCCAATCTCGAGCTTTGCCCTGCAATGTGTGAGAAAAAGTTAGCAATTTCAAATTATCTTCAGAAAAACCATTAGGACGTAAAGTGGCGCAAACTAAATCAAACTCGTGAGGTCCTTGTGTGCACTCTCTCGGGTAAATCCTCAAACTTAGGTAGCACTTGAATGAAACCAGTCGTATTTCAAAGATTTTCATTGATAGTTGGCGAGCGATGCACAACGGGCGATTGCTCCTATGGCGCCTAATTCCTTTATCGATTGAGCTCTTGACGGATTAGGATTCACAATGTGCCTCTCGTCACCCATTGAAACTTCAACTATATGTTCAACTTCGTAGTCTAGTGAATTTGATCTAGCACCCTTCTTTAACTCCTCGGTTCTTTTTTCAATCTCAGTAGTCTTCTCGATCTCGATTAAAAATTAATTCACATGCATTTAGAAGAACGAGGCATAAACTAAAAGAAAATAACATAAACAATAATGGCAAACCGAAAATTAGATAGAATCATCGCTAAACCGTCCCCGTCAATCTGCGCCAAAATTTGGTGTGTCGCCACCACGAAAATAATCGATCGACGACAATCGGTATGCCTAAACCGCCTGCATAACGATAAGCAAAATAATCGATCGACACCGATTGGTTTGCCCAAATCACATGAGAACAACGATAAGCAAAATCGCTCCCAAGGACCGGCGAGAATTCTCCTATACTTTCGACCGCAACGTAACCACGAATAAATTGGGATTACTAAAACTAGGAATAATTAAAAACAATAAATAGAAAGATAAATTGAATTTTGATTAAAGAGAAGAAATATTGAGAAAGGTAACAAATGCGTGAAGATATCCCGCAACCAATTAATTCCACCATAGCTCGATATTTTGATCATCGATGCAAAGATAACTTTAACTCATGCAAATAAACCGCTTATGACCACCGAAGGCGCTTGACACGATCTAATCTCTCCTTAGCTTCTCGACAGTGGGAAGGCGCTTCACTAACTATTTCTCTAATTGATCGACAATCGTAAGAGACGCTTATAGATTTAATGAATCGACAAAGACAAGAACTAGAGAAACCCGATTGAAAACCGATAAACTCCGACGCATGATTACCAAATTAAGATTATTATTCCCTTGACCGAAGGTCAATTTACCACTAATCAAACCTAAAGCACGATTCGTGTAATATTCCAAAGAAACGAACGTCTAATTACGATATATTAAACCCGATATTGGGTTTTTACCGGATATTTTATCGTATGACATCGAATTTCTATTTCGATTCAGTATCGTAATAACGAATTCCTTTTTATAATTCACTAAGGATTGTGAATTAAGGAATTGAAAATTTTGAAATAATACGACAGTAATATTTTTACACCAAACGCTGCATCGAACGTCAAGATTTTATGAAATTTTACGGCGGTGAAGCTTGGAATTAATTTCCATCTTAATTCCTATATTAAATGGAATATATTTATTAAGTAAGTGCGAACTTACTACGACCATTTTGAGATGAGTCGATTTTGAGCGTTTTGAGGCGTTTTGAGCGTCGGCGTCTGTAGATCGTTTTGAAAAATGAGTTTAATGCTCGTGAAATTACAATAATTAATTTCCTATTATTATTTTATATAATTACAGTATTATTAAGCATTAAAATAAATTTTTGAATTATTAAAACTCGATATATTTAAAATGGGTTTTCCGAAAACCCTAATTTATTTAATTAGGGTTTTTCACATAAAATGATGCTATTATTTTCTCCTATGCTATTATTTATTATCAAAATCATATGTTATGATATATATGAGTATAATTTGATCGAATTTAACATGAATATCAATAATGGTTGTGAATTATAATTTTTATCTTATTTTCCCTATTTTTCTCGATAAATTCGAATTAATGGCTATAAGATGTTTTAATTATTTTAATGGCTTGTATTTTATATCTATGATCATGTATGATATATATAATGTATTAAGGAGTAAAATAAAATTAATCTCACTTATTTGGAGCCCCTAGTCAGTCGGTCGTCATGCTCCACAAGGCGTGATGTCTTGGCCTTTCTATGGGCGATGCATGAGGAGCCTTTCTAGCCTAATCTAATCATCACAACACTCTACACACTTCAGCCATAATTTCTATTTGTGATGTGTGATGATGTGTAGAGAGAGAGAGAGGATAAAACTCTTCCTCTTCACCCCACTCATTATACACTATCATTCCGTTTGGAACTCTCATTTTTCTCTCCATCTCTCCTTTTCCTTCAGCCATAGCCGAGCCCCATCCTCCCCTTTCGAAATTTCTCTTCCATTTTACTTCATTCAATCACCCAAGCTTGATACTAATATTGTTCTTTGATTCCATTCCATTTCAAAGGTAAAACAAGACACCATAGCTTCGATTTTATCATCCTTTGTTCAAGCAAAATCGTGATGTATATATATATGTGTTTCGAATGCTATATATATATTTGTGTATGCTTTAAATGTTCTATGAATGATCTATGGATGAATATGGTTCTTGATGATTTTTATTTTCAAAAATATGTGAATATATGTTAGAATAATCATATGGTGATGTATATTAAATTTTTGGAATGGATCTAACACATATAGGATGTTTCGAAACTTTGAGCATGTTTAATAAAATTTTCGAAAACCTTATAAAATGATTTTGTAATGACCGATTGTTCTAAAGTATTTTTAGTAATGGATTATTGATCTATGATATGTTTTAAACCTATGGTATGTTAATTAAAATTTTTGGAAAACCCTAGCTATATTTATTAAAAATACCGAGAGCTATTTGTGTTATACCTTAGTGTATAATTTTTATTTTAATCATACAATGGCATATTAATACCCTAGGACCTTGATTATATGTTCCATGATTTATTTAGAATTTTTGAAAATCAAATACTTGATTTGCGAATATTACCGTGAGCTTATAAATGTGTATGTTAGTGTATGATTTTTATTTTGATCATGCAATGGTGTATTAATGCTTTAATATATTAATTATGTGATGTATGATTTTGTTGGAATTTTTGGAAATCAAATGCCAATTTAAATCAAATAAACCGTGAGTTATATGCTCAATAAGGTGATGATTTAATTGGTTTTTTATGATTAAATGATGTTATATTGTTGTACCATAGTATATAATCATAGTATATATTTGTTGGAAATTTTGAAAACCAATTACCTATTGAAAATCAAATAAACCGAGAGCTAAGGCTCCATATGGTGATGATTTCAATTGGTTTGGTTAATGTTATGATGTTACAATGTTATAATATAATGTTTAGTCATGATATGATTTAATTAGAATTTTGGGAATTATTTGATATTTGTTTAGTAATTATTGCGAAAATGCGTGCGTGTTAGCTTATTCATGAATGAATGGTTATGATGGACTATAGGTTATAATTGTGATATATATTAATATTGGGACATTATACTAAGTGTATATCAATTTTGGGAATTTTGGACAATTATCCTAATTTTCAAAATTACCGTAACTATATATATATATATATATATGTTAATAAATGACAAAAAATATCAAATAGATGTTATAAATTCCTATTCTGGACCATAGTGTATAATAATACACTATAATAATTTAGAAAAAATTTCGAAAGTCATTTGGTAATTTTTAATTAATTATCGAGAATTTTCGATAATTATAAGGGTTTTTAAATCCTTTTTAATTCAGTTTAATAATAAATTATATGTCTAATAATTATTTAGACATATTCTGATTTTATAAAATTTTATAAGCATAGATTACTATGTTTGAGACAAACGTTCATTTAATAACGTTTTTAAATAAAAAATACACGTTTTTAATTATTAAAAGGATTAATAATTTCGAAAATTATTTATAAGTCCTTTGATTTGCGTGACAAATCGAGAAATAGGATTTTACGATTTAAATCGATCGAAAAATCTATTTATAAAATGAAATGGTAAGAAATTACTATTTAAAAGTCAAAATTGTTGACTTTGTTGACCAGTGTTGACTTCATTGACTTTTAAAGTCAAATGTACGATTATACGTTCGATAAATACGCAAATACGCGTAAGATGTACTAATTGAGTATAATACCTCATTAGTAAGAAAAGATTTCACAAATGAAATCCTTATCTCGAAAGCGTGCTTATCGTTGAGCGTTTAAGCCGGAAAGGTTAAGCCGAAATAGTTGAACTTATCTCGAAGAATCGAGAACAATTGAATTGAATTACGTGTTTGAAAGCGTGTTGAATTCATTGAGAATTCAATTTACATCGATATAGAATATCGAATTTTATCTTGACTTTGAGAGTCTCGATAAGCGTGACAACATACTAAAATATAAACTTTTGCGTAAAGGTGTGGACACGAGCAGGGCGATTGGGCACCGACAAACAAACAAACCTAGGACTCAATTTACGAATTATAGTCCGGTGGGCTTTTTTCAACCAAAAACGTGACTTTGCTATTCTTCCGAAATGAATTTATCTCTGATTGCTTATTTTCGACTATTGATAAAATGTTACAATATTACACGCCAAAATATTACATTTTGTGTGGATCTATCCGGCGTGAAGGTTGGAACTATATGTTATGAATTTTGTTGGATCGCTACCAACCTTCCTATGAAATTAATATCGGGTCTGGTGGAGGTTAATGCACAGCTAGGATTGGCGTGAAGGTTGGAACGATGTGATTGTTAACGTGTACACTTGAGCGGATCCAGTGTCTTTGTGTGGGCCACGGCCCGTTCGGCGTCGTTGAGGAGGCCTCGCTCACGGCGTTTGAAACGTTGAACATTTGATCTTTGACATTATGATGGTGTGATATCGGGATCGGATCATACACACGAAAATGCTCGGCGAAAGCGATGTTTACAACCGAAAATGTTTTAGTAAGCATAAGGCATTTTAACTAAAACCATGTGACTTACCATGATATTGGCAGTGTAATCAAATTATCAAATGTTTTCGGCATGAGTCCACTGAGTGCAATTTCTTGTACTTAGCCCTGCTTGTTTGTTTTTAAATGTGCAGGTTGAGCTCCGATGATGGTGATGGGGGAAGTGTTGAGGAGTCCGGTGTCCTTGACTGTTTTTATTAAGAATTTGTGGTTTCACCTTGAATACATATCTTCATATATGTATTCACACACTTTCCGCTGCAATCTCTAAACTCTTTTACATTATGTTGACTGTTATGAACTATTGAGGTCCATCAGACCATCATTAAGTCTTTAGGTCTGATGGCCTAAACCTTTTGAATTATTGGGATATTATCTTATTGAACCTGTCAAGCATGCTAGTTATAATTAATGTGTACCTTTATCTTAGTCAGTTGTCCTATAATGCTATTCCTAGTATTAGTCACCCTCCAGTCCGGGCTATCCGGGGCGGGGGCGTGACAGAGTGGTATCAGAGCACGGTTGCTCTTCGAAACCCCAGACCTTTTAAAATTCTAAGTCTAGATCGAGTCACTGGACTTCTAGAAAGCTACCGACTCCTCTCAACACTCCATCACATCGAGCTCAACCGGGAAAAAGTTAACTGATTTCTTTCTCAAACTCATGAAATTAAGAGTTTTGACTGATGAGCAAGTTGAAAGGGGTTTGAAAGAAAATGGAAAAGTTATTTCTTGGGATGAAGGTTATGATATTATGGAAGTACATGGTGGTACTAAGTTGAATGATCAACATGGAATGGATGAATTCATTTTGATATACACGTATGAGTTGACTATGATTATCGTTTTGAAACTTTACTTTTAAGTTCTCAAGTTAGACTTTATTTTCAAACTTCAAAACTTGTTTTCAATGAACGATATGTTATCACGAGGAGAACCTAGACTCTAAGGAGCATGCTCACGTATCGTGAAAGAACATAGAAGTATGAACTTCTCGCCTTACGAGAACAAAGAACGTTAGGAAGAATGAAAGTGACGATAGCCTCGAGCTCGAACGATTTAAAGACGAAGGCAGTGAGAAGGATGAGCGAGGACGACCTCGACGCGAAGATGAGCGACGTCGACATTTCATCACCGCTTGACATGGTGACCGTCAACATGGGTTATGACGTGGACATCAATTACGACTTCAGAATGTTCAGCCTTAACCTAAAGACGTGGATATGGTAGACGTATTACATCGACATACGTCTCGAAGTACATTTTGGCACGATCGCGCAAATTTCCTGCACTGTGCAGTAAATTTGTTTTAGCTATATCTCTTCGTTGGGACTCCGATTTACGCATGGTTTTCACCTGCATACTCCTAACGCACTGATCTTCATTTGTTGTGAAGAACAGAATCTCTAATTCTGTCTCCAGAATACGCTAGAGTCTGTTGAACTTTAGTTCAAATGTTTAGTATAAGACAAGGACCTCATAGCATAGCCTATATATTAAGGCATTATTGGTCTATATGTATACGTTTGGGTAAGACTAAGAAGGTAAGTTGTGATATGTGTTGTACCTTATGATGTTGCCTACCTTATAGATTGTTTAGTTTCAACCTAGTTGCTCCTCGTTATGCTTAAGTTATCCTTGTCTGCTTTTGAGATGACGATAGTTGACTTATGTTAGTTTGATCGTGACAGATGGAGGGGATGAGATATATCGCTCGGAGGAGGATTGGACCACACCCGACCCACGAGGAGGTGATGAGTATTTATCGCTCCATTTGGATGTCTTATTGGAGAGGACTTGGGCGAGTTTCTGGCATATTATCTCCGCCTTTGGAGAGACGCCCGAGCCCATGGCGTGACTGACTATGACGGCATCCGCCGCCTTCTATCTATACTCCCCTATGATTGGGAAGACTATGCCCGGGAATGTTGGATTTGTATACTGAAAGCAGTTTTGGTTGAGCTTGTATACAATGTTTCCTGTTACCACTATTACAATCTCCTATTTGAATTGAATACTTGATTGCATATATCTATGTCCCTTATCTCATATATAAGTTAGATCATACAAGTGTGTAGAAGATCACGTAAGTCTCGTATGATTGGTTAAACAATGAGATATAAAAGTTTCACAACGATACAACTTGAGGACGAGTTGTCGGTATAGTCATGGTATAGATAAGAAGTGACTTGACTTGGTTGCTTGTCTGTCTTTGATGCGTCTCGACGTATTGAAGGATCACGATGAGATGTGTTCTTATATCGGTCGTAGTGAAGAACCAAGATCTCGGTGACTTACGATGATCTAAACCTCGATAAGGTATTAGATGAGTATGAGTTCTTGACCATCACTTTGACTTGTTATGGGTGAGGGTTATATGTTCTAACCTAATATTCTCCGCGTCTTGGGTGGTGGCGGTGCTTGTATGTCATGCTAGTTATCGTGTCGAGTCACCGTATCCGTTTAGGATGATGGCGTCCCTTAAGAGCTCAAAGGTTTATTGTACTAAACCCCGCAGTTGAGTTAGCTCAAGTACAATAATAAGGTTGAGTGGTACTACTTAAGAAATGAAGATATTAATTATTTTAAGCGATCGATTGCTATAAATAATTAATGGACGTCTGATATCTTAAATCTGAGGATTCAGTAATGTCTAAGTGCAAGCCCGACTCAACTTCGGTAATAAAGGGGTAAGTCGACATTTATTCTCTAGTGGCATGAATAAATGTTTATAAATTAATTTATGTTACGGGTGAACATAAGATAATTAATTTATTTGAGGCCCATCTTTATTTCTTGCATTTGATCCTGGGTCGGCCCACCAGTCCCTTTAGCACAAGAAAATCGATTGCCCCTATGTGCTCTCTATGGCAAGATTTTATTCTCTTTATCTATAAGGATATTATTATATTTATGGGATATGCATAAATCCTTTCCTTGTGGGATTATGGTAATGCATTATAAATATAAGGTAGAGATAAAGTCTAGGTTAATGCTCATTAATCCTACACAAATTTTCGGTAATCTCATAGTGATTGAGAGAGAATTTTCGAGATCATTGTGAGAGTATTGGGTGATTTTCGAAGCATTCTCCATAGATCGACCTCACTCGGCGTTGGAGATTGGGCAACCGGGATCTGATCCGTAAGGTCAAAGCACGAGTCTCGACCGTTTGATCCGTTCATCCGTTCGATCGACCCTCGGATCCAAAGTAAACACGTGAAAACCCCTACATGTTGCAATTAATTATATAGACGCATGCTAGGTTTATAATCAATGTATGGTGAATTAAATATCGAAGATAGATCCTCGGGTGAGGCTGAACATATGTCATCCCTACAATTGGTATCGAGCACGGGATCGAAATTGGCTCTGTTGGATTAATTCACGTTCGATTATTACGTTCACTTAATTAATTGTGGATCTTTCGTTCATCGTGGCTCGTTTTTGTTTTTGTTGGGTTTGTTTTTCACCAGAAAATCCGTGGTTAGATTAGATTTTTCATGTAAATCTTATCCGTAAAAGAAGAACGAAGGCAAAGCAAAAAAAAAAATGAGACGACGAAGAATCGCCGAGGCGGGCGCTTGGCGGCCCTCGGCGCCGTGCGCTGTCCTCGGCGTCTCGGCGGCAGCGGCACCATCGGGCGGCGAGCTTGGGGCTCGCCCTCGTCGGCGCTTCGGTGGGAAACCTCAGCGTGGTCGGGCGGGCGGCGGGCGCGCGACTTTCGCGTGGGTTCCTCGGGCGCTCGGCGAAACCGCTCGAGAAACCTCAACGAGGTCTCGGCACGTCTTGTGGCCTTCGGCAACAAGGCGAGACCTGCGCTGCAGGCACCCTCGGCGGGCGCGCCGCGGCGGTCTCGGCGGCGCTCGGCAGCGCCACGCGCGCTATCGTCGGAAAACTTCAGGCGTGCTCGGCGGGGGTGCCTGACAGGCGGCGCGAGGCGCGAATCTCGCGAGACCTCGCCGGCTCGGCGGCCTCGGCTTCGAGACTCGTGCAGAAACCTCAAAGTCACCGGGTTTTCTCGGCGGAGTGGGCGGCGGCGGTCTTTGGGCGCGCAGCGCATGGGCTGCCCTGCCGCGGCCCGGCCCTCGGTTGACCCGGCCCGTTTGTTGCAGGTCGGCCCGACCCGGGTTCGGCCCTGACCCGTTTATTAGCCCAGATCCGTTTTTCCGGCCCGAATCCGGTTTGTGAATCCGTCCGTGCCCGTGAGCGCGAGGCCCGTTTTGAGATTTAATTACATACTTTGCAATTCTATGTAATAGATTAGGCATGAAAGTGCGGGTTCCACGAGTGAGCCACGATGAGCGTTTTATTTTATTTTTATCGTTCATTGCATGTCGTGGTTGTTTAAATTATCGATGGCATGCTATGTATGTTTAAATTACGTGAGACAAACCATTATGTGTTTTCGTAATTGGATGCGCATAGTAAGCATGCTAGGTTTATCGCGTTTATCAAGCATATTTTAGAATTCTGCGAGCATGTTTTACATGTTGAGTTCTATAGAAAAGCATGCTAGGATTACGTGATCTCGCATGGACAAACCTTTTGAATAAAAAGACTAAGCCAAGACAACCCGACAAATTGATTTTTTTCAAATTAAAATGTCGAGACCTCCACTTTTTGATCTCTAAACAAAGTGAGGCATGCTTTGTGAGTAATCGCTGCAGCGTGGCTTGCTTGCACTTGTTTATCATAAGTTTGTTAGATGAGATTTCTAAATAAAACATTTTAAATCTATTGAGAAGTGGGAGTTTCATGTAAACGTCCACACGCGTGGCTTGCATGTGCGATTTTCATAAGTTCTCTAGAGATATATATAAAATGAGATAACAAAAGAATTTGAATTGGGCGGTATGGTCTAGTGAGTATGCCAATTCTAAAATTCATTTCTATTTGTTAAAATGTGGTCATTGCTTAGACATCACCTCGAGTACAACTTCCCGAAGTCCCTTCTTGCGATAGTGATGTGGTCTAGTAAGGTCCAATCGTTAATTTCATTTTCATAAGGTTTAGTTGACATGGATTGAAATTAAGCGACTAAAAGGTATATTTTAGTGCAGTCGAGGGTTCGTGTGTAGCGTCCACACAGCGTGGCTTGCATGTGGGATTCCTTGGGCGATTGGAGGTTTCAATTAATATTGTTTTATCAAAGGTTAAAATATTATTATTACTGAATTATGTGCGATCGTATGCTTATGTGTTTTTTCATTATCGTTTCGAGATATGTCTCTTACATCGATTATCAATATGCTCGCTTTAAAATCCTTATCCGGTCCAAATTTTATCGAGTGGAAGCGTAACATTGAGAATGTTCTTCTTGCAAGATAATTTATTTGTACTCATTGCACCCGTCCCAAGCCTCTAGGCGATTTATCTCATCGATGAGGAGCGCAAGGAGCACGAAATGGGACAAATCAAGCAGAATGGCAAAGTGCCTTCTTTTGGTCACCATGTGCAGTCCTGCGACTCAAAGCATCAAGAGATGGAAGATGCGCCACGATATGGCTAAATCTTATGAAATCGTATGAGAGTCGGACGAGAATCGTTTGTCGTAATTTGAAAAATCAATAATGTCGAGTTCAATGAAGGAAAGTGATTGATGCGTGACCATGTAGAGCAAATGATCAATCTCTTGGAGGCTCGAGTTGGTTGGAGGATATATTGATGACATAGTCGAATCGATATGATCCTCAACACTTTGCCCAAGTCTTTTGATGACTTCCGTTATAGAACAATCCTTTATGATAAGAGTTATACTCTAGATTCATTGCGAGAGGATCTAGTAGCGGAAGAGCGTAAAATGGGTAAGGTGCATTTCTTTAGCACGCACCTCAAAGAAAACCACCGCTTTATCAAAGATGAAAAGGAAAGTGGAATTCAGGGATGCTAAGGCTAAAGAAAAGAGTGGGAGAATACAAAGGCTCTACCAGCGGTTTGAAAAAGCGAAAGGAGAAGGGCAAGTGCTTCAGTGGGGTGAGGCCCGGGCATTGGAGGCTAAGTGCCCAAGCTCGAGGCTCAGTGCGCCATTGCTTTAATAGAAACATGTTTAGCGACTTGTTCTACCCATTCTTGGGTAGTGAACACAGGTCTGTTGATCATGTTTGTTACACCTGCGAGGGTTCTGCGACAAGGGAGGCTGTTTGATGGCGAGATAACGATCTCCATGGGCAGCAGCGAAAGTCGAAGTGTTGCGGTTGGAGATGTTTCTTTATGTTTTGGGACAACAGTTTTAGTTTTGAAAGGCGTTTTATATGTGCGGATTTTCAGTGGAACCTTGTTTCTGTTTGAAATTATTTACTCATGGATATTACATTATTTTTGATAGTGGTGTTTCTATCATAAGAAATGACGAAGTTATACGTGTTGGCACTTTATATAATTAAGCTTTATACTATTTACGCAAAACATAATACCTATAACTATGTTGTATCTTCATCAAACCCTAAAAGAGAAAGTTTTCTTCATGAGATGACACTACTTTTCTCTGGCATCTTAGATTAGGTCACATCAATCTAAATAGGATCAAAGCGGCTAAGAATGGGCGTTGGGTAATCTCACGGTTACTCGGTTCCCGGTCTGCGAATCCTCATATAGAAGGTAAGATGTCGACCGGACCCTTCAGCGAAGGGTTATAGAGCGAAAGAAATGATAGAGCTAGTCCATTCGACTGTGTGGACCATGTCCACTGGCTCGTGGAGAATGCAGTATTTTGTCACTTTCATTGTGATTACTCGAAGGTGCGGATAAGTATACCGCTTCACCAAGTCAGAATGCTTTGAGAAATTCAAAGAGTTTAAGGCGAAGTGGAGCGAAGCTAGGTAAGAGTATCAAGTCATTGCGGTGCGATCGCGGTGGCGAATACCTCGATGTGAGTTTATGGACTATCTAGTGAAGTGTGGGATTACATCCCAACAAGCCTTCACAGGCACACCTGCAAAAAATGGTGTGTCGGAGGCGAAAGAAATAGGACTCTTTTGAAATGGTTAGATCTATGATGAGTTATGCTACATTGCCTATTTAGTTACGGGGTATGCCTAGAAAGCAGTGACATACTTGCTAAATCTAGTACCATCGAGTTAGTCGAAAAGACCCCTTTGAGTTGTGGTTTGGTATGAAGCCCGTTTAAACCACATAAGGATATGGGGCGATCCGACTGCGTCTTTGAACAAGAAGGGCGACAAGTTGGAGGCTAGATCCGACGCAAGCTGTTTATTGGCTATCCTAGAGGAGCGAAAGGTGGTTTATTCTATAGTCTAAGGATCGGAAGGTCATTATTAGCACTAATGCTCGATTCTTAGAAGAGGACTACATGAAAATCATAAATCCAAAGTTGAAATCATTCTTGAGAATTAGAAGATGATCGTATTCCACCACCGATTAGGCGAAAGGTGCGAGATGTCGAGTCTAGTGGGAGGATCGACACGGATACTTCAAGAAATTGAAGTGGGTCGAGTTCCACTTGAGATACCGACCGTATGCAGTGGTACCTACGACAAGAAGTTGTGCAAGTTAGAGAACCACAAGTTCTGCACCCACCGTTGCCATTGTGCTGTGGCGCCTCGTCGTAGTGGGAGGGTTGTTCGTCAACCCGAAAGCGATTTATGTTAAATGGGTGAATCTTGGTTTACTCCCGGAAGCGAACAGGCAATAATCAACCCATGGACATCTGAGGAGGCGATCAAGATATTGATGCAAGATCATGGCACACCGCTATGGACTTAGAAATGGAGTCCATAACGGCTATGGATGATATGAAAGACACCTCTACCGGATGGCAAGGAAGCCGTAGGTAGTAAGTGGATATCTGAGAGGAAGAGATTCCGATGGAGAGGTTTCGACTTTTAAAGCCGAGGCTTATGGCGAAAAGGGTACTCTCAGATTGAGGGCATCGATTTCGATGAGACCTTTTACGCTGTAGCAATGCTCAAGTCCATCGAATTCTTACGGCCATAGCAGCCCACTTGAACTAGAGGTTTGGCAAATGGATGTTAAAACCGCTTTTCTAAGCGGTTACCTTGAGGAAGGTAGAGACATCTATGTCAAACAACCCAAGGTTATGTGGTGAAGGGTGAAGAGCATCTAGTATGGAAGCTTAAGTCCATTTATGGACTTAAGCGAACCTCAGTCATGGAACTTACGCTTTGACGAGGTGGTGAGTCCCATGGATTACCAGTTACTAGCGAGAGTTGTGTGTATTGGTTAGATGTCAACGGTGATGTGGTATTTCTTGCACTTTATGTAGATGACATCCTTCTAGTTGGCAACAACGTGAAGTATTATCGAGGCGTAAAGAGTTGGCTATCCGATCGATTACAAATGAAAGACTTAGGAGATCAGCGTACATTCTTGGGATCAAGGTTTGCCGAGATCGCAAGAAGAAAATGTTGAGCTTATCTT
This sequence comes from Salvia rosmarinus, assembly GCA_036937905.1. Classification (NCBI taxonomy): domain Eukaryota; kingdom Viridiplantae; phylum Streptophyta; class Magnoliopsida; order Lamiales; family Lamiaceae; genus Salvia; species Salvia rosmarinus. The sequence continues at coordinate 71,370,324 of CM072814.1, forward strand.
AGGCGTCTTACATTGATACTGTGATTACTCGTTTTAGTATGCAGACCGCCAAAAAGGATTGCTACCTTTCGGACATGGCATTCCTTTATCTAAGACGCGATCACCTATGACGCAAAGGAGATAGAGGAAATGAGACAAGTTCATACGCTTCAGCGTGGAAGTCTCATGTGCAATCTTATGCACGAGGCCGATATCCGCTATCACGGTAGCATAGTAGCTAGATATCGATCTAACTCGGACAAGCTAATTGAATTGCGATAAGCATATACTCATGTACCGAAAAGGACTCGAGATTATAGGCTGGTTTACCATGCGAGATAGTCTAATGCCTTTGGGTTATCTGAGACTCGGTTTCCAGTGACCGTGATGAGAAAAGTCTACCTCGGGCTATGTGTTTACCTTGGGAGGTGGAGCCGTATCTGGCGGAGTGGAAGCGGCGATGCATTGCGGACTCTACCATGGAAGCCGAATATGTAGCCGCCGGAGGCTTCTAAGGAGGCTGTATGGTTCAAGAACTACCTCGTGGATCTAGGTGTGGTACCGGTTTGCCCAAGAGTATCATAGTTTCTTGTGATAACTCGGTGCGATGTGGCTCGAAGGAACCACGGATCCACAAGCGACCAAACACATAGAGAGAAAGTACCATGTCATCGAGAAATCGTTAGGCGGTGGCGTGCTGATTGAAAAGATTGATACAACGAAAAATCTAGCGGATCCATTCACGAAGAGCCCGCCGCAAAAGTCTTCGATGGACACGTTAGAGGACTTGGATTGCGCTTGATGGCACCCACTTAGAAAGGAAACTTTTGTATAAGTGGGAGAAGCAAAGTGATGGTTGTTTGTAATAGCTAGTAGAGACACATTGTATACTAAAAGTTTGCTATAGTATAAGTGGAAGATTGTTGGATTTGTATCTTTGAAAGCGGTTTTGGTTGAGCTTGTATACAATGTTTCCTGTTACCACTATTACAATCTCCTATCTGAATTGAATACTTGATTGCATATATCATGTCCCTTATCTCATATATAAGTTAGATCATACGATGTGTAGAAGATCACGAAGTCCGTATGATTGGTTAAGCTTTAAGAGATATAAAAGTTTCACAGTTGAGACAACTTGAGGACGAGTTGTCGGTATATAGTCATGGTATAGATAAGAAGTGACTTGACTTGGTTGCTTGTCTATCTTTGTGCGTCTCGGCGTATTGAAGGATCACGATGAGATGTATTCTTCTATTTGGCCGTAGTGAAGAACCAAGATCTCGGTGACTTACGATGATCTAAACCTCGATAAGGTATTAGATGAGTATGAGTTCTTGACCATCACTTTGACTTGTTATGGGTGAGGGTTATATGTTCTAACCCAATATTCTCCGCATCTTGGGTGGTGGCGGTCTTGTATGTCATGCTAGTTATACATGTCAGTCACCGTATCCGTTTAGAATGATGGCGTCCCTTAAGGAGCTCAAAAGGTTTATTTTACTAAACCTGCGGGTTGAGTTAGCTCAAGTACAATAATAAGGTTAAGTTGTACTACTTGAAATGAAGATATTAATTATTTTAGCGGTCAGATTGCTATAAATAATTAATGGACGTCTGATATCTTAAATCTGAGGATTCGTAATGTCTAAGTGCAAGCCCGACTCAACCCGGTAATAAAGGGTAAGTCGACATTTATTCTCTAGTGGCATGAATAAATGTTTATAAATTAATTTATGTTACAGGCTGAACATAAGATAATTAATTTATTTGAGGCCCATCTTTATTCCTTGCATTTGATCCACAGGTGGCCCGTCAGGCCCTTTAGCACAAGAAAATCGGCGCCCTATGTGCTCGCTATGGCAAGATTTTATTCTCTTTATCTATAAGGATATTATTATATTTATGGGATATGCATAAATCCTTTCCTTGTGGGATTATGGTAATGCATTATAAATATAAAGTAAGAGATAAAGTCTAACAATGCTCATTAATCTACACAAATTTTCGGTAATCTCATAGTGATTGAGAGAAATTTTCGAGAGCATTGTGAGAGTATTGGGTGATTTTCGAAGCATTCTCCATAGATCGTCCTCACTCGGCGTTGGAGATTGGGCATCAGGGATACTGATCCGGAAGGTCAAAGCACGAGTCTCGGCCGTTTGATCCGTTCATCCCGTTCGATCGACCCCTACGGATCGAGGTAAACACATGAAAAACCTACGTGTTGTAATTAATTATATAGGCGCATGCTGGGTTTATAATCAATGTATGGTGAATTAAATATCGAGATAGATCCTCGGGTGAGGGCTAGACATATATCATCCCTACGGGGAAGTATCGGGGATTATATCTACCGGCGGTGGCGGCTATGACTTGGTGGGAGATTTACCCGTTCATAAGTCACTTGACTTACGTGTACGGCATCTATGGGGCAGCACCGAGAGGACCTCCTCCTCCCGGGGAGTACACTGGCGGGATGAGTCGCGAGTGGCTATACGGAGGTTCCGAGGCGATTCGACCCGATCGTGCCTCCATTCCTTTTGGCGAGGCGGGCCCTTTGCTTGGAGAGGCGACCGCCCGTAGCTTTGGGAGAGCTGTGTTCCTCCTCTACCTCTTGGACACCCGTCGTCCACGATACCACCTCCACGCCTATGGCCCCATCCGTACCACCGGTCGAGCCTTGGCGAACAGTAGCGGATGAGGGTAACGAATGACTCGAGATGGTTATAGCAGATCCGCTATACCTACGGCCCGATCCGCCATGACTATGAGCTCTATGGCAGCAGCGACTTCAACCCCATGTGGGACATACCGATGGTGGAAGGCGATGGGCGGGACCATCAGTACGACCGCGAGGATGATTACGATAGTGAGGGCGATTCAGGAAGAGGAAGATCCAGGAGGACGATCGGTGGGAAGATGCGATCGAGGCTTTCTTTGAAACCTAGATAGACTTTTATTATGTTTAAGCTTATTACATTCCTTCTTTCTTTTGTGTATGGGTTTTTGATGGAACTAGAACCTTGACTTTTGGAAGGCCGTGTGGGCCGGGATTTATGTTTTGTTTATGGCTCATTGGTTTTGAACATCCTGCCTATGGCAGAAAATTTTGATATATATATATATATATATATATATATATATGACCCTGAATAGGGCTTTTGCGGCAAATTATGTTTGTTAAGGGTGAAATATTTTGTTTAGAAATCGTTTTGCAATAAGGCCATGATAGTGTTATGTATGTTAAGCTATGGAAGGAATAAGTGTTTGATGATTACTGTTTTATATGATGCCTCAGAAGAAATCGGGCGAGGAACCCGAGGCCGAGGTCGGGAAGGCTAGAGGAAGGGTAGAATCCCGAACAAGAAGGCGAGGACATTCCCCAACCACCACCTCACTGACCCGATCGCGGGATCGAAGAGTTGTTCTGGCGAACCCACCTACCTTTAATGGAAGGGTAACCCGGAGGCGGAACAATGGGTCCGAACCATTGAGCGGATCTTTAATTTTCTCGATGCACGACAGGGAGCGATCGTCGTGTAGCTTTCAATTAAATGGACCCTTGATTTACGGTGGGAGGCCGGGAAAAGACCTTCTGGCGAAGTAACTAGAAGAGTTCTCATGGGAGGACTTGAGAGGAGGTGTATGAAATACATACCAAAAGCTATAGAAAGAGAAAGGGCGAGAATTTTCATCTTGAAGCAAGAAAAGTTATGCAATGACCGATTATGATCGCGTTTCTGCGAGATGTCGAGTATGCACCCGAGGCGGTGAACAGACTTGAAAATGTCGGAAAAGTTTAGAGTCGGGGCCGAGGATGGAGATCTGGATGTCTCTTGCCGCCCATGGAGACGACTTACAGAAGCTCTTGCGAGCTTTAGATATTGAAGACAGCGTCCGAAGATAAGTCGGTGTCGGCTCGGACACACGATGCTTTCTGAGACGGAGGAAAATGAAGTGGGAACCCAATCGCGGCAATCATAGCGGGGAGGCTATGAGCATAAAGCCTGGCGATCACGGCGAGGCACGAGGTGCGGCCGAGCGAAGCCGGAAAAGGCGCTTTTGCTCCACCGTGAGAGCCGCGAGGAACAAATAAGAGGCACCTCCATGCCCTAGATGCCATAGGGTGCACAAGGGTGTCTTGCGGAAACGTGGTGGCTGTTTCAAGTGCGGGGCAAAGGGCATTACATGACAATTGCCCAGCGACACGTCCGGATATAAGGCCGAACCAACCCGGCAATGTCCAGCCACTAAGGGCTATCGATTCCAGCCCAACCTCGGCAACTCGGTGGCAACAACCCCAAGCAAGTGGCGCGGCAACCATTAATGGCGACAACCAAGCAACGGCAACCCCATAGCGGCGGTGGCGGATCGCAACAACAAGGCGGCAACCACCGCGACCGCGCCTAACAGCGGCACAGGCGGCGGCCGGCCGCGAATCGACAGGACCAGCGCCCGTCGGCCTCGGTAGGCTCGGGGCTAAAGCTTCTGCTACCACGGATAGGACATTCGTAGGAAGCATATTCTTAGTGATCCTTTTGGGTTGCTTATTTTCCTCTAGAGGCGTAAGCGTGATAGGGAAAATTAGTAATCAACTCGCCGCAATTATGTGGCGAAGTTGTTGGTTATATATGTGATCTTCTGTCTTATGCGGATTAAAGCGGTTAGTAATAAGCGGGATAAACATCGTTTTGGATAGGATTGGTGCATCCCTAGGGTTAGTCTTTCTTCATCGTTATCTTCGTGTTTTCATTGTGTTTTTTATATATTTACGTTTGGTTACCTTTGCTTTGGATTAATTTCGAAGCCTAAAACCTCTCACCTTTATACGTGGCGAATAATGATGAATAATCGTTGAGCTAGCTTCTATGTTTTCGTGAGACAATCTCGTGGATCGATGCTTAACACCCCATACTTACACTTTTACGTGTGAAAAGGGCGATCAAATTTTGGCGCCGTTGAAGGGTTGTTAAGATCACATAGGAATAATTTGTGATTTGGATTTATTAATTCAAGTTATATATATATATTATATTTATTTATTTTTGTCGGTGCTAAATTCTCTCGTTTCTCGGGTGGTTTATCGTACAAGATCTCGGGGACCTCACGAAATATTATTAGATCCAGATCGAAAGCTCTCAAAGGAGAAGAGGGCGAGAGAAGGCGAGCTGCAATGGCGGCCAATCCACGAGCAGGGCATTCATCCGAGCAAGTTGCACGTATGCTAACCGACTTTCTGAAATGCGGTCGGATAGACGAACATGAGAATCATTGTCCACTGCTCCGGAGGAAAGACCTCGAACCACATGTACCGACGTCCTACCGAGCAGGTTCCAAGGAGGCGGTTGGGGCCCTGCGTAGATCTGCAAATAATTTTGAGCTCAAACCGCCCCGATCGGTATGGTCGAGGAGGCGGTTTGGGGAGGAGTCACGGAAGACCGAATGCACATCTCGAGACCTTTCGATATTTGTGACACCATCAAAGCAGAATGGGGTGCCACAAGACACGATCCGGATCGACATGTTCGGTTTCTCGCTTGTGACGGTGAAGATTGGTTCGAAGTTTGGACCGAGTGGCATCGACACTTGGGGAAACTTTGTGAGAAGTTTCTTCGAAATACTTTCCACGCGTGAAACATGAAGATCATCGCGAAATCTCTCATTTTGCCAAAACCACGACGAATCATTATTCGAGGCATGGGAGAGATTCAGAGGTCTATTGAGACGATGTCCACAACATGGGTTCTCGAGGAGCAACAAATCCTGCAGTTCTACGGTGGGTGACATGGCGGGCGAGGAGCATGGCGGATCGTCGGCGGAGGGTCGCTTATTGAACCGACCCGGTCGGCAGGCAGGCCGTGTTGTAGAAGAGATGGCGACCAACAGCTATCAATGGCCAACGGAGAGAACGCCATCGTTCAAGCATTCTTTGTTGAGTGATTCAAAATATGACGATCTCATGAAGAAGTTCACTCTTTGAAGAGTCGATTGAGACGCAGAACGTCGACCACATCAATCGGAGGTCGTTCAATTTCCAACAACCTTCAAGCAGCTTCATATTGATTCGATTCAAGAGCCGAGGAAGCCAAGTCTCGAAGACATGATGAAGCGGTTGGTTGTAAGCAACCAACAATTGGCAACGAATCAAAATTGTTCATCGGCAACAAGGCGAAAGATAAATCATTTGGAGTCCTTTGTGACGGCTATGGGGAAGCACATAAAGATGTTAGAGAATCAAATTGGTCGAATAGCCGTGCAAGTGAATGCCTTCTGAAGACGGGCCATTTCGAGTAACACGGAGGTGAACCCAAAGAGTCGATGCTTTGCTATCCGGACGAGGTGAGCGAGCCTGCAGAGCCCTACCGGGAAGAAGAGCATGAAAGCACACCGACACGTAAACTTCGCGACCGAGCTCGCGACCGCGAGCCCGATCGCGAACCATCCGAACTTTTCCCACGAAGCCGCGATCGAGCACGCGTCCGCCGCACCCGACCGCGAGTCATCCGAGTATCCGCGCTAGAGTTGTTCGCGGCGACCAGCAGCTCCCGAGCACATAAGCTTCAAGCCGCGAGGAAGGAGTCGGCATGCAGCAGCACTCCTCGCGACCTACCAATGATCGCGAGTCGACCGCGAGCAACCCCGAAGCAAATCCTCGCACGTACACTCCTCGGTCCGTTTAAGTCGACTTGTCAAGTCGAAATATGACGAGGAGTTTGCTCGTTTCAAAGAGGTTTTGAAAGTTGAGATAAATTTGCCTCTCTTTGAAGCTGCCGCGAAACATGCCGCTACATGAAATTCTTAAAGGCAGCTTGCAAGCGAGAGAAACTTGGGAAATTAGAAAATTTCCCTATCAGAAGCAATCTGCCCGTCTTGCAAAGGAAGCTCCTCTGAGCGAAGGATCCGGCGGTTTCACGTTAGAGTGCGAGATCGCCGGCGAATTTTCCAAATGTTTTGTGCGATGCGGGGCGAGCATCAATCGATGCCGTTGAGCGTATTCAACCGGCTACACCTAGGAAAGATGAAGCCGGCGAAGATTTCGCGATGATGGCTGACCGATCGGTCACATATCCAAAAGGTATCGTCGAAGGCGTGTTGGTAAGAATTGGGATTTTGTTTTCCTGCGACTTTGTTATTTTAGATATTCCGAATTCAAACAACAACCACTAATCCTTGGTAGACCTTTTCTAGCAACTGGTCGTGCGTTGATTGATGTGCGGAAGGAAACCTCACGTTTCGTGTTAACGATGAGGAGCTCAAAATTTCCATATCTGACGCCATCAAGCAACACGGCGTTGGAAAGTCGGAAGATTGTTGCTCGATCATAGCTGCTGCTGCACTCCGTCTCATGCTTAGAGGTACTCGACCAATCGAGGTGTCTCGTGAGAAGAAAGAAGTGGACTCGGCATGGAACTCGAGTGTTTCGTTCAAGTTTGGGGGCCCTTCCATAGTCGGTGGTGGAGATCCGTAAATCACGAAGTTTAGAAGGTTCCACAAGTCGGGAAAGATGTCTATTGCTACTAAAGCGCCGATTAGCGAGGTTAGTGATGGTCTAGCTAAAGGCGTTAAAGTAAGCACTTGTTGGGAGGTAACCCAACGTTTTCTTTGTTTTGTTTTCGTGTTTTGTCGTGTTTTTCGTTTGCGTTGTTTTGTCGTGTTTCGCTTTTCTTTTCGTTTCGTATACGTCGATCAACGAGTTAAGTGATGTGTTAATCCATGTGGCCAATGACGATAGAAAATTTTTGTGAAATTTAATGATAGTGCACATGATATGTTAGAAAATACGCATGAATGACGTGAGATGGCTTAGGCTTGTTGTTTTCACCATTTGCTTAAACCGAGACTTGAGCTTCACTTTGTAAAACATATTGATCTGCTTTTAATTGTGTGATATCATGCATGTGATTATCTTCTAGAACTTGCCGTTCTTACGTATCGAGGCTATGATATGTGTTTAATTTGGAAAGGATAAAGGCCATCTTTGTTAACCACATATTCACCCAAACACTAACCCGATGATATATACCATTTGTCGCCTTCTTTGAGCCTTTATTAGACTTTTCTTTCGATTAACCCGATGATAGGAGGTGAGGATGGATATGGGAATAAAAAGGGTGAAATTTTGATGTAGTTATGATGAGAAAAGTTTCGTTTAGAAGAATACATACGTGGTGAAGAAGAGTACCTTTGTTGTGAAAGTTAAACCTATAAGCTCTAGAAAAGAAAAGAAAAGAAAAATGTTAAGTTCACTATGAGCGTTGAGCATAAAGGGTCTTTAATCAAGTATAGGTACCTTATGAGGCATAAAGCGTCAATTTAGCATGTTGGGAAAGAAGAGAAAATGGACAAAATCCATATGTGTCTAAATATATAAATGGTGGTGCTTGGAGCTTACTTGAGTCACTTAGCCATATATTATCCTACCTTAACCAATGTGCCTACATTATAACCTATCAAAAGACCTTTTGATCCTTATTTGAACACATTTGTGCGGTGGAGATGTTAGAAGCAGCAAGCCTATGGTAAGATGTTGTATTGCATTGATCGTTGAGTGTATACCGTCCCTTAATTTCTTTATGAGTTTGAGTGTATCCTATATATTCTACACACATGCCGTTGTGAGGTTGAAATAAATGAGCTTTTGCCCTCGATAGTTGTTTGCGTTGAGTGGACTAACGTCGTCATGTGCACTAATGTTTTGGCGTTGATATGTTTGGAGGCTAGAATGGTTATCCTCTTTCTCGCTCGTTGATCTTCGTTTGTCTTCTGCTTACGCTTTTGTTTGAGGACAAACAATGCTTTAAGTTTGGGGGTTTGATAAGCGCGCATTTTACGTTTATAGTTGATATTTGAAGATGAGTTTAGCTTTCGTTTAATGTGCGTTTATGTATCGTTTCTTAATGTTTCATCTATTTCTAGAAGATATTGCTCTTGGGTGTTATTTTGGTGTTTTGTAGGTTTATGTGTTGAAAATCGAAGCAAGGAGCGAAGCACGAACAAAATGAACAATCATCGGTTTAGCGACCAGCCTGGCGGTCGCTAGGCTGGTCATGAGCAAACCAGCGCCCGGAGAGCGCGGCCGCGACCTCGTGCCATGGCGAAGCTAGCGTCGAGAACTCAGCTGGGCGATTTCTCGCGACCACTTCATAAATCTAGCGACCGTGGCAGGTCGCCATCAGCGGTAGCGAGGCGATCACGAGACTTACCTCGCGACCGCACCTAGCGATCGCGAAGGGTGGTCAGCGACGCGCGGCGAAGGAAAATTAGGGTTTGGGGTGTGCCTATATATATAATAACGCCGCCTCAGAAGACACCTAAACGCCCCGGACTATTTTATTCAGTTTTCCTCGGTTTTTTATAGCTTTTAGTCTTTAATCTTCCTTTAGTTTAATTCTAGTATTGTTTTTCGTTGTTCTAGTTTAGTTTATCCTTTCGTTATCGATCGGAGCGTTTTGTCGATCGTTTTCGTCGTTTTCGTTAGTTAGCTAAGTTGGATTCAAGACCAACCATTGTTCATCAACGCTTCCCTACGGGTTTTATATATTTAATTTCCGTTTTATGATTAATTAGTATTTCATTCCGTTTATTATGTCGGCTGGTTTTCGTTCTAATCTAGGGTTTGCATGATTCGATCCTATATGTTGTGATTCACGCTATTGTTATTTACCTTCGGGCATTGATTCATGATTGATTGTGCTTATTTATATGTGTTGATTTACGATCAATCTTGATGCATATCTGGTTATCGGTTAATTACGTAATTGTATTAATTGTCGATCGTTATCGAATGCATAATCTGAATGAGCGCGAGTCGTGGCGAGATAGGACATTCGTAGGAAGCATATTCTTAGTGATCCTTTTGGGTTGCTTATTTTCCTCTAGAGCGTAAGCGTAATAGGGAAAATTAGTAATCAGCCCCATGATTATAAATGGCGAGTTGTTGGTTATATATGATCTTACATGTATGCGGATTAAAGCGGTTAGTAATAGCGGGATAAACATCGTTGTGGATAGGATTGGTGCATCCCTAGGGTTAGTCTTTCTTCATAGTTATCTATCGTGTTTTATTGCGTTATTTATATTTACATTTGGTTACCTTTGCTTTGGATTAAATTCGAAGCCCTAAACCTCTCATCCTTTATACGTGGCGAATAATGATGAATAGTCGTTGAGCTAGCTTCTATGTTTTAAGTGATCTGATCTACGTGGATCGATGCTTAGCTTACCCTATACTTACCTTTGCGTGTGAAAAGGGCGATCAAATTTTTGCGTCGTTGTAGTATAGTGGTAAGTATTCCCTTTCACGCCGGGTGACCGGGTTCGGTCCCGACAGCGCGCCAAAATTTGATCGCTCTTTTTCACGCAAAGGTGTAAGTATAGGGTGGCGAGTATCGTATCCACGTAGATTGTATCACGAAACATAGAAGCTAGCTCGGCGATAATTGATATTATTCAAGCACAAATAAAGGATGAGAGGTTTAGGGGCTTCGAATTTAATCCAAAGCAAAGGTAACAAACGTAAATATAAATAACGAATAAAACACGATAGATAACTATGAAGAAAGACTAACCCTGGGATGCACCAATCCTATCCACAACGATGTTTATCCCGCTTATTACTAACCGTTTAATCCGATATGAAAAGATCACATATATAACCAACAACTTCGATTCGACAATTGCGGCGATTGATTACTAATTTTCCTATTACGATTCGTCTAGAGGAAAATAAGCAACTCGAAAGGATCACTAAGAATATGCTTCCTACGAATGTCCTATCTCGATTCACGACTCAAGCGTTCATTATCATGCATTCGATAACGATCGACAATTAATACAATTACGTAATTAACCGACAACTAGATATGCATCAAGATTGATCGAAATCAACACATATAAATAAGCACAATCGAATCATGAATCAATGCCCGAAGGTAAATAACAATAGCGAGAATCACAACATATAGGATCGAATCATCAAACCCTGGATTAGAACGGAAAACTAGCGCGGACATAATAAACGGAATGAAATACGAATTAATCATAAAACGGAAATTAAATATATAAAACCCGTGAGAAGCGTTGGATGAACAATGGTTGGTCTTGAATCGATCTTAGCGAACGAGCGGAAACGACGGAAAACGATCGGACAAAACGTTCCGATCGATAACGAAAGGATAAACTAAACTAGAACAACGTAAAACAATACTAGAATTAAACTAAAGGAAGATTAAAGACTAAAAGCTATAAAAACCGAGGAAAACTGAATAAAATAGTCCGGGGCGTCTGGGTGTCTTACAGGCGCGCGGTGTTGCCATATATAGGCACACCCCAAACCCTAATTTTCCTTCGCCGCCGTCTCATGACCACCCTTCGCGATCGCTAGGTGCGGTCGCGGTAAGTCTCGCGCTGTCGCTTTCGCCTGCTTTGTACCTCGCGACCGGCTAAGGTCGCTAGCATTTACGGTGGTCGCGAGAAATCGTCGATGAGTTCTCGACGCCAGCCGCTTGCTGGGCACGCAGGTCGCGCGTCGCGGCTCTTCGGCGCTCGCTGGTTTCCTCATGACCAGCCTAGCGACCGCTAGTCGGTCGCTAGAAACCGATGAGTTGTTCATTTTGTTCGTGCTTCGTTCGCTTCGATTTTCAACACATAAACCTACAAAACACCAAAATAACACCCAAGAGCAATATCTTCTAGAAATAGATGAAACATTAAGAAACGATACATAAACGCACATTAAACGAGCTAAACTCATCTTCAAATATCAACTATAAGCGTGTAAAATCGCGTTTATCATACACCGAGGCGAGACGAGCAAAATCGGGAAACACGGCGGTATGGGAGTTCTTCTCAACATATCTGTTATAGTATTGTTCGATCTGGTGCTTCGCGTTCTTTTATAGCAAAATCATGCGTGAAATCTTTGGGCCTTAGGTGCGAAAGGCAAGCCAGATATGAGAATCTCATCGCCTATAGGAGGGATTATGGTATTACGCATTTACGCTCGAACCAGAGTTGACACTAGGATCACTTAAGGTTCGGCTAACAATCTAAGCGTAATACCCATGGACGATGTAGACATAATCCTAGGAATGGACTGGTTAGCTAAGAATCATTCCACAATTCTATGTAAGGAAAGGAAAATTTCGTTTCACTTTCCTGGACAAGAAGCTACGCATTTTCACGGGATCAGCATGGGAAGGAGAATCCCGATTGTATCAGCACTAAAGGCTGGAAGGATGATCAACCAGAAGGATGCCACGCATTCCTTGTCTACTTGAACGGGGAAGATAAACCCGAAGCGAGGATCGAAGATATTGAAGTTGTTCGGGAATTTTCGGACGTATTTCCCGAAAAATCTACCAGGACTACCCCCTGATAGACAATTAGAATTTACCATCGACTTGGAACCAGGATCGGCTCCAGTGTCGAAGGCACCCTACAGAATGGCCCCAAAAGAGTTGGAGGAACTAAAGATCCGTATTCAAAATTGTTGGATCTAGGTTTCATTAGGCGAGTGTTTCACCGTGAGGGCGCTTTGTTTTATTTGTCGAGAAAAAGGATGGTTCTTTGAGGATGTGCATCGATTATCGAGAGCTGAACAAGATGACACTAAAGAACAAATATCCTTTACCTAGAATCGATGACTGTTTGATCAATTGCGAGGAGCGGGAGTATTCTGAAAATTGATCTCAAGTCGACTACCATCAGTAGAAGATACGGTGCGAGGATGTACCTAAGACCGCATTCGAACCGGTATGGCCACTATGAGTTCATAGTTATGCCGTTCGGGTTAACAATGCACCGGCCGTATTCATAGATCTCATGAATGTGGTATTTAACCCATTTTGGATAAATTTGTTTTAGTCTTCATAGGCGACATTCTTATCTATTCAAAGAATGATGAGGATCACAAGGAACATCTGAGAACGGTACTACAAACCTTGAGAGATGAAAGGTTGTTTGCTAAGTTTAGCAAATGCGAGTTTTGGCTGAAGGAAGTTATGTTCCTCGGGCACATCGTGTCCGCAGAAGGCATAAAAGTAGATCCAGCCAAAGTAGAAGCAGTGCAAGGGTGGAAATCACCAAGGACTCAACATGAGATTAGAAGTTTCCTAGGACTAGCGGGTTATTACCGGAGATTCATCGAAGGATTCTCCAGATGCAGGCCGATAACCCAGCTACTCAAAAAGGAATCAAATTTAACCGGGTGATGAATGTGAGAAGAGTTTCCAAATACTCGAGGAGAAGTTGACAAGTGCACAGTTCTAGCGGTTCGAGCGGACAAAGAATATGTAGTCTATCTGAGACGCTTCTAAGACCGGGCTGGGTTGTGTTTAATGCAAGATCGCGAAAGTGATAGCTTATGCATCCGGACAACTCGGACCGCATGAACCGAACTACCCAACCCATGACTTTGAATTAGCGGCGATGGTTCATGCACCGAAAATTTGGAGACACCATCTCTGGTGAGATGTGAGATCTTCACGGATCATAAGAGTTTAAAGTATTTCTTGACGATTTGAATATGAGACAACGAAGATGGCTTGAACTAGTGAAGATTACGATTGTGGTATCAACTACCACCCGGCAAGGCGAATGTAGTGGCCGCGCCTTAAGTCGTGAAGAGCCATCAAGCTAGGATGTCTCCTTACGCAGAAGAAAAACTCGTTGAAGAGTTTGAAAGATTGAGGATCGAACTGGTTGAACCACAGAGACAATTGTGGTCATGTCGCTACACTCACACCGGCATCTCGATCTAAGAAAAGGATTGTCGAAAGACAAAGGATGGAGGAAAAGTTAGAAAAGATCGGACAAAGGGTAAGGTCCGAAAGATTTAAGAATTTCAAGAGGCGTCGACAACGCCCTATTGTTTGAAGGTAGAATATGCGTTCGAGCGGCCGAGCTTCAAAATGAAATTATGAGTGAGGCTCACGATACACCCTACACCGCCCACCCGTAGTACTAAGATGTACAGACACGAAGGAAAAGTTTTGGTGGGAGGCATGAAGCGAGACATAGCTTCTTTTCGTGAGAACTGCCTTGTTTGCCGGCGAGTGGCGTTACATCAACGACCTTACGGAAAGTTGCAGCAGCTTGGAAATACACGAGTGGAAATGGGACGAGATAACGATGGATTTCGTTTTAACTTACCCAAATCGAAAAGAGGAAACACAGCCATATGGGTAATTGTGGATAGACTTACCAAGAGTGCTCATTTTATACCGATTCAAAGCACTTATGGATTTGATAAATTAGCACGGTATGCGTTAAGGAAATTATCGACTACATGGAGTGCGAAATCTATTACCTCCGATAGAGACTCCAAGTTCACATCCGATTACGGATTAGCTTGCGAGAGAATTGGGTACTAAACTAAACTTGATGACGACTTTTCATCCACAAACCGATGGGCGATCGGAAAGAACGATCGACGCTAGAAGATATGCTTAGAACGAGTGTTGGATCGAGGTGCAAATGGGAAGAAATTTTACCTCGATTGAGTTTGCACAACAACGACTACCAAGCGACGATCGACATGGCCCCATACGAAGCCTCAGATGGCAAGAAGTGTAGATCACCGCTTTATTGGGATGAAGTCGGTGAGAGAAAAGTCATAGGGCCTGATGCAGTGAGCGAGATGATCGAGATCGTTCGACAAATTAGGCTGAGGATAAGAGAAGCTCAAGATAGGCAAAATCTTCTGACGTCGCGTGAGATCCGAGCTCTGATTTGAAGATGGAGACAAAGTGTTTCTTAAAGTCTCTCCATCGAAAGGAATTGTCAGATTTGGATTGAAAGGAAAGCTGAGACCCCGCTTTATAGGACCTTATGAGATCCTAGAGAGGATAGGTCCAGTAGCTTATAGGTTGGCTCTTCCACCAAACCTAGGGAACGTGCACAATGTTTTTCACGTGTCGCGATCATGAAAATACGTTCACGATCCAAAGCACGTGATCCACCAAGACGACGTGACTCTCAAGCGGACATGAGCTACGAAGAGAACCAACGGCAATCCTCGACTATAAAGTCCAACAACTACGGAGCAAGTCAATTCCATTAGTCAAAGTCTTTGTGGAGACACCACGACGAGAGGAAGCCTCACGTGGGAGCTTGAAGAAGCAATGAAAGAACGATACCCTAATTGTTTTCTAGAGGTATGCAAATTCCGGGACGAAATTTCTTTTAAGGGGCTGGAATGTAATATTCCAAAGAAACGAACGTCTAATTACGATATATTAAACCCGTATATTAGGGTTTTACCGGATATTTTTATCTGTATGACTTCGAATTTCTACTTCGATTCAGTATCGTAATAACGAATTTCTTTTTATAATTCACTAAGGATTGTGATTTAAGGAATTGAAAATTCTGAAATAATACGACAGTAATATTTTTACGCCAAACGCGTACCGAACGTCAGTATTTTATGAAATTTTCTGAGCAGTGAAGCTTGGAATTAATTTCCATCTTAATTCCTATATTAAATGGAATATATTTATTAAGTAAGTACGAACTTACTACGACCATTTTGAGATGAGTCGATTTTGAACGCTTTGAGGCGTTGAGCGTCAACGCGTCTGAGACGTTTGAAAAATGAGTTTAAAGCTCAGAAATTACAATAATTAATTTCCTATTATTATTTTATATCATTACAGTATTATTAAGCATTAAAATCAATTTTTGAATTATTAAAACTCGATATATTTAAAATGGATTTTTCGAAAACCCTAATTTATTTAATTAGGGTTTTTCACATAAAATGATGCTATTATGTTCTCCTATGCTATTATTTATTATCTAAATCATATATTATGATATATATGAGTATAATTTGATCGAATTTAACATGAATATCAATAATGGTTGTGAATTATAATTTTTATCTTATTCTCCCTATTTTTCTCGATAAATTCGAATTAATGGCTATAAGATGTTTTAATTATTTTAGTGGCTTGTATTTTATATCTATGATCATGTATGATATATATAATGTATTAAGGAGTAAAATAAAAATTAATCCCACCTATTTGGAGCCCCTAGCCGTCGGTCATCATGCTCCAACAAGGCATGATGTGCACCTTTCTATGGGCCAATGCATGAGGAGCCTTTCTAGCCTACTCTAATCATCACAACACTCTACACACTTCAGCCATAATTTCTATTTGTGATGTGTGTGATGTGCGCCGAGAAAGCAGAGAGAGAGAGGGATAAAACTCTTCCTCTTCACCCCACTCTCATTATACACTATCATTCCCATTTTGGAACTCTCATTTTTCTCTCCATCTCTCCCTTTTCCTTCAGCCATAGCCGAGCCCCATCCCTCCCCCTTTCGAAATTTCTCTTCCATTTTTACTTCATTCAATCACCCAAGCTTGATACCCTAATATTGTTCTTTGATTCCATTCCATTTTCAAAGGTAAAACAAGACACCATAGCTTCGATTTTATCATCCTTTGTTCAAGCAAAAATCGTGATGTATATATATATGTGTTTCGAATGCTATATATATATTTGTGTATGCTTTAAATGTTCTATGAATGATCTATGGATGAATATGGTTCTTGATGATTTTTATTTTCAAAAATATGTGAATATATGTTAGAATAATCATATGGTGATGTATATTAAATTTTTGGAATGGATCTAACACATATAGGATGTTTCGAAACTTTGAGCATGTTTAATAAAATTTTCGAAAACCTTATAAAATGATTTTGTAATGACCGATTGTTCTAAAGTATTTTTAGTGATGGATTATTGATCTATGATATGTTTTAAACCTATGGTATGTTAATTAAAATTTTTGGAAAACCCTAGCTATATTTATTAAAAATATCGAGAGCTATTTGTGTTATACCTTAGTGTATAATTTTTATTTTAATCATACAATGGCATATTAATACCCTAGGACCTTGATTATATGTTCCATGATTTATTTAGAATTTTTGAAAATTAAATACTTGATTTTCGAATATTACCGTGAGCTTATAAATGTGTATGTTAGTGTATGATTTTTATTTTGATCATGCAATGGTGTATTAATGCTTTAATATATTAATTATTTGATGTATGATTTTGTTGGAATTTTTGGAAATCAAATGCCAATTTAAATCAAATAAACCGTGAGTTATATGCTCAATAAGGTGATGATTTAATTGGTTTTTGATGATTAAATGATGTTATATTGTTGTACCATAGTATATAATCATAGTATATATTTGTTGGAAATTTTGAAAACCAATTACTTATTGAAAATCAAATAAACCGAGAGCTAAGGCTCCATATGGTGATGATTTCAATTTGTTTGGTTAATGTTATGATGTTACAATGTTATAATATAATGTTTAGTCATGATATGATTTAATTAGAATTTTTGGGAATTATTTGATAATTGTTTAGTAATTATTTCAAAATGCCGCGTGATTGTTAGCTTATTCATGAATGAATGGTTATGATTGACTATAGGTTATAATTGTGATATATATTAATATTGGGACATTATACTAAGTGTATATCAATTTTGGGAATTTTGGACAATTATCCCTAATTTTCTAAAATTACCGTAACTTATATATAGGCCTTGGCGTTAGATAGCCATCAGTTAAGGAATGTCAATTATAGCGCGAACATAAAATGTCAAATTATAGCCAAATAGTATCAATAGTACCAATAGACCAAATGGTCTATCGGTGTATTTGGTGATAATAGTCCCACAGACCAACAACTTAGCTATAATTGACATTTTATGTTCGTATTATAATTTGACATTCCTTAACTTGATATTATATATATATATTTCCACTATATATATATATATATATATATATGTTAATAAATGACAAACAATATCAAATAGATGTTATAAATTCCTATTTCGGACCATAGTGTATAATAATACACTATAATAATTTAGAAAAATTTTGAAAGTCATTTGGTAATTTTAATTAATTACCGAGAATTTTCGATAATTATAAGGTTTTAAATCCTTTTAATTCGCTTTAACAATAAATTATATGTCTAATAATTATTTTAGACATATTCTGATTTTATAAAATTTTATAAGCATAGATTACTATGTTTGAGACAAACGTTCATTTAATAACGTTTTTAAATAAAAAATACACGTTTTTAATTATTAAAAGGATTAATAATTGCGAAAATTATTTATAAGTCCTTTGATTTGCATGACAAATCGAGAAATAGGATTTTACGATTTAAATCGATCGAAATTCGATTTATAAAATGAAATGGTAAGAAATTACTATTTAAAAGTCAAAATTGTTGACTTTGTTGACCAGTGTTGACTTCGTTGACTTTTAAAGTCAAACGTACGATTATACGTTCGATAAATACGCCAATACGCGTAAGATGTACTAATTGAGTATAATACCTCATTAGTAAGAAAAGATTTCACAAATGAAATCCTTATATCGAGAAACGTACTTATACGTTGAACGTTTAAACCGGAAAGGTTAAACCGAAATAGTTGAACGTATCTCGAAGAACGAGAACAATTCAATTGAATTACGTATTTGAAAGCGTGTTGAATTCATTGAGGAATTCAATTTACATCGATATAGAATATCGAATTTTATCTTAGACTTTGAGAGTCTCGATAAGCGTCAACGCGTACTAAAATATCTTTTAACGTAAAGGTGTGGACGCGAACGGCGATTGGGCATCGACAAGCAAACAAACCTAGGACTCAATTTACGACTAATTATAGTCCGGTGGGCTTTCTTTCAACCAAAACGTGACTTTGCTATTCTTCCGAAATGAATTTATCTACGCGCTTATTTTCAACTATTGATAAAATGTTACAATATTACCTGCCAAAAATATTCAGTTTTGTGTGGATCCTATCTGGCGTGAAGGTTGGAACTATATGTTATGAATTTTGTTGGGTCGCGCCCAACCTTCCTATGAAATTAATATCGGGTCCTGAGCCGGAGGTTAATGCCTGGCTAGGATTGGCGTGAAGGTTGGAACGATGTGATTGTTAACGTGTACACTGAACCGGAGGTGTGTCTTTGTGTGGGCCACGGCGGTTCGGCCGTTGAGGAGGCCTCCTTCACGGCGTTTGAAACGTTGAACATTTGATCTTTGACATTATGATGAATTGTGATATCGGGATACGGATCATACACACTCAAGAAAATGCTCGGCCGAGCGATGTTTACAAACTGAAAATGTTTTAGTAAGCATAAGCATTTCAACTAAAACCTCATGACTTACCATGATATTGGCGTGTAATCAAATTATCAAATATTTTCGGCATGAGTCCACTGAGTGCAATTTCTTGTACTTAGCCCTGCATGTTTGTTTTTAAATGTGCAGGTTGTGCTCCGATGATGGTGATGGGGGAAGTGTTGAGGAGTCCGGTGTCCTCGATCGCTTTTATTAAGAATTTGTGGTTTCACCTCAATACATATCTTCATATATGTATTCACACTTTCCATTGCAATCTCGAACTCTTTACATTATGTCGATCATGAACTATTGAGGTCCATCGGACCATCATTAAGTCTTTGGGTCCGATGGCCTAAACCTTTTGAATTATTGGGATATTATCTTATTGAACCTGTCAAGCATGCTAGTTATAATCAATGTGTACCTTTATCTTAGTCAGTTGTCCTATAATACTATTCCTAGTATTAGTCACCCTCCAGTCCGGGCTATCCGGGGTGGGGGCGTGACATTACGTATGGACGATTTAATTGGCTATTAATTAATTCCAACTCACTAAATATTGTACACTACCTAGTGGATTGAAATAATTAAATCACAGAGAAAATAGAGAACAACAAATACTTGCATACTAATTAAAGGATAAATAACAAATTAGATCTCACATGCTAGGGCTTCCTTAGTCGTTGCCAAAATAAATGAGATTAGCTAGAACTCATAATATAATAAAAGTAAAAGAATAAATTAAAGAAGAATTAAAGAAAATGGCGAGAGGAATAATGAAAACGAAAGAAAAAATGGTTGAAGCCTCAAATCTCAATTCACGTCAAATATGGCTTCTGTATCTAGCCTATTGTGTTGGAGGCGAATGAAAGTATTATGTGTGTTTTGTCTCTTGCTAAACAACTAAAACTAAATATATATATTAACCTAACTAATATGGGCCGAACAAAAGGCCAAAAAGAAAGGCTAACAAATAAATAAAATCCAACTAAAATTAAAAGCTTCCACAATAATAATAAGCTCCCACAATAATATTCATTCAATCATTTGTCTTCAAATTCATTCCAAAATCTTGCTTTTCTTTCAAAATGATATCAACACCTACGAAATCCACAAAATATCCAATTAGCTTTATAAAATATGATTAAAATGATATTAAGTATTTAAACTCATCAAAATCATCCAAAATATGCGTATAAAATGCGCCTAATCATTAAGCCAGCTACTTCCCAATCATTATTGCTTTCACGCTTTCTCAATTCTGACAGACATGATTTCGATGTGTCAACCAACGTTATCTCACTCTTCCTAATAATAATAATAATAATAAGTTTAGCTCGTAAATTTATTTAGGGATAGTTTTAATTCAAATTTCATTTTAGACATTATTCAAGTTTCATAAACTAATTTAGTGACAATTTTCGTTCATTGCTGATTTTTTGTACTGGAAAGTCCAGCGGTAGCAGAATTTTACATGTGACATATACACCCTTACAAATGTCACGCATAAAATCTTACTGATAATTGGACTTTTCTGTACCGAAAATCGTTTACAGGTAATACAAAACCAATATATGAGGCTTGAATAAAGTATTAATTGAATGTCGGGCTTAAACTATCACTAAGAGGGTGTTTGGTTGAGCTTATAAGTTTAAAAACAATTTATAAAATGCTTAGAGCTTATAAGTTCGCAGAAAGTGTTTGGCAAAATAAGCTCCTAAACAACTTATAAGTCGTGAAAATAAGTTCAACAACATAAGCTCCTAAAAATAAGTTGGTCAACCCTAACTTATTTTTTCATAAACTTATAAGCAACCATGAATTTAACAAAATAACCTTATTATAGTTTGTTATTTTCTACACATATACTATCAACTTTACATCTCGTCAATTTTATCTCTCTAACTTTGATTCTATCTTTAACTCACGATTTTTTCTCTAGCTTATAAGATCAATTATCCAAACACTTTAACAACTTATAAGCTCTTGACACATTATCTCTTATAAGCTTTTGAAACATCTTATAAGCTTTTAGAGCTTATAAGCTCTCTAAAATAAGTTTAGCCAAACACCCCCTAAGTCTTTTTATGGAACTAAACTAATGTATCATAATCCAACTTCCTGGAGGCCGGTTTCTATACAATCGAGTTCCACAGAAAAATCTAAATATGATATTTGTTCAGCAAAACGATGGAACATGTATTCTATTGACTTTTGCCCTCGTGCCATGTCACAATCGGACCACGACTTTGGATTGGATTAAAGAAGCAAGAAAGAAATGAGGGATCTTAGTGTTGATTTCTAAGTCATGTCATTGGTAAAGAAACATGAATAAATGCGAACATAAGTGATATCAAGGTCGATTGTAGAGTCCGACCAAACAATAGTTGATTATGTAATCACTACTAGGATATTCAAAAGTTCAACATATATCTAGAATTCAAAAGAGTTTAAAGAGTTTGCAGCAGAACAAACGTGTGAGATATGCATATGAAGATGCATTCTCAAGGTGAGCCAAAAGATGTTCCATTTTCATCAACAAAAGAAATCCCGCTCAACTCCACTCTGTTCCATCACCAGCTCAATCTGTACATTAAAAACGAATAGGCAGGGTTGAGTACAAAGTACTCAGTGGGCACATGACGAAATATTTTATATTTTCTTCACAAAATTGTATTGTCGTCACCATAGTAAGACACAAGGGTTTTGGTTTGAAAAGTCTTGTGCTTACTAAACATTTTATCATTTTCAGAATGTTGATCGAACGATCGTTTTCTTACAACGTATAATCCAAGTCGGCTATGGAATGCGTCGGGAGGGTGGCCTCCCTTCACCCGAATGTATGACTGATTGTGAACGGTTCAGAGGCTAAGTGTACACAATCCTAACTAGCATCTCACCAGTAGGATCTGAATTCGTAATATCTCTTGTTGGCTCGGCCAACCCGAATGGATATATACAAAACAATAAATATTTTGGCAGACAATATCGTATTTAAACATTTGCAGTGAAAGAAAGCAGTAAACGATTTTATTAAAAATCACATTTCGTTTAGATAACAATGTTCACCTAAAGAATTGTCCTTCTTGAAGTACTTGCTAGTGATCATTTGTTGTTTTCCTTTACGTCCACGCCGGACCTTGTTAATGTAAGAAATATAATTTAGTACGTCATTTGCTTCCTTCAAGAAGCATCGCTAAGAATCAACGAACTCGATAACTTTTAAGTCTTAGAGTTCTGGGTTTTAGGATTTTCGCCATCGATACGACTCGCTTAGCAACCGTATTTTGTCTATTAGGTTCGCCTCGCCATCACGATAGATAACACTTAAATCGTCGCATTTCTTCCTTTCGTCGATGTTTCTCCTCGTTGTTTCGTGCAAATATAAACCCTAAGTTCATAAATAATCTTAGCTGGTTTGTTAACGTGTATTAATGATTTCGAGTTCCAATCCTCATTCATTACTAACATTTTTCTCGCGTTTCTCGCCTAACATGTCCCACACATTCTATCGAGAAACTCATATCTATACTACACAATCAATAAAGATTTCTCATAAGTCAATCATATTCGACAATCGCTTTACAAATTAAAGTTACTTAAGTAATATTTATCAAGCATTTACTCGACATAATCAAATCATTAATTAATTAAACCTCTAATTTAATTAAGTAAATCCATAACTAAACTTAATTAAATGGATCGAGTTAAAAGTCCAACAATATTTGATTAATTAATATTAATTTAATTCAACCTATCATTCACAAATTAACATTTATTTCCAATCACACCTATTTAGCAATTAGCTCAAGGTACATCTTATTACATAAATAAATCATTTTAAAGATAATTCTCAAATCGTCGATTAGTAATTAATTTTTATGATGCTATTCGATTTTTAAAATTAGACTTTATTTAATTAAATTGGTTCCACCTCTTGATTTAATTATAAAAACTCAATTAGTCTAACTAGTAATTATCAATTCAATATAATGGATTTAAATAACTCAATCTAAATAATTATTATTTAGATTATCATTTAATTAATTAAGAAATAAATCTCAAAATTTAATAATTAGAATTAAACCTCATATTTAATTAATATAGAATTTGTTCAATCCTTAATATAATTTAATGGATCATAGAAATAAATAATTCCATCAAATTATTAATTTAAAATTTTAGCTAATATTTAAAATAAATTTAAGCCCATCTTCAATTTATTTAAAAGTTCATATCAATTTAATTCAAATACCCAACACCATTTTATTTTCAACCCATATCATATAAGGCCCAAACATAAAAATAAAAATAAAAACCCTAACACCCCCCCACAACACTCACATCTCTCTCGCCTCATGGTCTCACCCTACACACACGCAGACACAGCACACACACACACACACACCCATCTCTCTCATTGCACTGTTGTGCCGCCGCCTCTCGTCTCTCGCAGCGGTCGCCGCCGTCGACCGCCATCGCGACTCGATCCACCTCTTCCATCCCTTCTTCTCGAACACGTAGCACAACGCACAATTCCTCTCTTCCTCCTTCTCGGTGAGTTCGCCGACGCGGTGCCTCTCGTCTCCGATCGGCACATCGTCGTCGGTGAGTTGCACACCGCCTCCACGACCTCATCTCCTATCTCTTTCTCTCTGCTCTCCCGCGAACACACACACAAACATAAACTCACACAGACGCCTCTATCTACCAACGCTTCCACTCGAATACGGGCGGCACGTCGTCGTCGGCGAGCAACGCCGCCGCCGACTCTGCATCTTCCTCTTCCTTCTCATTTTCTCTCTCTGTTCCTCACAACAAGACACACACACACAAAGCCTCTCTCACGTCTTCTCTGCCTCCAAAACAAACACATGTACACATACACACCGCACACACTCTCTCTCTCTCCTGCCTTGGGATTGTCGCCAGTATTTACTCGATAGAGGCTATCAACGACGAGCGCCACTTTAACCATCTCGCTCACTGCTCCAGCCAGAAGGCCCTCGCCGTGGTGCTCTGCCATCATCGCCTCGTCCTCACCGCAACCGCCACAACTAGATCCAGCGACGATGCCATCATACGCCTTCGCTCCAGCCACAGCATTGTTGCTCCATCACCGCTGTTGTTGCTTTCCCGGCCACGCTTACGGTCGGCGGACGCCACCGCTCTTGTAGATCCCGCCCGGTGTCTCTTCGTGCCTTCTACTTCTAGCCCGAAGTCCTCATCATCCCACGCCGCCTCTGCATGGTTTTCATTGTCATGTCGGCAAAATGCAGCGTCTTGTCTCTTCGCTTCCAATCGCCGTTGCGTTGCGTAGCCCTGCACCGCAGCCACCACCGTGTGCGCAGATCCATCGTGCTAAGGTTGTTATTCGATCAATGGCCGAGCCTTAATGGCTCGAACCAATCCTATAGCTCTATGTTCAAGGACGAAAACTTGTGTGAGCGAGCGAAGGGTATTAATTAGAGTTAAAATAATTAAGTTTTATTAATTATTAATGAGGATGCATTAATTATCAATTATAATTATTTTTTAATTAAAATTTATTACTTTCAATTTGGTTTTATTAATTTAAAATTAGTATTTATTAATTCATAATTAAATTTTACTAATTATAATTAGGATTTATTAATTTCAATTAGAATTCATTAATTCAAAATTAGGGTTTACTAATTTTAGTTAAGGTTTATTAATTTCAATTACGGATTATTAATTCAAAATTAGGTTTCTTAATTTACAATTAGGACTTATTAATTTAAAATTAGAACCTATTAATTTAATATTAAGGTTTATTAATTCAAAATTAACAATTCAAAGTTAGGGTTTATTAATACTAAATTAGGGTTCATTAATTTTATTTAAAATTAATTAAATTGTAATTAGAATCAATTCAATATTAAATTTCAGTTAATTAAATACTAATAATTAATTAGCATACTAATTAATTTATTAATTAGGTGGTTCACCTTGTGCGCGAGCGCATGATACCACCCCATGTTCAAGAGGATAGCCTCTCTAAGTACGCTGGCAATGTTTTTATTTCGATTTATTCATGTAATCAGAATATAGCTCTATCAATTATGAAAGTTTTGGTATTGTTTGTGGGTTTTGTGTTAATGGATTGAGTTAGCTGAAACTACATGAATGGATTGTGTTAGTTGTTGTGGAGCATAATATTCTTGTTGTGTCATAAAGATTGAAGAACTTGAAATAAAACCATGGTTGAATGATATTGAACCTGGATGAAGCATGGAACTTTGCTCTTCTTTCCTCTTGAGCAAATTGGAAGTAGAAAGTGAGAAATGTGATGTTGGAAAGAGATAAAATATTAAGTGTTGTTGAAAAGACTAAGAGGTGCATGCTAGAGAATAGGGTATAGGTATGTTATATATGTGATGGTAAGTGTTGAAAAATGTGGAGGATTTTATGGAAAATTTAAGGGATTTGGGGATTTAAAATGACGTGGGCGATGTGATAATTTATCCGGTATAAAATGTCGACTCGGTTTGTAATCAGATTTATTCTCTGTGTTCGCTTAAATTTTCTCGCCGAAATAAAATTGCTACTGTGACGATTATAATTTTTAATAATCACTCTTAATAATCACTCTAATCTCAAATCTCGATTTAGCTTAATAATAAATCGAATGTATTACATGCCATGTGCAGCAGTAAGTAAACTGAATGAATAGAAATATCCAAAAGAAGCAAATCACAGCAGAATCTATTGCACGATATCATATCATCCACAGAGAGGATTTGATTGTGCTTGTTGCCATGTTCCTAAATGTAGTGCGCATCTAACATCTTGAATTTTCTCAGAAATTTCAAGCTGTCGTAAGTTGGGGCGATGGAAATCTGAATGCCCTATTTTCCTTATCAAATAATCCATTTTAAGCTTTTCTTGTTTCCATAGCTGGACTTATAGTGATAAATTATATAGTATATGTGTGTTATACGTACCCATTAAAACAGCTCCACGGGAATAGGAGTGTTCAATGATGATGAATAACAAGATTATCGCCGATGCCCCATTAGTAATAAACCGCACAACAATAGTAGATCGTATTTAAAAAGATTATGTGGGATTCCACATTCATAGCATTAGTAAAATAGGATCGTTTTTGCCCCTCGGGTTTAATTCAGTTACTTAAAAGTTAGTAGATTTGGAAGCAATAAAAGTAGGGGCGAAGCACACGAAAAGGCTAGCTAGGAGAGTGTGAGTATATTGGTTTAGTAGTAGAGTGGTTAATGTTTAGGCTAAAGGTCTCAGGTTCAAGTCCATCATGACACAACATTTAAAATTCTGTATTAATTGATTAAAAAAAACTGTAATTTATTGAGTCTATTGTAATTGACTTGTCTAGCAAAATTTAAATAGTGGACACTACTTCCAAATAATATAACTGTAAGCAAAGTAAAAACGAAAAAAGTTAATTGCAACCTATTCTTATAAAAATGACATAATTATGATGACTCTGTTGAAAACATTAAGGGATATGTGTCTGATGAGGATGCAGCGGCACTCTTATAACTACATGTCCATGTGTATTCAGTGTCCGAAATCGTGGTGGGCATGTTTTCAAAAGTTCTCACATCTTCAGATTCATCTTTAACACCACTAGACATTTGAGACATCCTTAAACTTTCCAATTCGGTAGCCACTTCTTTCATAGTCGGTCTCATTTTCCCTTGCAAGTTCAAACATCTTTGTGCAAGTCTTGCAAATAAAATCACCTCTTCCTTTCTACCTTGCTCCAAAACTTGAGGATCCAAAATTGTGTCGAGACAGCTCCCATCCATGCATGCAAGAAATCGTGTAGCTAGGCCTCTTTCCTCCTCTGTTTTATCAAAAGATATTGGTCTTTTCCCAGTAAGAAGCTCTACAAGAACTACTCCAAAACTATAGACGTCGCTCTTCTCTGTGAACTGACTCGACTGGAAATACTCTGGATCTAAATATCCAAATGTCCCCTTAACCAGCGTAGTTAAGTGAGTGTGATCCGCAGCAATGGACCTCGAAGTTCCAAAATCGGACACTTTGACTACATATTTCTCGTCTAGAAGGATATTAGTAGACTTGATGTCTCTGTGATAGATAGGTGTAGAAGATGCACAATGTAAGTAGGCTAGTGCTCCAGCTATATCTGCTGCAGTTTTCAAACGCATGCTCCATGGAAATGGGAATTCATTATTCAGATCGTGTATGAGATCATAAAGGGTACCATTTGGCATGAATTCATAGACAAGCAAAGGAACCTCTGTCTCCAAACAACATCCTAACAATCTGACCACATTCCTATGATTGATTTGCGATAGTATAGCAACCTCATTTATGAACTGTTCGAGGTTATTCTCTTCAACCAACTTTGATTTTTTTATCGCCACAATCTTACCATCGGATAACATTCCTTTGTAGTTTGTAGACCGTGCCTTGCCCTCCATGTCCAAGGATTCGGTTTTCATTGAAGTTATCAGTGGCTACCTCCAACTCTTTTGCAGGGAAAACTCTTGTTTTTCCAAGTATGCCTTCATTCGTTTGCTGTTGCAAGAGAAGGCCACCATTTCGTTTGAAGAATTTTTCTTTGAGCATTTTTTCCTTTCTCTTTTGGAACACTTTATACAACCAAAAGCACATAACGAGTAGTAGTAGAAATCCCATTCCAGAACCCAGACCTGTACTCATATGAGAAAACAAAGTCAAAATTTATGTAGTGGCGTGCATGGTCGTTTAAACGTTTATATAGTTTAGGTTCCGGTGCACGTGCACCACATACACAGTGATGATATAATAGTGAGTTTTTTTGGGGTACTTGAAACAATATACTGTTAGTTACCTATCAAGATGGTCTTGGAGATGGAATGCGACGGCATGCAACCAGCGCCATCTTTCTTTCCATCACCATAATACCCTTTTGGACATGAGCAGGTAAAAGACCCCTGAGTATTGGTGCATCTTGAATTCCAACCGCATGGATTATTTGTACCATCATCACATTCATTAATATCTGCCCAACAAACAGTTCATCGCATCTCAAACTATTAACTTGGATACCACATAACATAATAATTAACATAGTGTGAAATTCATAATGAGGTGTGATAAATCTAGTGTATGTTAATATACGAGAT
Source organism: Salvia rosmarinus (assembly GCA_036937905.1). Classification (NCBI taxonomy): domain Eukaryota; kingdom Viridiplantae; phylum Streptophyta; class Magnoliopsida; order Lamiales; family Lamiaceae; genus Salvia; species Salvia rosmarinus. The sequence goes on from CM072814.1 coordinate 71,398,631, forward strand.
TTGTGTAAAGCAGTAAAGAACACCAAGGCTTTTACGTAGTTCGATCGAGAATAAGATCTACGTTCACGGAGGAATGGTTCCTCAATACTTTCACTATGATTCGATTACAGTGAGTGTAGCTAAAAGCTCTAGTATTCAATAAGTTGCTAACCCTTTTACCGTCGATCTAACACCTATTTATACATATCTGAGGACCCCTAAAGACGTGCCCCATCCCCTGATTGGCGGGGTCTGATCCCCTCCCATGTAGGGACTCTTCCTTCGCATGTAGGGATCCTCCGCCCATGTGGGTGGAGGCCGATTAGGTTTGAGGTGGTTGTGGTTTAGAGGACGGGCCCTCGCTCAACCGCACGGGTTGTCCATAACGCCGCCCGGCTCGCTTGGGCTGCCGCCAAAGGCCCGAGCGGTTGGGCCATATCCCATCATAGCCCCCCGAATAGTCGAGGAACAACCATGCCGAGGTGAAGGGAAGAATGCGCTTTGCCGAGGTGGGATGTTGCTCGGCTGAGGTTGTTGTCGAAGGTTTTTCGATCTCTTTGATGTCAGGGTTCGATTTGACGATCTCGGTTCGAACTGAGTCGGGCAGTCTGTTTTTCTGGGCATGCACCGCTTGTCGAAGACCGAAACGGAGTCGCCTGTCGTTGGACAAAGATGTCCGGCAGAAGGATGTCGAAGTCCGACCTGGATAGCGATACCTGCATAGGTAATACCGAGGTCCGATCTGGGTATAGATATCCTTCTGGATGATACCGAGGTCCGACCTGAGACGTCTGATTGGTTTCCCAAGGTCTGAACTAGGCGAGGCGATCTGCCTTTCCTAGCGGGAACACATGGACTGGAGCCATCCGTTCTTCATGTCAGGAATGTCCGTTGGAAGGATGCCGAGGTTCGACCTGAATTCTCTGATGCTAGGCGGCGTTGTCTGTTGGTAGGATGCCGAGGTCCGGCCTGAGTGGCGACGCCTATCTGGAGGATGCCGAGGTCTGACCTGGGTTATCTGATGCTAGGTGGCGATGTCCGCGGCGGGGACGCCGAGGTCCGACTCGAGGGAACCGCCATCTGGAGGATGCCGAGGTCCGAGTGATGATTGCACGATTAGACTGACGGTCTACTCAGCCTGGGGTACGTCATACACGCCAGACGGTTGGTGGGCACTCGAGACGCGTGCGCACGTCTGTTCCACGTCAAATAGTGGATAGGCACGTGTGAAGTTGAAAAGGTAGTTTTAGGCGCCCATTTGTACCATAAATAGGCCCAAATAAGGCAACTGTTCATTTTCTTCTTCCACACTTTGTTTCAGAGAAAATAGTTTCGTAAATTTCCAACTTTTTCCAAACTTGTTGAAGAAGCCCGATATCTCGCGAAAAGTAAGTATGTATTCTTCATCTCTCCTTCGCCTTCTCGCTCGAACATTCGATTACGCCTCGGCCCGCCGTTCGCCTTCCTCCCTATAGTGCCAAGTGATATTAAGGATTATATGTGCTATAACCTTTTGGGTAGGTCGATAGGAATTAGTCTTAGGGTCCCACGGTATCATCGAGATGGGATGGATACGAGGTGGGTTTAGCGAGGTCGAGTTCGACGGTGGACCTTTTGAAATGGCGAAGGAATACCGAATCCCGGAGGAGGCGTGGTGGTGCTTGCCGCGATCGGATGATAGGGCTATGGCCCCTCCGGAGGGTTTCATTACCGTATACGTAGATGCTTTGAGAGCTGGCCTTAGGTTTCCCTTGGCCCCAATTTTTCTTAGGATCCAAGAATATTTCCAGATTCCCATATGTCAGCTGACCTCGAATTCCATTAGGTCGGTGGTGGGGCTAGGGCTCTCCTGCCATGGCGTTGCCGAGGAGTTCTCCTTCGAGGTCTTGATGCGTTTTTTTAGTGTCAAGACTATAGGAGGAGTGTATTATCTGTCTCCTCGGCAGAAATTTAAGGTAGCGGCCCCCTCGAAGGTGTCCCATTGGCAAAATAGGTATTTCTTCTTGCGGGCTGATGGGCATCCGAGGTATGAGTGGGGCCTTGGTAAGATGATGGACGGAAAGTCAAGCCCCAGGCTACATGGAGGAAGAGCTCAACAACCTCGGTGAGATATTATCTATTAATTTCACCGAGGATGACCCAACGATGCCGGCCGAGCATTTATAGGTCGAGGCGCCGGACCGGGTCCGATCGAAGTAGGCATCCCCATTTTTTATTGCTCACATGTGAACTCGTTATGCTAGAAAAAATTTTCTTTGTCGCAGCTGAAGCTCGATCATGAGAAGAAGACCAAGGCGCCGCCTCGCTATCCCATACGCCATCTCCGGCCAGCGCCACCAAAAGAAGGCGAGGACCGAGCCCGCCACGCCGTCAGGGTCGTGGACGACCAACCACTGGTGGCCGCCCACCACCGACCGAGTCCGACCAGTGGGAGGGACTCGACCAGACATTACGTTTGGTGCCGACCTCAAACACTTCTATATCCTTCCCAAGGTACGAGCCCATATTTCCTTGTACTTTTCGTGTTATGTGATGCTGACTGTTGGGTATGCAGGATGCGACGTCGGTTGCGGGTGAGCTGCACCGCATGGCCGGGTTCGTGGTGGAGCGCCTCCCAGACGAGGCGCCTGAGGAAAAGCCGCCGCTTGAGTCTCAGGCCGGCCGCCGCGAGGGCGAGGCCGAGATCGCAGCGGCCGCTGCCGAGGCCGCCATCAAGAAGAAGAACCGGGCCCTGCAGGTGGCCCGTGCCGAAGTGGAGGGTGCTCGCGAGGAGGTGGCCGAGGCGGAGAAGAAACTCGCCGACCAGACGAGTGCCTTGCTGGCGGGGCAAGGACCGATGTTGAAGGCCTTCGCCAGAAAGCTCATTGAGTCCGAGACCTTCTCCTCCTTCATCTCCGATCTGGCTGCAGTACTCAGGCCTCAGGTGGTATCTATAGGAAAACATATGTTTAGCCCTCGCCCGAGGATCTATCTCGATATTTAATTCACCATACATTGATTATATTCTAAGATGCGCCTATATAATTAATCGCAACACGAGGTTTTCTCGTGTTTACCTTTGATCCGCCGAGGTGGATCGAACGGGATGAACGGATCGAACGAATCGACTCGTGCTTTGACCTTCCTGGATCAGATCCCGATCGCCCAATCTCCAACGCCGAGCGAGGACGATCTATGGAGAATGCTTCGAAAATCACCCTTTGCACTTTTGCACAATTTTCGAAAACTCTCTCAATTGGACTATGAGGGGCCGAAAATTCTAGGTTAAATGTGGATTAACCTCGATTCTATCTCTTACCTTATATTTATAATGCACTACCTTAATCCCATAAGGAAATGATCTATGATATACCATAAATATAATTATATCCTCGTAGGATAAAGAGAATAAAATCTCGCCTTAGAGAGCAACTAGGGCGCCGATTTTCATGAGCTACGGGCTGGACGGGCCACCAGGATCAAATGCAAGGAATAAAGATGGGCCTCAAATAAATTAATTATCTTATGTTCACCCCTGAACATAAATTAATTTATAAACATTCGATCATGCCACTAGAGAAAGAATGTCGACTTACCCCTTTATTACCGGTTGAGTCGGCTTGCACTTAGACATTACGAATCCTCGATTTAAGATATCGAACGTCCATTAATCATTTATAGCAATCGATCGCTTAAAACGATTAATAACTTCATTTCCTTAAGTAGTACCACTCAACCTTATTATTGTACTTGAGCTAACTCAACTGCAGGGGTTTAGTACAATAAACCTTTGAGCTCCTTAAGGGACGCCATCATCCTAAACGGATACGGTGACTCGACACAGATAACTAGCGTGACATACAAGATCGCCACCACCCAAGATGCGGAGAATCTTGGGTTAGAACATATAACCTCACCCATAACAAGTCAAAGTGATGGACAAAGAACTCATACTCACCTAATACCTTATCGAGGTTTAGATCATCATAAGTCACCGAGATCTTGGTTCTTCACGACGGTCGAAGAAGAACTCATCTCACCGTGATCCTTCAATACGCCGAGACGCATCAAAGATAGACAAGCAACTAAGTCAAGTCACTTCTTATCTATATGCACTCAAACCGACAACTAGTCCTTAAGTTGTCTCACCAGAAACTTTTATATCTCATTGTTTCGACCAATCATATGCACTTCGTGATCTTCTACACAATCGTATGATCTAACTTATATACGAGATAAGGGACACGATATATGCAATCAAGTATTCAATTCAGATAGGAGATTGTAATAGTGGTAACAGAAACATTGTATACAAGCTCAACCAAACCGCTTTCAAGAAACAAATCCAACAATCTCCCACTTATACTAAAGCAAACATTTAGTATACAATGTGTCTCTACTAGCTATTACAAACAACCATCACTTTGCTTCTCCCACTTATACAAAAGTTTCCTTTCTAAGTGGGTGCCATCAAGCGCAATCCAAGTCCTCTAACCCGTCCATCGTAGACTTTTACTTGCAGTTTCTTCGTGAATGGATCCGCTAGATTTTCCATCGTATCAATCTTTTCAATCAGCACGCCACCGCCTAACGATTTCTCGTATGACATGGTACTTTCTCTCAATGTGTTTGGTCGCTTGTGGGTCCGTGGTTCCTTCGAAGTTTGCATCGCACCGAGTTATCACAAGAAACTATGATACTCTTGGGCAAACCAGTACCACACCTAGATCCACGAGGTAGTTCTTGAACCATACAGCCTCCTTAGAAGCCTCCGGGCGCTACATATTCGCTTCCATGGTGGAGTCCGCAATGCATCGCCGCTTTGCACTCCGCCAGATACGGCCCACCTCCCAAGGTAAACACATAGCCCGAGGTCGACTTTTTCTCATCACGGCCGACTTGGAAATCGAGTCAGAGATAACCCAAAGGCATTAGACTATCCGCATGGTAAACCAGCCTATAATCTCGAGTCCTTTTCGTGTACTTGAGTATATGCATTCTCGCAATCCAATGAGCTTGTCCAGGTTAGATCGACATTCAGCTACTATGCCCACCGTGACAGCGTATATCGGCCTCGTGCATAACTTTGCAGACATGAGACTTCCTACGGCGGAAGCGTATGAACTTGTCTCATTTCCTCTATCTCCTTTGCGATCTATAGGTGACTGCGTCCTTAGATAAAGGAACGCCATGTCCGAAAGGTAGCAATTCTTTCTTGGCGGTCTCGATACTAAAGCGAGTAATCACGATCAATGTAAGACGCCCGAGATAAGCTCAATATTTTCTTCTTGCGATCTCTCGTAAACCTCGATCCCAAGAATGTACGCGCATCTCCTAAGTCTTTCATTTGAAACCGATCGATAGCCAACTCTTTACGCCTCGATAACGCCTTCACGTTGTTGCCAACTAGGAGGATGTCATCTACATAAAGTGCAAGAAATACCACATCACTGCTGACATCTAACCGATACACACAACTCTCGCTAGGCAACTGGTAAATCCATAGACTTTACCACCGTCAAAGCGTAAGTTCCATGATCGGAGGTTCGCTTAAGTCCATAAATGGACTTCTTAAGCTTCCATACTAGATGCTCTTCACCCTTTACCACATAACCTTCGTGTTGCGACATAGATGTCTCTACCTTCCTCAAGGTAACCGCTAGAAAAGCGGTTTTAACATCCATTTGCCAAACCTCTAGTTCAAGTGGGCTGCTATGGCCGTAAGAATTCGATGGACTTGAGCATTGCTCAGCGAAAAGGTCTCATCGAAATCGATGCCCTCAACTGAAAGTGTACCCTTTCGCCACAAGCCCGGCTTTAAAAGCGAAACCTCCATCGGAATCTCTTTCTCAGATATCCACTTACTACCTATGGCTTCCTTGCCATCCGGAGGGTGTCTTTCATATACATCCATAGCCAGCATGGACTCCATTTCTAAGTCCATACGGTGTGCATGATCTTGCATCAATATCTTGTATTGCCTCATCAGATGTCCATGGGTCGATTATTGCTGCTCGCCTCTCGACTAAATCCAAGATTCACCCACGAACATAAATCGCTCGGGTTGACGAACAACCCTCCCACTGACGAGGTTCCACCCACAATGGCAACCTGTGCGCAGATACTTGTGGTTCTCTAACTGCACAACTTGCCGTAGGTACCACTTGCAGACGGGCCCGGTATCTCCAAAGGAACTCCCACCCACTTCAATTTCTTGAAGTATCCGTGTCGATCCCTCCCACTGACTCGACATCTCTTATCTTCGCCTAATCGGTGGTGGAATACGATCATCTTCTAATACTCAAGAATGATTTCAACTTCGACTTATGATTTTCATATAATCCTCTTCTAAGAATCGGCATTAGTGCTAATAATGACCTTCTCGATCCTTAGACTATAGAATAAACCACCTTCGCTCCTCTAGATAGCCAATAAACAACCTTGCGCCGATCTAGCCTCCAACTTGTCGGCTTTCTTGTTCAGACACATGCCGGATCGCCCCATATCTTTATGTGGCTTAAACCAGCTTACGCCCAAACCACAACTCGAAGGGTCTTTTCGATCGACTTGGACGGTACTAGATTTAGCAAGCATGCCGCCTCTATGCATACCCCGAATCTAAATAGGCAATGCCGCATAGCTCATCATCGATCTAACCATTTCTAAAAGAGTCCTATTTCTTCGCCTCGACACACCATTTTGTCAGGTGTGCCTGTGAAGTCTACACTGGGAGTAATCCCACACTTCACTCGTAGGTCATGTCGAGTGGGACCATGCGAACACGTCCCTGTATTCCTCGTGTCGCATGACATCGCCGTCGAATATCACTGGGCTCGACGCCGACCTCGACAACTTTGGAGTGGTCATCGTCAGATAGTCAAGGCCACGGTCAGTCGTCCGAGAGGCGCTCTCTCGATTCAGAATTGCTAGGCACGAGTAAGGCCACATCCCGGGTCGAGACTCGTAGGCATTCTTTCGTCGCTGTTTGGTCACCCCGATGCTTAGTACCCCACCGGGGTGGGTATCTTGATTGTGAGGTAGCACACCGGGCAGACGGCCTTGGCGTATAGCACCAATCTCGCAGATGATATTGTATTTGAGAGAGAACTCGTGCTGTGAAAAATTGAATGGACTTTGTGACCGACCAGGAGCACGTCCCCACGGTAACCTAAGGGTTATTACACCTTCGGCCGAACCGCCTCGAGCGAAGCTCCGCGAATCGGGATGGAGCGGGATGTATTTGAATTCCCACGACCTCAAATTTATCCGACAGCCTGGAAGATAATGTTGACGGAGGCACCGATGTCGATGTAGACCGTGGACGTTTTGTTGCCCACCACGGCTTGTATCGTGATGGCGCTCTTGGTGGGCATGATTTTGAGCACCGGGTCATCTTTGGAGAACACGATGTTCTTACCATCCCTGAGTCGCTATTTTTGGCTCCTCGGGCCGGCCTCGAAGCCATTCTTTAACGACGACCTGCTGCTTTTCTATGGCGATCCGGTAATGGCATAGACTGCCCATAGCATTGGGACCTTCATCCTCGCCGCCCTCGTGTTGGGTCGTCGCCGAGGTCGGCCCGCAGCCAGGCCACCTCCATTCTTTCCTCTCAAGGCTTATTCCCGGCCCTGTGCCGGCCGAGGTATTTCGAAAGGCCCTCCTTCGACGAGCTCGTCAATCTATGAGCCCAAGTTTCGCAATCTTCGATATCGTGACCATACCCTTGGTGATAGTCACAATACTCTCCGTCGACCTCTTCTTAGATCCTCCTTTCATAGGAGGGGTTTGGGAAGAGCTCGTGGAGCTCGAATATCTCCGCCTAGATTTGAGCAGACGAGGCGTTACATCGCTGTGGTTTGGCCGAGGTCCGAGCCCGACTCCATCGCACCCTTCTCGATTCTCTCGAAGGCACTTCTACGATCGGCGACCTCGACCCCGGTCATCCGCTTCTTCTTTCAGCCCTCCGCTCATCCTGCATCTCTCTTCTTCCGATCCGACTCGCCTCCTTCGACGGTTGTCAACCGTGGTCCAAAGGCGACCAGCCGCCTTCGGCTTTTCACGGTGATCTCTTTATTCGCAAGGCCGGGTCGGATCCCGCTCGAACGCATTGATGATGTAGAGATCGCTACTCTCATCAATTTTGAAAGACTTTGATTAACCTCGAGACGAAGTTCGAGATCGCCCTGCCCCGCCTGGCGGAGAGTGAGCAGGTCGGACGGTCGCCGAGGTGGCATCTTCTCGATAGAAGCGCCACTGAATCGATCCATGAGATCCCGAAGAAGTGTATATCGCTTTGGCGGAGCGAGGTGAACCAACGCTCGGGCGTGGAGATCAAGACTCGGGAAGATTTTGCACATATGAAAATCTTCCATTCCTTGATTCGCCATGTTGGTAGTGTAGACTAAAAGGGTGTCTGAGGGTCCACAAGGCCATCGTAGGCGGCGATGTTGGGTGCCCTATATCGGAGGCAAGGGCATGTCCGTAATCTCTCCGAGAAAGGAGAGATGATTCTTCCGCATCGGTCGAACCCCGAGATCGCTGCCATCTCTCTCGGAGGGCGGGAGACCGTGACGGCCCGCCGCCCTTCGGTGGAGTTCGGCCCGCCTCCTCTCTTCTCGTCTCCGCCACCTCCCCGGGCGGCGTCGAGGATGAGCGACTCGCTGGCGGTGCGGGGTGAATTGCTGCGACCATCTCAATGGAGGTGATCGACCTCGGCGGCAGTCGACGACTCGCTCCCCGCCATTGTGCCAAGGCGAGCATCGACCACTTCGCGGGCGGACGACCTCGCCACTGCATCACCGCCGGGCACTCGAGAGGTGCCCGCCCATCTCGCCCCTCCGTGAAGGAAATTTTGGAATTGGCCAAGATCGGCATTGAGGAACCCGACACGGCTCGCCAAGGACTTCATGAGACCGACGAACCGCCTGCTCACCGGGCGCTGAGGTCGGCATCTTCTTCCTCGTCAGGCGGCGATCCCGAGAGTGTATGGAATGTTCTCCATGTAACCCTCAGCGTTGTTCCATTGGTAGCGTCCGCGATCCCTTCCCGCGACGCCGTGACCACCGATCTTCATCCGCCGTTGTTGCCAAAGATCGGCGGCGGTGCTAGCGTTGCACGTGTTCTCGCCATTAGATTGTAGAAAACGAAGCTTTTTGTTCGCTTGTTTCCACGACGGCCAATGATAAATCTAGTGTATGTTAATATACGAGATTTGTGTAAAGCAAGAAGAACACTGCGCTTTTACGTGGTTCGATCGAGAATAAGATCTACGCCCACTTTAGGAATGGTTCCTCAATACTTTCACCATGATTCGATTACGTTGAGTGTAGCTAAAAGCTCTAGTATTCAATAAGTTGCTAACCCTTTACCGCCGATCTAACCCCTATTTATACATATCCGAGGACCCTAAAGACGTGCTTCATCCCCGACATGGGTCTCGATCCTCCCATGTAGGACTCTTCCTCTCGCATGTAGGATCCTCGCCCATGTGGTGGAGGCCGATTAGGGTTTGGAGGTTGGTTAGGGTTTAAAGGATGGGCCTTGGCTCAACCGCATGGGGTTGTCCATAACGCTGCCCAAACTGCTTGTACCGCCAATGACCGAGCGGTGGCCATATCCCATCAAGGTGGTTTTGTCACTGTAAACAGTTGATTGCTACCAATTTTTTTTAAGATAGATAATCAAAATGTCTGTATTAATGCAACCCTACATAAAATCTTTTTGGAGACTCAAAATATAGAAAAGTTGACATATATTAATCTCAAAATACCATTTAATTTGAACTAATTTTCGATAAGCCTAAATAATAAATAGGTGAAAACATACAGTTAATTACTTCGGTTTGTTAAAGCTCAGTTTCGTTAGAAATTAATCAAATAACAGGAGTTACGTATAAAATTTATGATAGAAAAATGATTAATGATTTAAATGCTAATTTTCGAACAATTTAAGCATAAATTAATTTGGTAGGCATAACAGTAAAGATAATATTAGAACACGAACCTTGGCATCCTGAGGTAAGGTAAGGATTGCCTTGGTATCCTTTTGAGCAGTTGCAGAGATACCCTCCAACATTAGCATCAAATTCAAAACAATCACTATTATCCCCACAGGCGAAAGTAGTTGGATCTCGTCGCGCTTCTGTGCAATTATCCGTCCCTATCCTCCACTCCAATAATACTGTTCTCTCTCGCCAATTGTTATCAGGTATTGGATCATCAGCTGGGATCGCCGTAGAGTTACTCAAGTAGTCCAAGGGATAAGAATAATAATAATAATCATAATCTCGATGCTTAATTATGGTATCCTATGTAGGCGTAGCTGCAAGGGAAAAGCTTCCTACGCTGCCATTGTCCACTTAAGTCGGTCAAATTTGCTTTAACGTAAGTGGTGCCTGCCATTGATCCAACACCCGTTTCAGTTCCTATTTTATATACTAGGGTCAAGTTTAATTTAGAAATTATATTGAATAAATCGATTTTGTATACATACATTCACTATACTTTTTTGAAGATAACACAATGAAAATCAAGATTGTTGCCTTTTCTTTTAGAGTTAAATATTTTATTAATTAACAAACAATTGGTTCAAAAAATAAAAAAACAATCAATGTTAGGATCTATTATCAATAAATATTATTATAAAATTGAAAAAAATGTAAAATTTACTAATCATAATCTATTTATTAAAGTTATTCTTTTTATGCACAAACTAATGCATGTACAATAAAGTGAGCATAATTTTTTTGGAAATAGAAGATAAATTTTAAATTAAATGAAACTAAATTAATTTTTCGTAAAAAATAGTAATTTGTTAAGCTCCTTAAAAAACACAAAAATATTAACTAGATTATTACCTCTAGGAATGGATGCCCTGCAACAACCAATGCCAGACCCAAACCTCGATCTTCGAGATGGGCAGTATCCGTAATCGTCATACTCATCCGAGCAAAAGGCTGCACAGCTGCTGATAAAACTTCGATTGGCTTGTCCAATAATCCCCACCACCATATCATCGCACCCAATGGCGGTGATCCTGTTCTCTTGGGATAACGTATATTGAGTTTTCGACAAGTCAATAATGAAGTTTCGGTCCTCTGTCTTGGTGATTCCTTCCGAAAAATTATAGCATGCTAAACCTACCTGGTTCGGATAGTTGATCAGAACCTGTGATAAATTGAGCGCAAGGATTTCTTTCTTGAGAGCGGCGAGGTAAGCTTTTGGAGGGTTGGTGGAAGTGTTGCAAATGATTTCGAAAGATGACTCCAAGTAGCAATGTTTCTGCCCCACTCCAAATGGATAGGGAATTGATAAATTCCCACACATATCCTGGCATCCAGCTTTGGGAATTGTTGAACTGGAAAATGAAATTGCTGGGAGATGGAACAAAATAGAAAAGGTTAAAGATACCAAGTAGCAATGTTTGTTCCAAATTAATTGCAGGTCTTTTACATAGAGAAAAACCAAACCTTTGCATCCTCCTTCCAGATAAGGATTTCCCTCATATCCTTGGACACAGCTACAGCGGTATCCTAAATTATGAGTATCGTCAATATAGACATCATCATCATCATCATCATCAACACACACACTCTTGTAAGATCGACACGCGTAATTATGGCTGAGCTTTGCTCGGCTACAATTCCCAACCCCAATCCTCCAATCCAACCTCACCACAGGTGACCTTGACGATGATAACCAATTATCATTTAATAACGCCGTTGCATTATCTAGGTAGTACAACGGATACGAAAATTGGTATAAACATTTGTTGGAAAAGGTGTACGTAATAAAGACAAGATTTGCCATGACACAACGTGAAATGTAAAGGTAGGAGATCAAAACTAACAATGAATTTGAAAATGTAGTAAATACAATCGAAATCAGAAACCGTAAACAGATGCCGAGTCGAGGAGGCCTCTTTCCAAGAAGACGAGATACGCCCGGTAGTGCTCTCGGTTCGGCGATCGTCCCCAAAGATGAAACGGCAGCTGCCTCGTAGGTGGCAAAGACCGCAGACCAACGAGCTCCGCGAACCGGACGAGACGAGGATGAGCTCGACACGAAAATATGTATGCAGGAGTGCTCTAGGTATGCCGGAATGCTTTTTCGGTTGCTTATGCCGTAGACATGTCCTATTTATAGGCGCCGCCCCCCACGGGAGCATGTTGAGTCAACACCGCATTGATGTCGGGTGTTACGGAGTTATGTCCCCTATCGAGCGCGCGGCGGTTTCGGAGACAACGTGGCACGCTTCCCAGAGCCATCATGTCGGAGCGCCATCGACGGTTTATTTAACTGGACAACGCGCGGCGTCCGTGTTCATTGGACGATCCCACGCCTCTTCAGCGGCACAAAGCAGCCCAACGGATTGGGCCACACGAGTCGGGCCCCTGACCAACTCCATCGCACGCAGCCCAACGGATCGGGCTACACGAACTGGGCCCCTGACCAACTTCATCTTTGGGCTCGATCAAACGCCGATCCAAAATATAAGGACAATGGGCCACTGAACCAGTGCCCACGGCAAGCCCACCTAACAGCCCAAAGAATGCCCCAAAGACCACCCAAAGACCAATCGCAAGATCCAAGATCCAAGATCCACGATCCACGATCCACGATCCACGATCCACGGACCACGGACCACTGAACCGAACCGAGCCGAGCCGAGCCGAGCCGAGCCGGGCCGGGCCGGGCGGCACGGCGCTGGCGCTGGCGCGGGCGGCGCCGGCGCCGGGCGGGCGGGCGCCAAGTGGCGGCATGGCGGCATACAGAAGGCAAAGGGCTTTCCACCCATCACTTGTGCACATAATTATACTAAGTGTTCAACGACCCACTTATATAGACAATTAATGAAGGTACATTAATCAATGCGGGATAAGGATTAATTAATCCATGCTTATCCCATTAATCACATAACCCATGTTTAAGTGGCCAACTTTGATCCATTATTTCTCACTCACCGGAAATCGGATTTGAGAATGTGAATACACCACCATCATCTACTCGAACGTAGATCGATCCTATGCCGCTTAATTTCACAAAATTAAACGTTACGTCACTCAAAATCTTGGTCAAAGTAGCTCGAAAACTCGACCACTAATATAATATTATATATATATGCACGCTGATTTTCAACAATCCCCCACATGAGTGGAAATAGCCATATGCATGATGCAGATACGCCCCCTCAAGAGATGTTAAAATATTTGGACAGTGGTTTATGGCCTCAACCTTCCATAGTTAGTACCATCGAGTACACATGCGGATTAGTGGACACGATGCCTCAACTATTCCCCACAACAGTAATCAAACAATGGTATTAACACTTTAACACCTCAACCTCATCCGCTCTCACGCTTGATTCCTTTTTGGCCATGGACATCCACTTTGATTCATAAGTGTTTTGTTTGAAGCTGCCCCACTGCACTTACATAGGTGATTCTTTACCGAGTATCTCGCCATACCAACCTCCCGAGGTATCTTAGGAATCATTGAGAGTCAACGACTCAACCTCACCACTAGGCAAGTTTTTCAACACTCGCTTGCTTTCTAGGAACAGACTAACTCGAGTGTTTATACACTAACTCATATAGCTTAGTTCTCCCATCAACCAAGTTCTGGGATCTCCAACATCATGGTCAGGTTACCACTATGATTGTTCTTAAGATGTGGATTTTAGTCCCATTCCTCTAGAACTTGATCATTTGATCCCTGTTCAACCTTTGGTTAACGGATCCGCCAGATTATCTATCGACTCGACATAGTCAATCGATATAACCCCACTGAGATCAAATGCCTCACTCAGATATGTCACGACGATATGTCGAGACTTACCATTATACAAACCACTTTTCGCCTTCCAATAGTGTTGCTATCACAAAGGAATCATCACCTGTGGCACGGGTTTAGACCAACATGGAATATCTTCCAAAAATTACTGAGCCACTCGGCTTCCTCACCGCCTTTATCCAAAGCTATGAATTTCGATTCCATGGTGGATCGGGCTATACACGCCCTGCTTCGTGGATCTCCAAGAAACAAGACTTCCCCCAATCGTGAACACGCACTCCACTTGTAGAAAGTGAATCTTTCGTGTCGATATCCAATTGGCATCACAAGCACCTTCAAGCACCGGGGATATCTCGTGAATGCAGCCCATGATTTTGAGTATACTTCAAGTACCTCAAACTCTCACTAAAGCCTTCCAATGCTCCTTGCTCGATTGCTCGTAACGACTCAATTTGTTCACTCAAGAAGCTATGTCGGGTCGGGTGCAATTTGTAAGATACATCAAACACCCGATGACCTTAGCATAGTCTTCGCCCAATGTGTTCACTCGCCTTACTCAAGTGAACATTGAGCTCTAATGGGTCTTAGCAGCAAACTATCAAACGCTGCTGAATTTCTTAAGCACTTTCTCAACGAGTGAGATTGTGTCAAGACAATTCCGTCTCGATCTTCTTAGAATCTTGATTCCAAGAATCACATCAGCTAAACCCATGTCCTTCATGTCAAAATTTCTATTTAACATGCGCTTTGTGTCATTAATGACTTGAGTATTGCTACCCATGATCAACATGTCATCTACATACGCACACACTATAACATAACCATTATCGTTGTTCTTAACGAGACACATTTGTCACACTCGTTGATTTTGAAACCATTTGCCAACATTACATTGTCAAATTTCAAGTGCCATTGCAACGGCGCTTGTTTCAAACCATATAGAGACTTCACGAAGTTTGCATACCTCGCCTCTCGACTGTGTACTACAAACCCTTCTGTTGTTGCTCTATATACCTCATCCCGAGGTCACCATTCAAAATGCGCCTTAACGTCCATTTGATGAATCTCAAGATTGTGCAAAGCAAGAATTGCGAGAAGTACCCTAATAGACGTAATCCTCGCCACAGTGAATAGGTATCAAGAAATCGCACTCTCTTTGTTTAAACCCTTCGACAACCAAACGGGCTTTATACTTTTCAATTGATCCATCTCGCCTTGTATTTCCTTTTAAGGATCCACTTGCATCCTAAGGGCTTACAACCTTCCGCAAATCAACCAAGACCCAAGTGTGGTTTTGCAAAATGGAATCAATCTCACTTTGAATACCTCGCCTGAGCATCCCGTCCGCCGAGCATAGGCTACTTTGATTGAAGTTGGTTCTTCATCCAACATGAACGCAATATAGTCGACCAAAGTCCTCGCGCTCGACTCTATTGCCACGCCCTCGGTTCCGACCTCTCTCGATCGCACCTCGATCGCTATGCGACATCGGTTCTTCCTCCAAAGGTTTAGAACTCAAGCTTCACCATCGCTCTATTGCTAGAATCGCTTCACTTTTATCCTTATCTTTACTGTGGATAAACACTTTCAAAGAATATAGCATTCCTCGACTCAATCGTCGTCCCCACAAATATATCCGGCACCTCCGACTGTGGATCGAAACGATAGCGCGCCTGCTGCTCGCTGGCATACCCAATAAAGATACAATCGATCGCTTTAGGTCCAATTGTAACTTGTTTTGAAGAGGCACCTCAACCTTCGCCAAACACCCCACACTTTCGAGATATTTATGACGATGGCTTTCTTCCTTTCCACAACTCGTAGGAGTGACATCCTTACCTTTGAGTGGAATCTTGTTCAAGATGTAGTTGGTCACAAAACAATTTTCCCCACAAGTTCTCGGGCAACCCCGAACTAATCAACAAAGCATTCATCATCTCCTTAAGTGTTCGATTTTTACGCTCAAGAACGCTTATTAGACCGAGGTGAATATGAGTCGTCGCTTGGTGTATTATACCACTTTCACATAATGCCTCAAACGGAGCTACATATTCTCCCTCTATCACTTCGAATGCCTTAATTCGACAATTAATTGATTCTCGGCTTTGTTCTCAAGTTTTAAAAGCTTCAATAGCCTCGCCTTTACTTCTTAGAAGGTAAAGATAACAATATCTTGCATACCATCAATAAACGTGATGAAGTACTTTTACCACCTCTAGTTTGTACAAACTTTAAATCACACACATCGGTGTGAATAAGTTCTAGAGGCTTAGTGTCTGCTCACCAATGAAACGGTAACTCAGCCTATTTTAGCTTCCACACAAACCTCACATTTCGCTTGTGTATTAACTTCATTTAACTTTAGTAAATCTAAATTTACTAATCTTTTATCGCATTTAGATTAACATGTCCTAATCTACAATGCCATAAATCGAGCACTCACCAAGTAAGATAAGTAGATGCTTTTTCATTCATCATAATTTTGGGTACACGCGACAAATTATTACATTTAGTTTGAAAAGACCCCCGAGATAACCTCTACCAAGAAACTTTCCAAACTTAGTCAAGATAAACTCGTCCGACTCAAAACTAGTCTAAAACCTTTATTAACTAGAATAGAGCCCCGACACTAAGTTCTTGCGAATGTCCGACATGCAAGACATCCTTCAATGTGATCTCAATGCCGGACGTCATCTCGAGCACCACATCACCAACTCCGCAACCTCTGACGAAGCTTGGTTCCCCATGTTGAGCTTCCTCCCTCAACAGTTTGTAGGTGGAGAACGATCTTTCGGCGCATACGCGCTAGCTGCGCCAAAGGTCGATGAACCATCCACCTTGATTCTCGACGTGATCGACTTCTTCGGTCACCACAGCAGCCAAGTCATCCTTGTCCCATTTGTCAAGTCCTTCTCGACAACATTGGTAACTTGCTTAGCCTTCTTCTTCTTAGTCGACGGCAGCCTCACTCGGTGGCCATGTTGCCACAATTGTAATGAGCCCTCACAAACTTACGGAAACCACCTTCCTTCGCTTTATCTTCGACATCGACTAACACGCTTGTTGGAGGACCGCCTCCAACAGTCGGCTCTCAAGATCGATCGCCTTCCCTTTAGTTCTAGTTTCTTCACGCCGACTGATGCTAGCCCGACGATCAAGTCTTCAAGTGTCATATCCTTTCGCTTGTGCTTAAGGTAGACCTCAAGTCTCTCCACCCCTGGGTATTTCAATCATCGTAGCGACGACAAAGCCGTCTCAAATAAGGTGTTCTTCGTCAACCTCGTGCACAATGAGTCAAACTCGTGACTGGTCCATGATCGGCCGGAATCGACCATCTTGTAGTCCAAATATTCGCTACAATAAACTTTTTAAGACCGCATCATCACTACGGTACTTCTTTTCTAACAAGATCCCACATACTGATGTCACAAACAAAGATAAACACTATACAAGCCATCTTCTAAACTACCAAGTATAAAATTTTACAAAGGTAGTCGCGCAGCGCCGCTTGTCATATATGTCGCCGGACGTGAAAGTCCATTACCACCCTGAACGGGCATGGGCTCATCTTCCACCAAGAAGTTGGCGGCCCAACGTCGTGAGGTAGAACAAAGATCTTTGTCGCCATCTCAAGTCGGATCCTCCAAACTTGGCGGCTTCTCTGGCTGCATCATCCTCGGCGTATGAACAGCGCCGAGATCGATCCATGATCGATCCACCAGCACCACTTGAAGTGTGCTCAAACATGGAACTCGAATGAGAACCACCGTGTTAGATCCTATGGATCCAACAATGACCCACCGAAAAGTGCAATGTCGAACCAAAGGAACCACTAAAAGTGGAACCAATTGTTGAACCACTAAAAGTTGAACCAACAATGACCCAAAGTGGTCCCATGGTCGACCTCAAGGCATCGAACCAAACATGACCGGCTTATTGTGCCGTAATCAAGGCAGCGTAAGGCAGGCATGAAGCAGCAAGAAGCAAGTGAGGCAGTAGTCGGTGGGTGAACAATGACATCTCCAAGCAAAGGTTTAGGTTTCAAAGTTTTAAGTCAATTTAAGTCCGACTCTTCGTGGCAAGTAATATCTCGCCTCATGCATTGTTGAAAAAGGTGTACGTACAAGACAAGATTACCAAGCGACATAACGTGAAATGTAAAGGTAGGAGATCAAAACTAACAATGAATTTGAAAATGTATAAATACAATCGAAATCAGAAACTGTGAACAGATGCCGAGTCGAGGAGGCCTCTTCCCAAAGACGAGATACGCCCAGAAGTGCTCCTTGCCCGCGATCGTCCCCAAAGATGAAACGGCAACGTCTCGTAGGTGGCAAAGACCACAGACCAACGAGCTCCGCGAACCGGACGGAGACGAGGATGAGCTCGACACGAAAATACGTATGCAGTGAGTGCTCTGTATGCCGGAATGCTTTTTCAAAGGTTGCTTATGCCGTAGACATGTCCTATTTATAGCGCCGCCCCCCATGGGAGATGTTGAGTCAACACCGCATCGACGTCGGGTGTTACGGAAAGTTATGTCCCCTATCGAGCGCGCGCGGTTTCTCGGAGACAACGTGGCACGCTTCCGCAGAGCCATCATGTTCGAGCGCCATCGACGGTGCCACGACGTAACCGACAACGCATGCGCCCGTGTTCATTGGACGATCCGGACGCCCTTCAAGCACACAGCAGCCCAACGGATTGGGCCACACGAGTCGGGCCTCTGACCAACTCCATCGCACGCCAGCCCAACGGATCGGGCTACACTAATCGGGCCCCTGACCAACTTCATCTTCGCTCGATCAAACGCTGATCCAAAATATATGACAACGGGCCACGGAACCAGCCCACGAAGCAAGCCCACCTAACAGCCCAAAGAATGCCTCAAAGACCAAGATCCAAGATCCAAGATCCAAGATCCAAGATCCAAGATCCACGGACCACTTGACCACGGACCACGGACCACCTGACCACGAACCGAACCGAACCGAGCCGGAGCCGAGCCGGAGCCGGCCGGGCCGGGCGGGCACGGGCGCGGCGCGGCGACGGGCGCCGGCCGGGCGCCGCGCCGGCCCGCATATATGCATACACAGCGCAGCGCAAGGTGGCTTTCCAAATTTCCATCACTTGTGCACATAATTATACTAAGTGTTCAATGACCCACTTATATAGACAATTAATGAAGGTACATTAATCAATGTGGGATAAGGATTAATTAATCCATGCTTATCCCATTAATCACATAACCCATGTTTAAGTGACCAACTTTGATCCATTATTTCACCACCGGAAATCGGATTTGAGAATGTGAATACACCACGATCATCTACTCGAACGTAGATCGATCCTATGCCGCTTAATTTCACAAAATTAAACGTTACGCCACTCAAAATCTTGGTCAAAGTAGCCTTCCCGAAACTCGACCACTAATATAATATTATATATATATGCACGCGATTTTCAACAACATTCCCCAACTCCTGTATAAAGGCGTAGCTGCACGGAAAAGCCTTTGCGGGCCACTTTTCTGCTCAAGTCAATTAACTCTGCTTCCAAGAAGCTTGTGCCTGCGTGTGAATAAAAAGTTAGCATTTCACTTTCGTATTTTCACAATGTTTATCTAAATAAGCATGATTTCTATTTTTACAATCCCAACAACCTTATTTTTGTTTCGATCAGGTTTCAATGGTTTCCGAGTTCATAAATTATTTTTAAAATTATTGAAGACGCTACAAATTTTGCAAATGCATGCTCTAAAATTATTTAACTTTCTAAATACGACTCTGAAGCTTAGAAATTCTTATCGGATTACATAAAACTAACTGAACGTATCCGATCAATTTATAACTGAAAACTATGGTCTCAATTTTTAATTTTTGACTTCAAATTTCCATCTATGCCTTCTTGTTGGTGCAATTTATCTATTTCCTCATCATAAAACTATGATGTTAATTATAAAATCAAAGGAAGAAAATAATCCGAAAATACGAAACGAATACTTTAAGGAATGAAAGTAATCATTTAGCTCCGTTTTCAAGATAATTTATAACAATAATAAAGATTGCCACTATCAAAACTAAAACAAAAAAGGAAAGGTACAAATTAGTATGAACTCTTTCTCATTGTTCCATAAGAAAAAAGTGATAATTTTTATGAATAAAAATGATAATTGCTATGAATAAAATTAACAGTTATATAATAATACCAATTATTATAAATAAAAGTAATAGTTCTTATCAGAACATATGGTAAAAAAAAAGCTCGTAGGAGTATGCCTCAAAAAGAAAAGAAGTATTACTATTACAAATGATCGTTTTGATATTAAAATAATCACTGCCCTCCTACCCTATCTACGAAGGGGCATTCGTTCTCGTTCTTCTTGGCTCATCTTACTATTTATCTTTTTTTCTTTTATCAATTAATACAAAAATTTTAAAGATTGCATCAAGATGAATTTGAACATAAAATCTAATCTTTAATCTCATACATTAATTATTCTACCATTATGGCAAAACGCACACTCTTATCCTCTTATAACTCTTATCCTCTTATATGACCTACTAGTAATGTGAGGATGCTTGTAATAAAAAATCTCAAATTCGAAGCTCAGATCAAACATTTACCTAATGATGTGTCTTACCTCAGCCGATATTGCACAGAAGCGGCCAGGGTTGACCCCGAATGATGATTAGAATATTCTCATAAAACAAATTAAAAAACTCTTTGCCTTATATATATATACATATATTCTTTTTCTTTGAAGAAACAGAATCTTCTACTCGACGATTACCTTGGGAGATAAAGGTCTGGCAACAACCATTGCTAAGCGAAGAGGCATTAGAAGGGCAATACCCAAGGCCGCTTGCGTCATTGTTGTCGGCACAAAACGCTGAGCAGCCACCACTTAAGGAACTTCCGTTGGATTGCAGCACCATATCATCGCAGCCGATGGCGATGAGAGAGTTCCGAATTGACAGCGTATACTGAGTCCCCGACAAGTCCACTATCATACTAGAGTTGACTTTGGTTCCAGTTTCACGCTGATAGCAAGCTGAAATCGGGTTCGGGTACTTGACCCGAATATAAGTTTGATTTATTTCAATCACTTCTTTATCAATAATGGTGATGGAGGCTTTTGAGGGTCAGTGGAAGTATCGCAACTGATCTGAAAAGATGGGTTGAGGAAGCAATCTGACCCGACTCCGAATGGATATGGAATCGATAGATTCCCACACCAATCCTGGCATCCAGGTTTTGCGTCTGGACCGCTGGTAGATGCCCGTGGAAGAAGAAGTAGGGAAACGAAATACAAGATAGGAATCAGTTGCAGAGACATAATGGGATTATTCGGATGTAGAGCTCGAAGTGTAGCAGTGTATGTTGAGTTGAGTTTGCTTCATTACTTATAGAGTTGATTGCATTGAACGCATGAGATTTTAATGCAATTTGCAATTACAAAAGTACTTTCAATTATTGGCAACACAATACCCAATTTTTTGATTTATTGCAATTAGGATAATTCCAAATTTGACTGATTCATCAAAATTTCAATTTCAAACAAATTCTTTCGAACCCTTAATTCAATAAATCAAAGATTAAACATTTACATATTCGAGGAAATAAACTTTTTGATATACAACTTGATGTCCAATATATATTTATTAACCGTTATAAATTTCCTTAGAGCACTAACAAATTCGACATTAACAACTAATATTTGCAAAATTTATGAAAATAGGTAAAAGAGTAGGCAAAAATCCCAATTAAGCTCCCTTAACTCCCTGTTAAAAACGTCCAAGACCATAAAGGTCTACCTATTGGAAAATTCTCCTAAAAACAACAAAGACCATAAACAAAACGTCCAAGACCATAAAGGTCTACCTAATGGAAAATTCTCCTAAAAACAACAAAGACCATAAACACTAAGGTGATGACTGACGCACGAACGTAGTGGTAATAAAATGGTGATTTGTGCGCTCATTCTCAATCCTACGACGGCAAGATTTTTACGTTATGAATCACCATTCCTAAAAAATACTCATTCCAATGAATATGGTGTAGAAAATGTGTACAAACAAGACAGAACTTGTTTCATGACATAACTCGAAAAAAGTAGGAGATCAAACTAAAAGAACTTGAAACTAAAATGAATACAATAACCAGATACTAATGTCGAGTCGAGGAGTTCTTTCCATGAAGACGCAGATACGCCTTAGTGCTCTCTGCTCACGCGACGTCTCAAAGATGAAACGACGATGTCTCAGTGAGTGGCAAAGACACAGCACCAACGAGCTCCGCGAACCGGACGGAGGCGGCGACAGAGCTCGATACAAACCATGTATGCAGTGAAAGGTTTCGAAATGATGGAATGCTTTTGCAAGAGGTGGCTTATGCTTGGGAGATATGTCCTATTTATAGGCTGCCCCTCACGGGAGCATGCCGGAGTCAACACCCGCATTAATATCTTCAGGTTACGGTTATGTCCCCATCGAGTGTAGAGGGTTACGCGGTGGTTTCGGAGACAACGCGAGCTTACACCCACGCTTCCAAGAGCCATCATGTCGAACGCTACCGACGCTACGACGAACTGGACAACGCGTGCGGCCCGTGTTCATTGATGTATCCGGACGCCTCTTCAAGTACACAAGCAGCCCAACGGATTGGCTACACGAGTCGGGCCCCTGACCAACTCCATCTTCGGGCTCGATCAAACATCGATCCAAAATATACGGGCAATGGGCCACGTAACCAAGCCCACGAACAGCCCAAAGAACAGCCCAACGACCAATTGCCAAGATCCAAGGACCACGGACCACGGAACCGAACCGAAACCGGGCGGGCGCGCGGCGCCGGGCGGCGGCGCGACGGGCTTTCCAAACCCATCACTTGTGCATAATTATACTAAGTGTTCAATGAACCACTTATATAGACAATTAATGGGCGTACATTAATCAATGCGGATAAGGATCAATTAATCCATGTTTATCCCCTTAAGCACATAACTCCATGTTTAAGTGACCAACTTTGATCCACTATTTCACTCACCGGAAATCGAATTTGAGAATGTGAATACACCACCATCATCTACTCGAAATGTAGATCGATCTTATACCATTTAATATCATAAAATTAAACGTTACGTCACTCAAAATCTTGATCAAAGTAGCTTCCTAGAAACTTGATCACATATAATATATATACACGATTTCCAACAATCCCCACATGAGTGGAAATAGCCATATACATGTATGCAGACACATCGCCCCAAGAGATGTTAAAATATTCGACACGTGGTTTACGGCCTCGAACCTTCCATAGTTAGTACCATCGAGTACACAGCGGATTAGTGGACACAATGCCTCAACTATTCCCCACAATGTGCATCGAGACAATGATATTAACACTTTAACACCTCAACCTCATCCGCTCTCACGCTTGATTCCATTTCGCCATGGACATCCACTTGGATTCATAAGTGTTTTGCTTGGCGCACCCCACTTCACACTTACATAGGTGATTCTTCACCAGTATCTTGCCATACTCAACCTCCTCGAGGTATCCTGAGGAACTCATCCTTTCCTCACACTTTGTATCCTTGAGACGGGATAGTATCTCTCATGAACTTCGAAGACCGCCAAGTAGTGACACCACCCGTAGAAAGTGTACAATCACTCTCGAGCAACGCCGTGGAGAGTGAATGGAAAGGATATGAGTCTGATGTACTCCTTCTTGAATTTATCCAGACACCTTATGGTGCTACACACCACTCAAGTCCCGAGATGGCGCCTGAGTCCTTTCCCGCATATCAAGCTCGCAAGATCTCGCATAAAGAGCCTCAGCCCCCGCTTGTCCTCGATCTCGTGCAAGGTGATGCCTAAGTGGCGAGACCGTTATTTGGAAACATCATTTCCCAAGCGTCGATCTCCCTGAGGTGGTGGGTTTGTGGATTCCTCTCTCCATGTTGTCTCGCTTGCACGCACTCTCCTCAAGACGGGCGCTTCTCCCTTGCCTCTTCTTCTCCGAATGGTTCTCTCAACTGGTCAACAGAGCTCTCGTCCCTACCGCAAGGTTAGGTCTGAGCATGCAAAACCAAACAAAAATAAAAAGTGAATAACAACACTAGAATAACAAGAACTCCCCAAGAACGACGCTTAACTGACGACTCGGACACCCGCTGTTAGAGGTCCCAAGGCACGCCAAGATACATTTATAATCTCCTCCAACTTGAACACATAGTTTCAGATATGGCAAGTTAAGGGGTCGAACCCAAGAGAGTGGTTATGTTGTTATTCGAGTTATCACAAATTTGAGTAGGAGGTTGCCCGCAGGCAAGGCGTCATCCAGACGACGGTCTCAAGAGAAATGTACCGAGAGATATATCTTGAGCGTAAAGTAAACCAAACTAAACACAAGGTAAAGAGATTAAATAACAAGTAGTTGGGCCGAGGGTTCCGCACATTGAGATATTGGTCAAGACGCCACCATAGGTTCAAGGATTTTCACCATGAGTGTATGTCGTGGTTAAAGGCACTGCGGGTAGATGCCCTTTAGGTTGTCACGACACCAGTGCCCCCCCCACCTGTCTGTGAGATTTTAGGACTAAGTACAGAGGCCCCCCGCCTCGCCCTCGCCAAGACGGTCTCCAAGATAGTTCTTCCGCCCCAACAATTTTACTCACTAGACAGCCCAACTAGCCACAACGGTCCAAGGAGTGGCTCAGAGTCTTGCCCAAGGCCGACGGCCACAATCACCCACTCCACCAAGACTTCCCGGACAAAGAGACACTGATGTCTTACTGCTATTGTTGTAGCCACCCCTTCCCCAAGACCACCAAATGAGTTAACGCTCCAGAAAGGAATAACATATGATAAAGGCCTGAGCTTTGGGAACACACACCAAGGCTCTAAGGACATTTAGACCTCACGACTCTCATGACCTCGACTCAACGTGTTTCACCCCGAGCCCAACCAAACCGACTACTCACACATAATCGACAAAAACATAAAAGAAATAAACAAGAACATCATCGAAACCATACTTGAATAGAAAATCAAATTGAAATTAAAGGCAGTCTCTGCCAAGCAGTTGCTCGAGCAGAGTTCATAAATACATAAAATAAGTGTTTGCCCGTAGGACTTGTTTCTTCCTCACCAATCACTCATGAAAGCAAGAGAAATAAAAGAGATAAGTGTAGAGAGAATTTCGGACTGATGCTTTACTCTCCACCGAATGTTGTGTCGTGTATTTTGAATAATATGTGGAGTTGTTATGTTGGGAGCCTAAGTGTATTCCCTTGGCTCGGTCAAGGCCAGATCTTGAGGCGACAAGTGGCGAGGTCAAGCCTTAGCTCGGCTCGGGCACCGATGGAGACCCTCCGCTTCGGCCTCGACAGCTTGTCTCATCTCGCAGACCGCAGTCGACCTTTCCTTTTCGACAAAATCAAACAAGCGGCGAGAAGGACCTTGCCTGCATTTTCCCATTTGCGTGCAAGTCTGCAAGAGTCCTTGTCAAGTCCCCCACCGCATCCCGAGATTACCCTCCCCCTTTCGCTACTGCCCTTTTACCTCTTCCTTGTCTCGACACCTTCTTAGCTTCACGCCACCGCTGATCGTGCTCAGCCTCAGACGGTATAGTGTCTCGGCAAGATGTCGAATGCTTTGCCAAGGTAATCTTCGGATTTTACCTCTCACCGGAGGTGGCCCGATTCTTGCCAAGGTCCCGCCCAACCTCAGTATATACCCCAAAGCGTGTCCTCCTGCACACAAACAAACACAAAGAACTCACATAAATGTACTCTTTCTGGGCAAGGACTACCCCAAAAGAGCACGAAAAACGGGCTCACAAGATCTTAGGAATCATTAAGAGTCAATGACTCAACCTCACCACTAGACAAGTTTTCAACACTCATTTGCTTTCTAGGAACAGACTAACTCGAGTGTTTACACACTAACTCCTATAGCTTAGTTCTCCCATCAACCAAGTTCTGGGATCTCCAAATATCATGGTCAAGTTACCACTATGATTGTTCTTAAGATGTGGATTTTAATCACATTCCTCTAGCAACTTGATCATTTGATCCCTGCTCAACCTTTGGTTAATCTGGATTCACGATTATCTATCGACTGACATAGTCAATCGATATAACCCCACTGAGATCAAATACCTTACGGTATATGTCGCCGACGATATGTCGAGACTTACCATTATACAAACCACTTTTCACCCTTCCAATACCGTCTTGCTATCACAAAGAATCATCCCTGGCATGTGTTTAGACCAACATGGAATATCTTCCAAAATTACGAGCCACTGGCTTCCTCACCGCCTTTATCCAAAGCTATGAATTCGATTCCATGGTGGATCGGGCTATACACGCCTGCTTCTGGCCGACATCCACTGGCATCACAAGACCTTCAAGTACGGGATATCTCGTGAAATGTACCATGATTTTGAGTATACTCAAGTACCTCAAAACTCTCACTAGAGCCTTCCAATGCTCCTGCTTGATCGCGTCGTAACGACTCAATTTGTTCACGCGCAAGCTATGTCGGGTCGGGTGCAATTTGTAAGATATATTAAACCGTCTAAAATAAGCAGGGCCTTCGGTTGAACTCGTGGTACAATGAGTTAAAACTTTGCACTTGGTCCATGATCGATCGAGAATCGACCATCTTGTAGTCCAAATATTCGCCACAATGAACTTCTTTCACTGCATCATCGCTACGGTATTTCTTTCTAACGCATCCCACATACATTTGGATGTCGTTACAACAACATAAAACTATACAAGCTATCTTCTAAACTATCAAGTATAAAGTTTTACAAAGATAGTCGCCAAGGCGCCCAATTGTCATATCGCTTCACGGACGTGAAAGTCTCATTACCACCCCTCTAGACCGGGCTCATCTTCCACCAAGAAGTTGGCGGCCCAATGTCGTGAGGTAGAACAACATCTTTGCGGCCATCTCTCAAGTCGGATCCTCCAAACTTCGGCTTTCGACGGGCGGCATGATCCTCACAGAATGAACAGCGCCGAGATCGATCCATAGCCGGATCCACCAACACCAATCAAGTGTCGATACATGGAACTCGAATGAGAACCACCAGCTGTTAGATCCTCGATCCAACAACACCCAATCGAACAATGCAATCGTAAGCCAATGGAACCACTAAAAGTGGAACCAAGTTGCTGAACCACTAAAAGTGGAACCAACAATGACCCAAAGGGTCCAATGGTCAATTCAAGGCATCGAACCAAACATGGCAGTAGTAATTGTGCTTAATTGGCAAAGAAGCAGAGGCAACAAGGAAGCGGTGGCAAGAATGTGATGGAAGCAGTAGTCATTGGTCGGAACAATGACATCTCCAAGCAAATGTTTAGGTTTCAAAGTTTTAAGTTATTTAAAGTCTAACTCTTGTGGCAAGTCTTATCTCGCCTTGCAATTGTAGGAAAATGTGTACAAACAAGATGTAACTCACGGGCGACATAACTCGAAAATGTAAAAGTGAGATCAAACTAAAAGAACTCAAACTAAAATGAATACAATAACCGTGATACTAATGCCGAGTCGAGAGTCCTCTTCCAAGAAGACGAGATACGCCCGATAGTGCTCCTCGCTCGCGTAACGCCCCAAAGACGAAACGGTGAAGGCTCAGAGGTGGCAGACCGCATCAACGAGCCCGTGAACTGGACGGAGGCGAGGTAGCTTGACACAAACTACGTATGCAGAAGTGCTTCGAAAATGCCGGAATGCTTTTTGCAGAGGCGGCTTATGCGTCGGGAAGATATGTCCTATTTATAGGCCGCCCCTCACGGGAACATGCCGAGTCAACACCGCATTGATGCCGTGTTACGGTTATGTCCCACATTGAGTGCAGAGGGTTACGTGATGGTTTCGAGACAACGTGAAGTTACACCCACGCTTCCCGCAGAGCCATCATGTCGAACGTTACCTACGCTATTATTTAACCGACAACGCGCGCGTCTGTGTTCATCGGACGATCCGAACGCCTCTTCGCGCACACCAAGCCCAACGGATCAGGCTACACGAGTCGGGCCCCTGACCAACTCCATCTTCGGCCCGATCGACATCGATCCAAAATATACCGCAACGGGCCACTGAACCAGCCCACGAGGCAAGCCCACCAACAGCCCAAAGAACAGCCCAAAGACCACCCAAAGACCAATTGCCAAGATCCAAGATCCACGGACCATGGAACCGGAGCCGAGCCGACCGGGCGAGGCGACGACCGCACCGCCGTATGGGCGGCGACGGCGGCAAGGGGGCTTTCCAAACCCATCACTTGTGCACATAATTATACTAAGTGTTCTATGAACCACTTATATAGACAATTAATGAAGGTACATTAATCAATATGGGATAATGATTAATTAATCCATGCTTATAACCTTAAGCACATAACTCCATGTTTAAGTGACCAACTTTGATCCACTATTTCACCACCGGAAATCGGATTTGAGAATGTGAATACACCACGATCATCTACTCAAACGAGATCGATCCCATGCCGCTTAATTTCATAAAATTAAACGTTACGCCACTCAAAATCTTGGTCAAAGTAGCTTCGAAACTGACCACATATAATATATATATCGAAGGATCAACGAATCATTATTTTTTTCGCGAACTTATTTAACCATGATAAGACGTTGATGACGATGAAAACGAGATAAAAGTTAGCATACCCAAAACTTTCTAAAATTATTTTGTTGTTCAACAATTTTAGAAAGTTTTCGCATGCACAACTTTATACCGCTTTGCGATCATCTTCAACTTCTTACGCACGATTCTCAAGTTCTCAAAAAGATTTAGCCTCACCTGATCCAACCCCTATATATATATATATACGATTTCCAATATATGGTATTAACCATTTCTCTCGTCCCCATGATATTAGTTATTCTCATGAACATGGATTAGCCATATTAAATTTTTTTCCTACAAAACTATTTTTATTTATGTTTTATTTTACAAAAATAAATATTAATAATAAATAATAATTAAAATAATAGTATTTATAATCATAAATAAATAAATAATTATAATAAAAATAGTAAAACTATAATAATAAAATAATAATTGTTATTACATTAATAATAACATAATATTATTATTATTATTATTACTACAAGAATAATAACCTTAAAGTAATGATTATTTTATTTATTTTATTTTATTCCCAATCTTTCATTCCTTATATATATCAATCATAAGAAACCAAACTTCATTCTATTCCATTCTGATCAAATTTTATTTCTGCATTCTAGTCACCACCTAAAATTTTGAATGGTGAAATGAGATGGATCTCTCCTCACCACATTATTTATTGGCCACTTATTTTTAGACCTTTTCAAAGTTGAAAGAAAATTTATAACCTTGTTAGTAAGATTCTGATGTCTGCTAGCACAAAGATTTTCCGAGCCACATTAATATTTTGAGATAGAAAATGACTACGGGATATATTTGAAAAAATATCAATAGTTCATGATTTAATTAATATTATCTAATTATATTTTCAATAAAATATAAATAATTTGAAATTTAAAGTGATATTTACCTTTAAATAAATAATAAGATTTTCAATCTAACTTAAGATTATAAGGAATTGGAATTAGGAGCATATGGAATCACTTATCTTAAAAGTTGATTCAACTACTATTAATGTCTAATAAATATTGAATATTAGTTGCATAACCAATAAGAATTTTACGAGCTAAAATATGATATATTTTACAAAAAACAATAGCGTATATCACACTATCAAGTCAATTGATATCATATCCTCTCAAAAAAAAAACTAGTCAATTGATATTATAAATCAAGTTGTTATAGAATTCCAAATGTGTTATTTTCGAAGTCCATCAGGAGACTTTGAATAACGACTATATATATGTTGATATATTTGTAATATCATTATTGAAGCAGAGACTATTCTAGTGCAACGTGTAGTGTAGTAAGGGTCGAATAGTGCATGTCACTGCCATCTTTTAGAGGGAATTTCTGAACCATAAACACATCGATCCAAAATGTGTGTTTAATCCATATGTACGTGATAAATCTAGTGTATGTTAATATACGAGATTTTAAAGTTAAAGAAAACACACCGCTTTTACGGCTCGATCGAGAATAAGATTCACGCCCACTTAGGAATTGGTTCCTCAATACTTTCACTATGATTTGATTACAAATGAGTGTAGCTAAAAGTTTCAGATTCAATAAGTCATAACCCTTTTACCGCCGATCTAACCCCTATTTATACATATCCGAGGACCCCTAAAGACGTGCCTCATCCCCGATTGGGGTCTCCATCCTCCCATGTAGGGACTATTCCTTCGCATGTAGGGATCCCCGCCTTCCGTGGGATCCTCGCCCATGTAAAGGGAGGTCGATTGTGGTTTGAGGCCGTTAGGTTTGAGGACGGGCCTCGCTTAACCGCACGGGTCTGTCCATAATGTCGCCCACTGTTTGGGTCTCACAATCGGTGGGCGAGCGGTTGGCCATATCCCATCATACCTCCCCGAATAGTCGAGGAACAACCATGCCGAAAGCGGCGGAAGAATGCGCTGCCGAAAGCGGACGTTGTTTACCGAGGTTGTTGTCGAATGTTCTTCGATCTCTTTGATGTCGTGGTTTGATCGGCGATTCGTTCGAACTGTCTGGGCGCCCGCCGCTCGCATGTACCGCTTGGTCAAGACCGAACCGAGTCACCCGTCGCTGGACAAAGATGTCCGCGAGAGGACGTCAAGTCCAACCGGATAGCGATACACGATAGGTAATGCCGAGGTCCGATCTAGATAGAAATATCCTTCCGACGATACCGAGGTCCGAGCTGTATAGTAGATATCCTTCTAGATGATACCGAGGTCCCGGGTCGAGTGATGAGATCCAACTCGAGATATCCGACGCTGGGGACGCACGCCGCATGTAAGCACGATGCCGAGGTCCGCTGTCGAGTGATGATTGCATCGATTGACCAGCTTGTCGCTGCTGATCACGCCACTTGCGCCAGACGGTTGGGGCGCCGAACGCGGCGCTGCCTACTCCTTATCAAATCGCAATCACCACGTGGAAGTTGAAACGACAATTTGGGCGCCCATTCTGCACTATAAATAGTCCTAATGAGGAAACTGCTCACTTTCTTCTCCCATCGCTCCGAGCAAAAGAAAACTCACGCACTTTCGTAGTTCTCGAACCATCCCAACTCATCGGGAAGTATAACCCATCATTTAAAAAGTAAGTATGACTTCCTTCTTCTCGCCTGCTCTTCTTCTTCTCCCGATAGCGAGGTAGAGATTAGGACTATATGTGCCATGATTTTATGGTAAATCCTCAGTATTAGCGCTGTGGTTCCATCATTTTCTTCTCGCTGGATTTAGTATAAGGTCGTGGACGCCGATCGCCTCCGATCACCGTCAAGTACTCAACGAGTGAGGAGTGCCATCCGCCGCGGAGGCTCGGTGGTGCCTACCGGACCCCGTGACCGGCTTCGCTCTCCGAGGGTTTTTCGACAAGTATGTAGATGCCTTTTGTATGGTCTAAGATTCCCCTAGCCCATTTTTTGCATATCCGTGAATATTTCCAAATTCTATTTGCCAATTTACCCCAAACTCTATTAGGTCAAGAGGGGATGGGATTTCCGCCACGGATAGCCGAGGAATTTTCTTTTGAGGTTCGATGTGCTTTTTCAGCCAAGACCACGGGGTGGTGTATTATTTTCACCCGCAGCTATTTAGATAGCCGCCTTCTAAAGTGTCGCAGCGGCGTAGGTACTTTTGCGGGCCGACGGCACCCGAGGTACAAGTGGGGTTGTAGGACGAGGATCCGAAGTGAAACCCCTCGGATTCGTAGAAGACCAGCTCAACACCGTGAAGTCTCCGTAGGATTCACCGGGACGACCAATAAGGCCGGACCGAGCGCTCACAGTCAAAGCCCCTGTGGTCGAGGTCCGAGTCGCGAGGGCACCTTCTTCTTCTTACTTTATAAATCTGATTTTGCCGTTAACGCGACTTTCTTCCGCTATGCAATGAAACCGACGCAGAAGAAGCGGCTCACGATCGCCGAGCAAGGCGCCCAAGAAAAGGCGAGGCGAAATAATCGCCAAGCCCTCAAGAAGGTCGACAATCTAAATCGCCTAACGACGGGCTCAGGCCGGGTCGAGCCCGCGCCGAGACATGCACTCGTGCCCGCATCAATATGAGGTGCCGGGCTCAAGCTCTGGACGTAGCCCTCACCAAGGTATAAATATCTTCCACATCCGCTTTATCTCGCCTGCGGTGGATACTAACTTGTGTTACTTTTTAGATGCGAGCTCGTGATCGGGACCAGCAACGTGTCGCTGGGACCCGCAACGCGCCATCGGGTTCATCGCCGAGAGCTCAGCCCGCATGAGGCGCTGGCGAGCTGCCGCAGCGCGGCGGACGCCGGCGCCGCCGCGCCGCGGCGACGGGAAGCCGAGGTCACGCGTGGCGTCTGGCGAGGGCGAGGCCGACGCCGCGAGGGTTGCCGCCGAGACCGCCCAAGAAGAGGGCTTGGCACTGGAGGTCGCCGAGGGAGCCCGGCGAGGCACGCGGCGAGACGGCCGGGGCAAGGAGCTCATGGACGAGAGAGGCAGTCGGGCCGATCAGGCCAATGTTGAGGGCCTTTGCCAAGAAGCTCGCCGAGCCTGAGAGCTCGCCTCATTGCCGACCGCCCTGACTCAAGAAAAAGGTGGTGCGCACCATCTCGTAGGATCTCGGCGGCCGCCATGCCCGACTTTGACAAGGTTAAGCATGGTCAGTCGAGGTCGCCACTGAGCCGAATAAGGCGTGACGCCCGGTGATCTCCGGTCGGGTCCTTCCCCGCCGGAGGCTTTAAGGCCCGCCTCCCCCTTCTCGACGGCGGAGGCCGCTGCTCGGCAAGGAGGACGAAGATCCCGAACCCGTGAGCTTTTGTCGAGGCGCGAGCCGGCCGGTGGCGAGGAGCCGAGCTCCGAGCTTCCTTCCGAGGGTGGTCAACCGCAGCAGCAGCAGGCAGCAGGAGGCCGGCGAGCCCGCAGATAGGGCTTGAGGTCGGACCCGATGTAACAGGTCGAATCACGGGGTCGATAGATCCCGAGCCTTTGTAAAAATTTCCCACTTTTGAACAATAAAATTTACAACCCTCCGAATCGTGTGTTGTCCCTTTATTTATAGCACTCTCATCTCAATAACTCTGACTCGATCACGAATTGTCGACTGCTAAAAGAGGTCCGAGGTACTCGCCGAGAAGGACGAAGAGGCGTTGTTCGAGAGGCCGGTCCGCCGAATACCCAAAGCATTAACATGGACATTAGCTCAAGCGCCATCCGCCGAATCAAGATGAAACCGCAAGAGGTGAACGAGAGGGGCCCACCTTCCGCGAGAATGAGGCTTTAAAGTTAAAGATCATACATCTCAAGTCCGTGGGCGGACTTATCCGCCGACGTGATTCGTGGACGCTTAATGCAATGCGAGGAGATCTGAATGGGCGATGAAGAAGCTTGCTCTGATCTCGGATGAGCATGCGAGTATGAAGAGATGATCCACCGATATGGTGGCGCCACCATATCCGAGGTCGATGACCGAGCGCAGAGCTTGCTTGCCGGTGGTATGGTGCTAAGGGACGGCGGAGGGCCTCGCAGAAGAATTTCAAAGATCGCCTCAATCCTTGTCAAATACCTCCAGATGTACAGTGCTCGTCCGCAAGCGACGATGCCCCAACCCCGCAGCGGAGCTTACGATCGCCCCTTGGCGCAATAGTTGAAGAACCCAAGAGGGTGGTTATGCCGACCATGCCGTTGCTTCGATTACTTGGTCCGAGCACGACGGAGCGACACGGGCCGCCCTCTCGACAGCGAGCGAAACAGCGAGGCCCCTGTGTCGGCAAGGACGGACGGCAGTCGGGCGGGTCAGAACTCGTCAGCAACGAGCTCACAAGGCCGCAGCTCGACCTCGATTTCGGAGTGCCCCTTCGTGTCGGGCTCATCTCGCTACCGCTCAAAGCGCGCTCGAATAGTCAGGTGGAGCCGACTCGCCGACCGGGTAGAAGGCACCAGTTCATCCCGCTGTTCATCGCCACCGGGATTTTGTCTCGAATCGGTGTAGCTTCAAATGTATTTGGCAGGTGGATCTCCAAAGCCCGAATGAGTTGTATATAGCTAGACTTTGTATTTAGTCGTAAATGTATTTAGACTTTGTATCAAGTGTATATTTTCCCCGAGAGGTACAAATATAGCTTAGACTTGTTTTTAGTCGAAATGTATTTAGATCGATACGTATGTATATCTTCCCAAATAAAGGGGTATAATTTGACGAGGTCCGGCGTGACGCCGTTTGTATGTAGATGTTTCAACTTAACGAGTAATCTGATGCGCATGCATGACGCTCAATTTAATGAGTAGTCCAGTATGCCTTGCACCTAGACGCTCAATTCAACGAGTAATCGCGAGTGCGGCGGCGCTTAGTCGAGTAATTCTACTTAGTGGGTTTGTCATCTCGTAAGTGCGCCCCTTCAAGGTTAATTGTGTTTAATCCGAATGGATGTTCACATAAATACGACTAAGTGAAATACTTATTTAGAAAACAAATGTTTTATCGAGAAGTAATAACATCGCACTTCAAAGCAAAGAAGAGGACTAACATGATGTCGATCCAAATAAAGCTACGTAGTACTCCTCAAACGAGTGATATGCCGTGTTCGGGGATAAGTGCACCTGATAGGTGAGCAAGCTTTATAGGCCCTTTGTCGAGGTCCTCGTGAATGCGGTATGGACCTTCCCATGTCGGATCTAGCTTGTTAAGACGCTCGCCTCTACTAGTTTATTATTTCAGAGACGAGGTCGCCACTTGGAGTGTGGAAGCTTTACCCTTTGTTGTAGCACCGCAGCGACCGGCACTCAGATTGGCTCTGCTTTATGAAGCGAGCTCAAGCTTCACCCCGAGAGTATCAAGGTTGACACGCAGTCTTCCTCGCTCCCGCTCGGTCAAGTGAAGAGTACGCGGCCTCGGTGCGCCGATCTCACCCAGTGATGACAGCCTCGGTCCCAGAGACCAAGTTGAAGGGTTTCTCCAAGAAGTCCGAGGTGTTGTCTCAGAGGACCAGAGGACTTTAGGGAGGTTTTCAACCCAATCACCCTTAGCTCGGTCTAACCTCTTTTCAATCCTTGACGATCGCAGGTTCGTCACCCTGGTCCGACCATTCACCGCATGGGTGCGCATCGAGGTGAAACGCTGTCGATCCGGAGTTCTTCACACCATTCCTTGAAAGTTTTGTCGACTTAACCGGTGCCGTTGTTCGAGACCAAAATATGCGGTATGTCAAGCAAAGAAACTATGTTTTTCCACACGGGCGTCTGAATCCTCCGCCATGAGGCTCGAAAGTGGCTCACTCACCCATTTTTGAAGTAGTCTACAACCACGACTACATCGGTCGACCGTGCTCGGTCAAACGGACCAACGATGTCGATCCCCACCGCATGAAAGGCCACGACTGTAGGTCGCTTAGATCGTCCGGGTAGCTTCTTGATTGTGGAGTCAGTCCGCACTTCGACACTTTTTGACGAGCTTGGCGAATTCGACGAAAGGGGCCAAGAATATCCCGATCTCGCCTTCTTTGAGAAAGCTCATGACCGACGCGACTCCATAAGACCTCCGTGAATCTCATTGAGCACGTAGTCGGCTTCTTCCGCCCGAGGCACCTCGTGAGGGTCAAGATAAGACTTCAGAGAGCGCCCTCATGTGAGGTACTTTGGGATTTCGCTATCATCTTTTCGCTTCGAGCCGATCTTGAGGCAAAGGCGCCATCTTCCGTGATAGGCCTTTATGAGACATCCGCTCGCCCTATCTCGTGATGATGCCGATGCTGACTCGCAATGCTTCGAACGGGTTTCTTCCACCGGTGGATTCTGATGACGACGCTAACTTGCCGAGAATGTCACCTACCGCTCTCCCTCGTGGAATACGGCGAATTGTGGAATACCGGCGAGGCCAAGATCTCCTTCGCTTTCTCGCGCGTATCGCTTCATTCGATCATCCTCGCCTCAGATTGCTTAAGACCCGTTTACCACGACCGGAATCTCCAAAGATCTCGATCTTTTCCACCTTCAACTCCGCTGCGGCGCGAGTCCCGAGACCGCTTCAGACTCCACCTCGTTGTTTGTGGTCGGAAGGTAAACCGAGTGCGAGGTCACTTTTGTTTGTCCGGGCCGGCGAGGAGATGCTCGCCCACGCCTGCTTTGCATGAAGCCCCGCCCACGACATCCGCCAACAACCATCAGCGGGTTAAGATGATTCCTCCACGCGGGGCGGAGTTGGAGTGATCTCACCGTGTGGTCGACTCTGTGAATTTGGCCTCCACCGTGAAGTCACGGAGTCTTGTCCTTTATGGTCGGCCTAGGGATTATGAAATGTCGTGCTCGCCGAGCCCAAGCCCACTGGCTATACGTCCGGATGACTCGCTTTGACAAGACTTGTCTCAAGGGTAAGTCACCAAGACCGGACGAACGGGCTCGAAGTAAGGTCTGAGGCGCCGCTGCGCTTACTAGTGCAGTGCTACTTTTTCGAGGCCAGTACTGCCTCCACCTTTGAGAGCCCGCTAATAAAGTAGATGGGAGTTGTCGTCCCACCTCATCTCGCACTAATACCACACTTATCGCCTCGTCCGAGGCGCCGATATAAGGAAACGAGCTCGCCTCTTTCTGGGCGACAGGTCGGCAGTGTCGGCGAGATACTCTTTCACAACAAAGGCGACATGGTGCTCTTCCCGCCAGCGAAGTCCTGAGCTCACCTCAAGATCTTGAAGAAGGAAGTCGCTTCGCAGTTCGCCGGATAAGAATCGAGATGGGCTAGCACCCGTGAGTTTGTGGATCTCACGGATGGTCTTCGATGCACTGCATGTCGAGCACTGCTTTCACCTTAGTGGGATTTGCCTTCGTGCCTTCTCGAGAAACCCAAGATCCCGTGAATTTACCCGCCTTCACCATGAATGTACACTGGGTTGAGCTGACGTCACGACCCGAGGAGTTGGAGGATAGTTCCGAGGTCGCCGCAGCCTTTCCATTTTTAACTTTGATCACGATATCGCCGACGAGACCTCGACAATCTTCCCTATGTGGTCTTTGAATATTGCGCCCACCATCCTCCGGTAGTAGCTCCGCGTTCTTCAAACCGAAAGGCATCTTCCGACGCCAAGACGCCAAGTCGGTGATGAACGCCGTTTTTGGGCGCCCTCCGGCTCATCAGATTTGTTGTACCTTTGTATGATCTAGGAAATCAAGACCTCGTGGTTTACCAAAGGTTTCCACCTTCTTGTCAATGTCGTGGGGGGTAACAATCTTTCTGACAAGTTGTTTATCGAGGTCGGAGTCGACACATGCGCTACCCCTCCTGCTTTCAACCACGATCGATTAGCCATCCGTGTCGGGTACTTAACCTCAAACAGATTTCGCCTTCGAGTCGGGTCACCTCGCCTCTTACGACCGCTACGCTCTCCGCAAACCCTCTTTTCTTTTGCCGAACCGGGTTTAGTAGTCGGGTCGATGTTGAGGTGATGAGTTATGAGCTCGTGATACTCCGGTCATGTCGAGTGGGACCGCGAACACGCCCCTGTTCCTCGTGTCGCACGACATGCCGTCGAATATCGCTGGGCCCTAGATGCCGACTGACAACTTTGAGGGTCGTCGCCATATAGTCAAGGCTTTCAACAGTCATCCCGGCGAGGCGGCTCGGGATTATGTAATTGCTAGGCTCGAGGTAAGGCCATAACTGGTCGAGACTCAGAGGAATTCTTCGTCACGCTTGGTCACCCCGATGCTTAGTACCCCACCGGGCGGGTATCTTGATTGTGAGGTGGTACACCGAGCGCATTTGACTTGGTGGCGATATAGCCAATATCCGCTTAGGATGATGTTGTACGGAGGAGCTCGCATCAGAAAAATTGAATGGACTTTGTGACCGACCCGGAGCACGCCCCACCGTAATGTGGCGGTTATTACACCTTCGGCCGAACCGCCTCCCGAGTGAAGCTCCGCAACTGGATGGTGCGGATGTATTCAATTCCTCCAACCTCAAGTTTATCCGCATAGCCCGAAGATAATGCCGACGGAGGCACCGATGTCGATGTAGACCCGGTGGACGTTTTGTTGCCCACCACGGCCAGACGTGATGGCGCTCAGCGGGGCATGATTTTGGGCACCGTCATCTTTGGAGAACACGATGTTCTCACCATCCCGAGTCGCTTGTTTTTCGACTCCTAGGGGGCCGCCTCGAGCTTCATTCTTAACGATGACCTCGCTGCTCCTATGGGCAGTCCGAATGGCATAGACCGCCCACGGCATTGGTACCTTCGCCCCGCCGCCCTCGTGTTGGGTCGTCCGCCGAGGTCGGCCCGCAGCTTGTTGCCACCTCCATTCTTTCCTCTCAAGCTTATTCCCCTACCAGTCGGCCGAGGTATTTCTTGAGCACCTCCTTTGACGAGCTCGCCAATCATGAACCCAAGTTTCGCATCTTCGTAACGTGACCATACCCTTGGTGATAGTCACAATACTCCGCCGACCTCTTCTTAGATCCTCCTTTCATAGGAGGGGTTTCGGAAGAGCTCGGCGGAGCTCAATATCTCCGCCTCGATTTGAGCAGACGAGGCGCGCACGCTGTGGTTTGGCCGAGGTCCGAGCCCGACCCATCGGGCCCTTCAATCTCTCAAGGCACTTCGCGACGCACCGACCCTGGCCATCCGGCTTCTTTCTTTCAGCCGCTCATCCCGCATCTCTTCTCCCGATCCGACTCGCCACCTTGACGGTTGTCAACCAGTGGTCCAGGCGACTAGCCGCCTTCGCTTTTCACGGTGATCTCTTTATTCAAGCGCCGGTCGGATCCCGCTTGAACGCATTAACGATGTAGAGATCGCTACTCTCATCAATTTTGAGAGACCTTGATGAACCTCGAGACGAAGTTCGAGATCGCCCTCGCCCCGCCTTGGCGGATAGTGAGCAGGTCGGACGGTTGTCGCCGAGGTGGCATCTTCGATGAAGCGCCACTGAACCGATCCATGAGATCCCGGAAGCGCAGTATACCGTTTTCATGAGCGAGGTGAACCAACGCCGCTGGAGATCAAGACTGGGAAGATTTTGCACATATGAAAATCTTTCATTCCTCGATTCGCCATGTTGGTAGTGTAGGCTAAAAGGAAGTCTGAGGGTCCCCTGCCATCGTAGAGGCAGCGATGTTGGGTGCCCCATCACGGGGCAAGGGCGTGTCCATAATCTCTCCGAGAAAGGAGATGATTCTTCCGCACTGCCGAACCCTCAAGATCGCTGTCATCTCTCTGAGGGGCGGAGACCGTGAAGGCGTCGCCGCCCTCCAAAGTGAGTTCGGCCCGCCTCCTCTTCTATCTTGCTCGGCCTGGGCGGCATGCCGAGGTGGCGAGCGACTTCATGGGCGATGTGGTGGTGAATGGTTGCGACCATCTCGGCGAGGTGACCACTTCGCGGCGGGTTGATGTACGATTCTCGCCATTGCACTCGGGCGAGCGCTGACCACTTCAAAGGGCGAACGACCTCGGCGCTCAGAATCACCGGCCGGGCACTCGAGAGGTGCCGCCCGCTCGTCCTCCGTAAAGAAAATTTTGAATTGGCCGAGATCGCGCTGAGGAACTCGCATAAGGCTCGCCAAGGACTTTGCGAGACCGCGAACCGCCTGCTCACCGCGCTGAGGTCGGCATCTTCTTCCTCGTTAGGGGCGATCCCGAGGTGTATGGGAATGTTCTCCATGTAACCTCGTGCGTGTTGCCCGGTGGCGCCCGCGATCCCTCTCGCGACGCCGGTGACCACCGATCGCCATCCGCGCAATTGTTGCCAAGATCGGGCGGTGCTAGCGTTGCACGTGTTCTCGCCATTAAATTGTAGAAAACGCTTTTTTGTTCGCTTCTTCCCACAGACGGCGCCAATGATAAATCTAGTGTATGTTAATATACTAGATTTGTGTAAAGCAAGAAGAACACCAAGGCTTTTACGTGGTTCGATCGAGAATAAGATCTACGTCCACGGAGGAATGGTTCCTCAATACTTTCACTATGATTTGATTACAGTGAGTGTAGC
Organism: Salvia rosmarinus; assembly: GCA_036937905.1. Lineage (NCBI taxonomy): Eukaryota > Viridiplantae > Streptophyta > Magnoliopsida > Lamiales > Lamiaceae > Salvia > Salvia rosmarinus. The sequence goes on from CM072814.1 coordinate 71,438,491, forward strand.
TAAAAGCTCTAGTATTCAATAAGTTGCTAACCCTTTTACCGTCGATCTAACCCCTATTTATACATATCTGAGGACCCCTAAAGACGTGCCTCATCCCCGATCATGGGTCTCGATCCTCCCATGTAGGAACTATTCCTCTCGCATGTAGGGATCCCCGCCTGTAGGGATCCCTCGCCCATGTAGGGTGGAGGCCGATTAGGGTTTGGAGGTGGTTAGGGTTTGGAGGACGGGCCTCGCTTAACCGCATGGGTTGTCCATAATGTCGTGCCCACTGCTTTGGGCCTATCAATGGGCCCGAGCGATTGGGCCATATCCCATCAATACGTAAAGGTGTGCTATTATTTGCAATTATCAGAATGTGTGGTAAAATATATTTTAATGGAAATTAACCTCGCATGGAAGAAGGCAATGGATGGGGTAGACTAGGATCAGTTCTAAGATTATAAAATCTAACTGAGAAGAAAATTATTTTCATGCTCAGAGCGTCATACCAGATTGAAAATTATGGGAAAAGCTCATTTTTAGTTTTAGGTTAGTGCTATTTAATTTTTATGAGTTGATATTATTATTATATGTATTAATGTATAATACACCTATAGGCTATACATACCTATATAGAAAGATGATTAAATAAAAATCATCTTTATTCTAGTAATTAGAAACTAACATAATGGGATGAATTAAAAATCATTATGTTATGCATGAAAAGGTATAAGAAATCTGAAAAAATATTTATAGAGAAAACATAAAAAATTGAGAAACCATAGTTTATACGTGAAAAAATATAATATTAGGTGTTTTTAGAAAAATACATATATAATTATCAGAAGTTTAAAGTGTATGGATATATAAATATTTTCATTATATACTAATGATATAGACTACACAATATATAAAACTAATACTAATTAATATCATTCTATTATATCTACCCCATTCATCTACTTACGAATTATTATTATTATATTTATCTCATAACTAATTAGTTATGTAAGTTATGTGTAATTTATTTTTTAGAATTATAGTTATCGAGACGTAAATATAATTATGTAACTTGTGCTTGTATTCTTATAAATTATAATGATCTAAATTGGTATTTTTGTTCATAGGATAATTAGTACATAATTTTTTTTATATAATGTTCCAACTCAATATCTCATCACATTAATTAATTGTTCATTTAATATTTTTACTTTATAATACACATGTGACAAATACTCATATTTCATGTTTATAAGGTTATATGATTTCATTTGTGTAGGAATTTGTGTGTTTGTTAGCTAATTTGAGCTTATTTGAGTTTATTGTGTAGAGCTTGTTATTTGTTTGTACTTTGGGTGAATTTGTAGAAAAATGGAGACAAAGTTATGGAGAATGAGCATGATAGGAATGAAGTTCACCTCGATACGAGTTCGCGGGCGCAAACGATTGAAAATCTGACTCCAAACAAAGAAAAATGAGCCCGAACAAAATTAGTGTGCAGATCGAAACCCACAGACCACGCGATCACGAGCACGCGACCGCATGCCATGTACCGCGGACGAGCAATTTTCGTCCAGAAGACCCCCGCGGTCACGACACGCGGCCATGTGCAAGTGACCACGTGTGACGCCAAGTCTCCCACTTGTAAAAAAAGACTATTATTATTACTCAATATGTATGGCATAGATATACTTACTTTTACATACATTGTGTTTTTTCTTCCACAATAACCATAATTTATCTACTCGATAATTATCTCGAGTGACTTTGGCCATTTTGTGAGACTAGTTAGGTTAGTAATGAATTTGTTCCTATGAGAATTCAAATACTGAGGTGAAACCATAGACACCAAGGATTGAAATGCTTTTGCTGCTATCTTGAGCTTGATATGCCCTCACTGTGGAATCACTCTTCTCCTTTTCAAGCGTCTGTTCAGTGCAGCAGACGTTGCATCATTTCCGTTACTCCTCATCGTGTTTTTATATGACTCTTAACTGATGATTTCTGTTTTGTGAGATGTGATGATTGATTGTTGAGTGTATATATATAGGGTTTGGTTGATGACAAATTCAGAAGCAATCTGCCGACGGGGGGTGTTGGTGTTGGGAACATGCCAGCTTTATTCTTTTGACCTCCCAAAATTCTGTTGAGGAAGCAACTTCCCAATCATTACTGCTATCATGTTTTATCAATCCTGATAGACATGATTTCAATGTCTCAATGTTATCGCACTATTTCTCATCTACTACTACTAATAATAATATTAATAAGCTATTTTAGCTCTATCAAATGATTTAATGATAATTTTAATTCGAAGTTCAACTAATGCATTATTCAAACCTCACAAATTGATTTAATGACAATTTCGACTCATTAGTGATTTCCTGTGCCGGAAATTTAGTTGACAATTGAATTTTATGCATAACATTTCTACCTGTTTAAAATTAATGATGGAAAAAATTGAGATATTCTATGCCATCAAACGAAATTGTTTTATATTTTATTTTATTTTATTTTAAAAAAGTCAAATAAAACAATGTCATTTGATGACATGAAATATCTCCATTTCTCATGTCATTACACACAAGTGGACATGCTACATGTAAAATCCGACTGCCAATTGGATTGTTCGGCACTGGAAATCACTTACGAATTATCTGTCACATAATCAATTTATGAGTCTTGGATAATGTTTAATATCAAATGTTTTCGAATTCAAGTTTCACCACGATGCGGTCTTTAAAAATTTAGTTATTCAACCAAATGAATTTATGAGCCTTGAATAATGATTAATTGAAATTGAGCTTAAACTATTACTAAGTGACTTAGAGGGTGTTTATTGAGCTTATAAGTTTTTAAAACAGCTTATAAGTTATTTAGGAACTTATAAGCTATCTAAAATAAGCTTAGTCAAACACCCCTAAGTCAATTTGTGGAGCTAAGTGTATTTTTTTCTAATTATAACAATCCGACCTCTTTCTCTTTAGGGCAATAATCCAACTTCTTGGAGACCGGTTTCTATCCAATTGATCAGACCCACAACAAAATCTATATTCTCTCCATCTCATTTAAAGTATTTTATTTCTTTTGGTATGAGTATTAGGAGAAAGATATAAAGTAGTTAAAGTGATAAAAAATGGATATGATCCACCCTTTTGAATGGTTAATTATTTCTTAAAATGGAATGAGATATTTATAATGAGACAATATAAAAAAGAAAATGAGACATTTTAAAAGGGAGGGGAGAGTATTAATTTGTTCCATTCCTTTTCTTTTTCCTAAAATCATGGTATTTTATTGCCCTCATGCCATGTGCTGCAGTATGTAAATTGAATGAATCCAGAAAAATCCAAAAGAAGCAAATCACAGTAGAATCTACTTGCACGATATCATGCCATGTTCCTACTCCCACAAATGTAGTAGTAGTACCCATCTTGAATTTTCTCAGAAATTTGAAGCTGTCGTAAGGGGTGATGGATCTGAATACCCTATTTTCCATCTCAAATAATCAATTTTGAGCTTTTCTTGTTCCCTAGCTGGACGATAGTAATAAATTATATGTATGAATACATACCCATTAAAACAGCTCCATATATAGGAGTAGCAACAATAAGCCCTTCACCAAGAAGAGGCGTCATCAACTTATTTATGTATAAAGTAATTCCATAATCGCACAAAAATAAATCACATTTTAAAAAATTATGCGCAACGGGTTGGACTTGTAAAACATTGGAAGCACACATTCTTCTTAGCATAAAAGTATTAGGAAAGTAGGGCCAAGTGATGCAGCGATGCGTGGATAAACAGGAAAACAATATCAAAATTGCCGATTCTACGTATCACCAAGATTGATAGATTTGAGGAAACCTAGTTATTATTAATCATCAAAAGCTACGTCCAAAGACAACTAACACGCTTAAATAATAAACCCTAATTGACCAAAAGAAAGGAAAAAAAAAAAAGGTCCAAAACTAAATGAAATTACAAAATATTCAAAATCGATAAATTGCAAATTTGACCCTCCAGGCGAAGGAATTTGTCCGAAATCCGCCATTGGTCATGGAAAAGCAATGAGTATTACTCAGAAGGCCGTTTCTACTTGAAAAACACTAGGCCCTCGTCGAAATCTGACATTTACGTGAATTCTTGGGATGATCCGGCGCGTCGCATGTAATTTAACTCAATTTGCGCCGCATCACGAAGCCACATTAAAGAAACTTTTATTGTCCTGACTCCAAATTGCACATTTAAAACAATGGGGGTAAGTGCAAAACCATTTCGAGTGATGGTATCTTAATTTTTTTCATGTAAGTAAAATTTATTCCAAAAAAAATGTATGAAGGGTGCAATCGTGCAACCAAAACAAGATAGAAGATAAATACTACGACAATAAAGTGAGATAATATGAATTACAATTTACAAATCCAATCTCTCAAACTAAAACAAGAAATGCTAAGAGATCAATTTAAAATCCAAAACTAAAACCTTGCTTTGATTAACTCCACTAATCTCCTTTGCTCACCACCAAATTTTAATCACCACCCGATTTTTGTGGTTCCAAATATTCCAAGCCACATAAATCCAAAGAGTTTTCCTAATCTCTAAAGATCTTTTCTTTTGCAAGTCCCATATGTTGTTCAAAATAATTAGTCGGACAAACATGACCAATTTAATTAATCCTGAACCAAACTTTGTATAGGAAAGTGCATGAAAAAAATGCTCCACAATCTCACATTCAGTCAAATAAAATGGGCACTTGTCATCGATGTAATGTCGTAACACACTTCTTTTCGAAAGATTATGACGAGTCCAACTCTTATCTAAGAGAAGCTTCGAACAAAACGCAGTTGTTTTGCTTGGTACGATTTTGCACAAAATGCTTTTCAAAACTCTATGGGCCATGCTTCCTTGATTTGATATTTTTTCCATCTGCAAATTGAATTCACCACACGGGCTTCCATCAACTAAAACTGATGTCGAAGCTGTTGAAACGCATTATTTCACCAAAGAGCACTGTTTATCGTTGAAACCCAACAGTTTCATCATGTGTAGCAAGTAACCCCAGTTCACCAAGTCATAAGCTTTTTCAAAATCCAGTTCAAAAAGAACACAATTGTCACGACCCCACTCCGGATAATCCAGAGTTTGGACGGATTAATACTAGGAATAGTATTTAGGAATCATGGGTAATTATTAATAAGGGTAATTTGCATAATTAGACGAACATACTTGATCATACATACTTTTATATAGGTCAAACTAAATGGTTTAAGCTATCCGATCCAAAAATCAACAATGATCTGATAGACTCCAACAGTTCACACATCTCATTGTCATACATAACATAAAAATAAGTTCAGAGTTTGCAGCGGAAAGTGTGTGAATACATATATGACGATATGTATTCAAGGGTAATAAGTTTAAACATGACGTCAAGGGCATTGGACCTCCTCAACACTCTTCCATCATCAACATCCGAGCTCAACCTGCACATTTTCATCAGTTCATAAAAGTTGCCTTGTGCTTACTAAAATATTTTCATCGGTTCATAAAAGTTGCTCACAAGCATTTTTGGGCAGTATGATCCATATCCCTTATTATCATTCCATCATATTATCATAGTCGAAAGTCGTGAGGAGGCCTCCTCTACGACCCCGTGACCGGCCGTGAATTGTTCTTACAAAGACACAACACCTTAGGTGTACACGTTAATCCTAGCCGTATTGTCCTTCCCAGATAGATCCGATATCGATTTCATTCAAAAGTTGGGAACAACCCATCAACATCATATCATTCATGGTTAGATACGATACACAAAACGTAAACATTTTGGCGGTAATCATTTAAACAATTTTATCAATAGTTGAAAAGTACTGTAAACAAAGACAGCTTGAAAAGAGCAAAGAAAGTTGTTCTGCTTTTAGTAATAAAGCCCACCGAAAATTATTGTTCGCCTTTAACGTCGCTACTCACAACGCCCACCGTGGTGCGTGCATTCACGCCTTTATATAAAAGGATGTTTTAGACGTCGTTTACGTGTTTTGAGACTTACCAAGTCTATAATAAGATTCGATATTTAATATCGATATGTATCAATTCTTTTAATGAATTTAATTGCTTTCAAACGCCAGATTATCTTAACATTTCTCGCTCTTCTAGAGACGAGATATGTGTTGAAAATTACCAATTTACCCTCTTGGTAAACGGTCCAACGTTTTCTCACGTTTTCGATTTCACGACTTTAAATATGAAATCCTTCATATCAACGTGATGTCATTAGCAATTGATGCATCTTACGCAGATTAGCGTATTTATCGAACGATTTCAGACGTTGATTTCAAAAGTCAACAATTTTGACTTTTCTTAGTAATTTAATTACTAAGTCATACTTTAATATTAAATTTTACGAAAATCAATTTTAATTGATTTCTTTTATAAACTGTTTTAATATGTTTAAAATAATTTTAAACATATAATTCATTATAATAATGAATTTAAGGATTTAAAACTTATTCAAATTTTAAAAATAGCTCACGACTATTTTATATTTTATATACTAAATATTTACTTAAAATTGCTCCTAATTTCCAAATATGTCTAAAATAATATTAGACATATAATTTATTAATAACTTGATTAAAAGGATTTAAAAATCCTTAAAATCCTTAAATATTCTCGTAATTATAAGAAATTACCAAATAATGTCCAAATTTTTTCTAATTTTATATAGTGTATTATTATACACTATGGTCATTAATACATTATAATATCAACTAATCAACTTTCAAACATCACCTTATTTATACCATATGTCTCGCAATTTCAAAAAATGCCCAACAATTTTTCTAAAATTATACTAAATTAATACAAGGTCCAAACATTAGTCTATGACATATTTATGTTATATAATTCATGATATAACATTTATATACCATATAAATGGTATATTAGCTCTCGGTTATTTCATCATATACATCAAACAATTTTATAAAATTTCCAAACAATTATAACATGCTTATAAACTATATTGTAGTAACACTACATCATAATAAATATCAACCCCAATTTATTCATCACCATAGTGAGCTTAGCTCTCGGTTTATTTGAATAAAATAGGTAATTGATTTTCAAAATTTCCAATAACAACATAAAATGCATAAAACATATTCTAAGCTAATAATTTAGCATTGCATGTACTAAATAAAAATCACACATTAACTTATATATATATATATATATATAAGCTCTCGGTTTTCCTAATATTCCATATAGGAATGTTTCAAAAATTCTAATTAAAACATATAGTGTATAATTCACATCTTAGAACAATAATATACTATTGCATGTCATAAAATAAAATCATACATCAATATATATCATCACATACTTCACGGTAATTTCAAAAGAAAAAAGTAGGATTTTTTTTTCTAAAATTCCAAACAATTGGCTATAGATTCACATGATATCATAGTTCAACAATTTCATGTCTCAATTAAAAATCATTCCTTAACATATATATATATATATATATATATATATATATATATATATATATATATATTCGGTTATCTTGGAAAAGTATAGCATAGACTTTCTAAAAATTACCAATAATTGGTTATGGTCTTACATAAAATCATAAATCAAGTATATGCATTTGCATGTTCCAAAATGAAGATAAATCATCATGTAACCACATATATACCTCGGTCATTATGAAAAAAATAGCAAGGGTTTTCTAAAAATTTCCAATTAATTTATATGTACTCTCAATACATCATAAGTCAATAATATCACATTGCATGTACCAAATAAAAATTATACACCCACCTATACACTTGTACATGCCTCGGTTCCAAGAATAAAAATAGCATGGATTTTTCTAAAATTTTCAAATAAATACTATAGACACATATAACATCATAGATCACAAAATCAAATCCATATAACCTCTCATAGGTCTCGGCCATTTAAAAAAAATTCATACATGTTTGAATAAATTTTTAAAACATGATCTAAGCTTCACAACATATTGCTACACATCCTTAGTACTCAATATAACCATTGATTCGAAAGTTTTGAAACAAAAATTCACATGCAATACATTTTTAAGAACAAGAATGCACATCTACTCATCTTCTCATCCTCAAACACATGCAATAGCAAAGTATCATCAACAAAGTTCTTCAAGAACACATGCATCAACTTAAGCTATTTTTCAAAACTTTTCAAAGATTCAAGAACAACCAAGCCTTTGTTTCGATTCCTACCTGATATATGGATTAATGGAATGATGTCCAAGGTTTTACACTTGATATGGAAGAAGAGAAGAAGATTTAAGTTTACTATGGGAGAGAAGCTCTACGGTGTCTGTAAAACGAGGAGAGGAAGAGTGTTTTGAGAGAAAAATGTAGAGTTGGGAGAGAATAGGGATTGAGTGTATTAGTTTTGGGAGGCTTGAGTGTTGTGAAAATCGAATAATCCCCTCCCATACCCATGTGTCTCGCCCTCTCTCTCTCTCAAGGAGACCTCAAGTCATAATACTATTTTATTCCCATAGTGGAGGTTAATCATTGTTTTCTTACATAAATCTTCTTGAAACTAGCAAAATATATCATTAGTGGAGATTTAATGCTATAAAATCTGAAGTATATAAGATACATACACACAAGAGTGGAGAAATAAAATAATTCGACTTTGTATAGATAGAAAACGGCTCTCATTAAAGAGCATTCGATATCGGGTCGGTATGGCCAAAAAATATCCGAATTAAAATAACCAAATTTTAGAAATGATGTCCGAACTAAACCAAATAATTTCGTTACCAACCAAAATAACCGAAAATTATTTCGATATTTCTATTATAACCAATTTTGCCATGATTTTGAATTTTAAACAAAACATACAAAAATATTCTAATACTCAACAAATAACTAGTTTGCAATATTCATAAATAACATTGTCAATTACTAAACAACTCATTCCCATAATCTTCATAAGTTCAAAGTTCAAAGTTCAAAAACATTACCAAATACTTAACAATTCATAAAAATATTACAATCTTCTCAAAACACCAAATTTAAAGTTCAAAGTTCATAAATTCCAAACCTAAAAGTAAAACCAGCAAATTAGCAATCTACATGAACATACAACAAAAATATCCGAACAATACAAACAATACAAAGTTACAAACAATATAGAATCATCCTAAATTTTTTTTACGTAATAATCACAAACAATACAAACAATAAAACAATACAGTAATCATCTCAAACAATACAACTTATTACAAGGGGCTATAGGCTTCGACTAACACAAAAGGCAAAATTCTCCAAAGAATAGCGACACCAGAAATGAGATGCTGCGAGAAAATGAGTCATGGAGATTTACATAGCACAAAATGCTTCTAAATGGGAAATATCGCAACTAAATTCTTCAGCCAATACCTCCATTAAACCCTACAAGAGTAAACCTCACAAGCCTATATAGCACAAGGTATTTTTCTTCACAATTTCAATGAAATGAAAATCAAAATGAAAATGCAGCGGCCATGACGAACAGAGTAGAGCAATTTTACAATTATATAAGTTGACAATTTCACTTACAATTTTACAAAGCAGAGCAATGTAGTGGCGACGAGCAGCGTAGGCGAGCAGCGGTGGTGGAAGCGCGGCGGTGGAAGCGTGGCGGTAGATTTAACAGAAGCAATGCGGCGGCGGCGTGGCGATGGCGGCAACAGGACGAGCAGCAAATGGCGGCGACTCAAATGGCAGCAGTAGCGGTAGACGGTGCGATGTGGACGAGCAATGTGCATGGCGACGGCGGTGGAAGCGGGCGCAGCAGCGGTGGAAGCGGCGGTGGAAGCGTGGTGGTAGACGGCGTGGTTGTGGGCGGCGTTGAGAGTCTCGAGACTTGAGAGAGAATGTATTATGTTTTGTGTTTGTGGAATTGTGGGCGGCAAGAACTCAAAGATTTAGGTTTAGGCAACTATCAAATATGTATATTAATATAATTATAATATTATTATATTATATATAAATATAAATTTTGCATCGGATATTCGGGTAAAAAACTCATACTCAATCGAAAACCGAACTATCAAAATATATTTCGGTTATAACTAATTGTCCGAATAACCGATTTACCCGAACCAAATTAGATATTTCGGTTTGGTTCGGTTCGTTATTCGGTTATTGGACATTTTGCTCACCCTACTCTCGCCATTTGGCCAAACTATAGGTTAAAAATTTTATTTCATGTCATTAATAGGTGTATACACCATGGTATATGATTTAGATGATAATTAATATCATATAGGATATAATAATGGTGTTATTGCATAATAAAAACCGTAGTTTTCGAGAATTAGGGTTTTTCGAAAACTATGTTGTGATTTTTATTAAATTCTAATGTTCAAGCATTAATTAAATGCTTAATAATACTGTAATATCATAAAATATCATAGAAATAAATTCCTATAATTTATTGATCATTAAAACCATCTTCGTTTTATTTCAAAACGTTAACGCTTGAAACATCTCAAAACGCTACGTATTGTCTCATCTTTGAAATGGTCGTAATAATCGAAATCCCATTATTAAAATATTCCATTAATAATGGAATATTATTCTAAGCTTGATTGCTTAGAAAATATCGTGAAATTTCAACAATGATATGCATTCGACGTTAAAATATACTCGATAAAATTTAAAACTTTCGCTTCTTACATTCACTTAATTTGAGTGAATGTGTAACAGAAATCATTCCTTCGTAAGTAATTGAAACCATATTCGATTTCAAATTGATTTGATTTCACGGCTAAATTTATTTTACGGTTTTAAAACCGTAATTAGGCTTTTAAAATTACGGTTATTACAACAATTTATATTCTTTTCTTCGCATCATCTAAAGTCTCATTTGCTATCAACGCAGTCCAAAAATTGTCTCCCATCGATAAAAGCATATTGATTAGTTGAGATAATATTGTCCAAGACTTTGCTAAGTCTGTCTGTTTGCAAGCAACTTAGCCAAGACCTTGTTCATGTAGAAATATATATATGTCGATAATCTTGGACGATCTTCGCCGGATTGAGCTCATAGGATCAGAACAATGAATCCTTACTAACCTCCCATTCACGAACGTAACTCCTCAATGAAAGCAACAAACTGAAAGTTGAAACCATTAGGCCCGACTTCACAATCCCAAACAGCATTCCTGATTTCTTATTTAGTGAAAACTGATGTCACAAAATTATTCTCATTTTCTCCGACATCAGTTACCCAACATCTACTGACATCAATAGAAAGTCAAGTTTTGTTTTAAAAAAATCTTAATTTGCCTGAACTGGAATAGTCCCCCCTCCCTCCACTAATACAACCTCACACGTGACCACCAGTAGTAGTAGTAGTAATAATTATTCTTATTATTATATTATTAAAGTATCATGAACAAATTGAAATACACGTAGGAATAAGATGGTGCACAGGTCACAGCATTAGAAATGCATGGGTGTATTTGGAAAAGTAAAATTAATTTAGGGTAGCTATAGCTGACATAACACCAAATTAAATTTGTATAATTGAGAACCCATCAACAGGCAAAAGCACACGAGGTCACAAATCAGACACATTATGTAGCCCTTCAACCACAGCCCCCTCATTTTTAAAACCCTTCACATTTCATTTCAATCTTCCCAGCAAAACACCTTGTCGCAAGTTGACAAGAAACAGAATCTCTATACAGCCAGCCGACCCCGCTATATGCATCTCTCTCTCTCTCTCTCTTTCTACACACACACACACATATATATATATAGATAAATGTGCACGCACACGTTGAATTGAGGGTATAACAAGAAGCAGTAGCATTAGCAGAAGGTATCGCTGAAGAGAGGGAGTTCGATCACAATATTAAAATGGGAATTAGCATTGCAGAAGCATGCAACTGGCTTGGGAAGATCCGTTGCGTCGGAGTCAGGAGTCGGAGTTAGGAATCGGAGGGCACATCAAATCAAGAATAACATCACTTGCTTTGAACACCATCTTTTCCATGCTATCAATACCTCATTGATTATATATTCCACATGTTCAAGAAATTGCTTCAGTTAATGATATATCGTTTCTTTCTTCATTATGTTTGTCCAATAGCTGGAATAGATAGTATATATATGCTTCTTTTGTAAAAGATAGAATAGTTACTTCATCTTCAACTTTACCACCCTTTTGGTACTCCTAAGTCCTAAGATCATTTTGTTAATTTGTCTTATATTGATTCATGTGGTCCATGATTGCATTTTAGAAGTCTCCTTCCTTTTCAGGTAAGCGAACTTTGGAGTATGGAATATGTGAGCTCATCCAACAAAATAGTGGTCGATTGGATATCCCTCCAGCCAAAAGTTTCAAGTCGTTTCAATTCCATCAACTTTTTTATAGTTTTGAATCTGTCACATTTTATACTTGAATTTTTAAATGTGATTTATCCGTTCTAAATTGTTTGGAGGTTATTGCAAAGATATATGAATTTACACACTAAAAATAGTGGTTGGAATTACATGAAAGAAAAAAAAATAACGAAAACAAAACTGACTCATTGTGTAGTAATTTAAATCTTTAGAGAGGGTCGTCCCATTTTTCTAACATGAACAGAATCAATTCATTTAATTAATAGGAATTTGTGTGTCTAAAAAAATATCAATAAAGGTTTTGTATTTATTTATAACTGTTTTGCTTTAGATTGTAGTCTTGTTTGTGTTGAGATTTAGTGTCTCATAATTGGTGTCCCACTTTGTGTACTATTTTCAATTTTTATGACTTTTTTCCATTTTTTCCTTCAATTTCAACTTTATATGATTTAGTTTAATTTTGTAATTATTACTTAGGGTTTATTCCACCCAACTAGGATATATAATTTTTTATCATTTAATTTCACTATTATTAGTTAATAATTGGTTGGAATATGATTTAAAAAAAATAAAAATAAAAGTTATTATGAATTTTTTTTTAAAATTATTATTAAAATAATAGATATAATAATGGGAAAGGGTGGTACACTGAATCTCATTACGTCTCTTCAAGCCTAGACACCGAAGGTGGGGGGAGGGAACCGACGATTAGCCGCGGCTTAAAGCTTATAGCTATTAAGGTTAGAATTAATTATACGTATTTCCGCCGGTTAATTAAAGCTTATAGCAATTAAGGTTAGAATTAATTATACGTACTTACATAGTTACATTGTACATATATATGCATATAATGTTCTCAAACAGTATTACTTAATAAACATTTATTTTTATTTTTATTTTTATTTTTTTTTTTTTTTGATATCACGAACCCGCACCGCTACTCTTAGCAAGACACCGGTAAACCCCACGGTCTGTGCAATAGCACGCAAACCACACAGACAGTGTGAACCACACTGAAAACCAGCGTGACGCGCCAAACCCATAGAGGCGTTTGGTGGGGTTCAACTCATGACCTCTTATTGCCTACTTTATGGGGGGAAAAGAAGAAAAAAAGATTAGACCCCATCATCCCCCATCCCAACCGGAAAAAATGAAAACATAAGCTAATCATGTCTCTTTGGATCGAAAATCTTTTTCCTTGATTAATTTTCATTACTTTTTATTCAAATTTTAGAAATTTGTACCTAATAAATAAAGTATGTCTGTTATATAATTAACATATCAATGAAATAGATTATAGCTATAATTATCTTACAAGTGATTATCTTTTTAGGTATCCTCTCTCAAAAAAAAATAGGTATCTTTAATTTTACTAATTATTAAATTTTGAGCTTTTACAAATTTCAAAATTTTAGTATAATTATGGCTTTCTGCATACTAAGACAATCACTTACTGAGTAAAACTATTAAAAAACTGGAGCCACATATAAAAGGCATATAACGAAGATCACTTCTAGAAAAGTTTTAATTTTATTGAAGTGTAAATTGATTTTAATTTATGTAAAATAACATCACGCCAGATCTTTGTACATATGTATAAATACATGGTCAATTACTGGCGCCTTTACATTTTAGCGTGCTACTTTTAGATAGGTAATTTTCAGGTATTTGAAGGCATATATTAAATATATCAAATAGGATAAAACAGTTATAATTACTTCATTAAATTTTTAATTCTTCAAAAAGTATTCGATTTGGTATGCTTCAAGAAAATAAATTTTCAGGCAAAGAGCTAACAATATATAACATAGTCGATTATTTGCAGTAAGGTATTAAATTTGAGTCCCACAATTATTTTATTCCAATTTTTATTTTATTTTTGTGTGATTTATCTATAACAGAAGACGTATCTGTTATAGATACGTTTTCTATAACATGAGCGATGGATACGTCTTCTGTTATAGATAAATCACACAAAAATAACATGAGGTAAGTTTTTCACCATTCAAATTGATATAAGTTATTTCTTTAGAGTGAAAAGACTTATAGCAGTGATATACATTACAGGTTCTTATATAGAGAACAAAACTTACCTCAGCTTCACGAGTCAAGTATGTAAGAAGCAACAAAGCCTCATTGCAGATAACCTTTAAATACACAGACAAGTGTAATTACATATCAATTTGAATGGTGAAAAACAAATAGGTTTTTATCAAGCAAAAACAAAATGCCTCACGATCCATGAGCATATCCACAAGCCTTGTAATACCACGAGGAATTGTTAGAATAGCTTCCTGCAGCCTGTGAACATCTTCAACAGCATGCTTTTAGACTAGATTGAGAGGACCAAGGTCTTTTAATGAACAAAAGTAATAAAATACCTAGTTGAAGAATTTGTTAGAAGGGCAGTCAGCAGCTGCAATGTGTAATACCTAATGTAGAAATCCTCCTCTGACTGCAAAAGTATCAAATTAGCAACCACTGACAATAAGATCCAAGCTCAATATGAGAAAGCGCTCTTACCAGAAGAGACAATAGAAGAGATATGTTTTCTACTTCCCTAGAAATTAAGTCACTGTTCATCAAAGCAGGCTGGACCTCATTCTTCGATAATTTTGGATGCTGAGTAGGACTTACAGCACTTACAAGTGTTTCAATGGCCCCTCGTATCTTCATAAATACAGTACCAAATAAGGATAAATAATAAACCCAAATGCAGTGCAAAGAGAGGATAATTAATCGATAGTGCAGAGAGCAGATATAAGCTTATTGCTAGAGACATTATCAATTGGCCATAGAAGTTTCCATAAAAATTATAGACAGAAAATCATACTCGGGTTCACAGCTACTTGAGGAACTCATACACACGAGGTACTAAAAGAACATCTGTACAAGGGAAGCGCATGCAAAACTGTCAACAATACTGCTTTTGGTTCAAATACAGTACAAATTCAAGACATTGAAAATACTGCTTTTTAAGAGGATGAAGATTACAGTTGTTATGTGAAATACAAAATATAGTCAGAGCTAATATGTGATTCCTATTCAAGCCGTTGGTTCAAGTACAAAACCTGAATCCGAGAGATTGATGATCTAAAATATATAAGTTGCCAGTTACCACAGCTTATGCAGATAACAAATTTATGTTCAAATTGAATATTATGGAGAGTTGCCAACAATTGATGTGTTTTAGAGAATGTAACACCAAATACTAGGGAACCAAGTGATAAACTTAGAAAATGAAGTTTAGGTGGCAAAGACTTCAGACCATTTCTATATCATCATGCTCCTCCTTTAAGACACTCAACATTACTGGAAAGCCTGCAATAAAGTTAGGGCATAAATGATATTTCACGTGATAAAAAGTAGAACCATAAAGGCTAGCTGTTCCATTAAGAAAAATGAACTAACCCATTGCCCCAAAAGCTAACTGCGCAGCATGACTTTCAGCTACAACAGACTGAAGTTCAGCCATGGCATTCCTCCTGTCGTCAGCTAGTGTGCCATTGCTGATGCGATCAAGCAATCGCTCCACATAGTTGTCAATATGGACCATGAATAAATTAAATTTAAGAAGCAGCCAAACAAGACAAACAGTAAACTGCTCAAAAGGAACATAACAAAGGTTGCATAGATTCAGAAAACTTGAATATCTGCTCAGCTCCCTTTCACCATATTAAAAAGTAGTTACTACCAAATTTAATTTAGCATTATCTAGGATAAATTAATCAATAAGTCATCCTTTCCTTTAGTTGAATGCAGCATATTCCGTGAGACGTGCATCACACACGCATTGTGAATAACAGAAGCATGAATCAAATTACCTGTCATCTTTCGAACTCGAATTGTCATTTCCGAAAACGCGCCCCACCACACCCTGCATCAACAATTAAAATGCAGATACATTTATATATAAGGTAAGCCAAAACTGTCGAGCCATTTTCATCATGTATAATGACTAACGAAGATTCACACCCAAAACTTGAAATTAGTAAAACTAAAAACTCCAAAATTAATTTTTTCAAAGGATAGTACACAGAGGAGGTGAAAACAATAGAGTAGTCGATTGCATAAGGAAAATTCATCTGATATTTTGATACCAAATCCATCCTTCCCTCCCCGAAGAAACGAAGCTTCCCAAATTCCAAGCGGTGCACCACACAAACAGAATACCAAGCAATTCCACATCAATATCCAATTGCATTGATCCCAAAATAATGACAAATGGGGGTTCTTTTGGAAAAACGGTTTTAATACACGTATATCTACCTAGAATGTAAGAAGACAACTGAACAAGCGAACACCGCAGAAAGCCCCAAACTAAGAACTTCCAGAATGAAAGAGAACGCCGAGAGAGAGAGAGCGAGAGTGTGGAGATATCTAAAAGGATCGGATCAAGAAAATCAATTTGGATCGAGCTGACAGCTTGACATCAAAATCTTGACTTTAATTGTTTGATGTCATAAACGTGAAATTCTATTGAACATGTAGGTGTACTACATCTGTTGAAAATCGCGTGCATATATATATAATATTATATATGTGGTCAAGTTTCGAAGTTTACTTTGATCAAGATTTTGAGGACGTAACGCTTAATTTTGTGAAATTAAACGCATAGGATCGATCTACGCTCCGAGTAGATGATCGTGGTGTATTCACATTCTCAAACCGATTTCCGTGAGTGAGAAATAATGGATCAAAGTTGGTCACTTAAACATGGAGTTATGTGATTAATGGGATAAGCATGGATTAATTAATCCTTATCCCACATTGATTAATGTACCTTCATTAATTGTCTATAAGTGGGTCATTGAACACTTAGTATAATTATGTGCACAAGTGATGGGTCGAAAGCCCACGCACACACGCACGCCGCCGCTGCCGCCCGGCCGCCCGGTGCGGCAGCCGGCGCCCGGCGCCCGGCGCCCGCCGCCCGCCGCCGCGCCAGCCTTGCGCGTTCGCCCGCCCGCCCGCCCGCCCGCCCGGCCCGCCCGTCCGTGGTCCGTGGTCCGTGGTCCGTGGATCGCGGATCGTGGATCGTGGATCTTGGATCTTGGATCTCGATCTTGCAATTGGTCTTTGGGTGGTCTTTGGCCGTTTTTGGGCCTGCGTGGGCTTGCTTGGGGGCGGGGTTCCGTGGCCCATTGTCCTTATATTTTGGATCAACGCTTGATCGAGCCCAGATGAAGTTGTCCGGTGCCCACCGTAGTAGCCCAATCCGCTGGGCTCGCGTGCGATGGAGTTGGTCCGAGGCTCAACTCGTGGCCCAACCGCTGGGCTGCTGCACTTGAAGAGACGTCCGGATACGCCCATGAACCCGACGCACGCGCGTTGTCCAGTTATTCGTAGAATCGCGGTAACGCCCGACATGATGGCTCGCGGAAACGTGCCCACGTTGTCTCCGTAAACCGCCACAGACTCAATAGGGGACATAACTCCGTAACACCCGACATCAATGCGGTGTTGACTCAAAGATGCTCCCATGAGGGGACGACGCTTATAAATAGGACATGTCTCCTCAAAGATAAGCCAACCATAAAAGCATTCCAAAGATACCTAGAGCACTCGCATACATATTTTCGTGTCCAAGCTCGCCTCGCCTCCGTCCCGGTTCACGGAGCTCGTTGGTCTCAGGTCTTGCCACCTACGAGACGCCGTTTCATCTTTGGGACGATACGCCGTAACCGAGAGCACTACCGGGCATATCTCGCCTTATGCGGAAAGAGGCCTCGACTCGGCATCCGCTTACGGTTTTACAGCTTCATTGTATTTATTGCTTTCAAATTCATTGTTAGTTTGATCTCCTACCTTTCGCTTTCACGTCAGAATACGCCCGGCAAGTCTTGCATCGCTCGTACACCTTTTCCAACAATCGCAAGACGAGATATTACTTGCCACGGCGAGTCGACTTAAAACTTTCAAACCTAAACCTTTGCTGAGATGTCGATCGTTCTCGCCACCGACCGCCTCCGCCGCCGCCGCCGCCGCCGCCGCTGCCGCTCGCCGCCAATTCGCACAATGGCTTCGGTCATGTTTGGTTCGATGCCTTCGGGTCAACCATGGGACCCTTTGGTCGATCGTTGGTTCCACTTTTAGTGGTTCAACAATTGGTTCCACTTTTAGTGGTTCCTTCGTTCGACGACGCACTTTTCGGTGGGTCGATTGTTGATCCATAGATCTAACACCGTGGTTCTCATTCGAGTTCCATGTTTCACACACTTCGTGGTGCTTGGTGGATCCGATCATGGATCGATCTCGGCACTGCTCATACCGCAGGACGATGCCGCCCGCCGAGAAGCCGCCAAGTTGGAGGATCCGACTTGAGATGGCGAAAAGATGCCGTTTCACCACGACGCTGGGCTTCGCCAACTTGGTGGAAGATGAGCCCGCTGCCCGGTCAAGTGACGGACTTTCACGTCCGAGCAAAGATACGACAATCGGGCGACCGGCGACTACCTTTGTAAAAATTTTATACTGTAGTTTAGAAGATAGCTTGATAGTGTTTATGTTGCTGTAACGACATCCAAAAGTATGGGATGCGCTAGAAAAGAAGTACCGTAGTGATGATGCGGTGTTAAAAGTTTATTGTAGCCAAATATTTGGACTACAAGATGGTCGATTCCCGACCGATCACGGACCAAGTGCAAGAGTTTCAACTCATTGTGCACGAGGTTCGCTCGAAAGCACACCGCTTCGACGGCTTTGTCGCCGCCATGTTGATTGAGAAGCTACCCCGGTGGAGAGACTTCAAGGTCTACCTTAGCAAGCCTGGCGAAGGATATGACACTTGAAGACTTGATCGCCGATCGCGATCGAGTCCGACGTGAAGAAGCTAGAACTAAAAGGAAAGGCGATCGATGTTAGAGCCAACTGCTGGAGAGGCGGTCCTCCAACAAACGTGTTCGCCCCAATGTCAAAGATAAAGCAAAGGGAAGGTGGTTTCGTAAGTTTGACGGGATCATATAATTGTGGCAACATGGCCACACGAGTGGACCGCCACACGGCTAAGAAGAAGAAAAGCAAGTTACTAACGTTGTCGGAAGGACTTGACAAATGGGACAAGGATGACTTGGCTCTTTGTGGTGACCAAGAAGTCAATCACGCCGAGAATCAAGGTGGATGGTTCATCGACATCGGCGCAATCGCGCACGTGTGCGCAGAAAGATGCGTTTCTCCACCTACAAGCTGTTGAGGGAGGAAGCTCAACATGGGGAACCAAGCTCGTCCGAGGTTGCCGGAGTTGGTGATGTGGTGCTCAAGATGACGTCCGCATTGAGATCACATTGAAGGATGTGCTGCATGTCCCGCACATTCGCAAGAACTTAGTGTCGCCTCATTCTAGTTAATAAAGGTTTTAGACTAGTTTTGAGTCGGACAAGTTTGTCTTGACTAAGTTTGGAAAGTTTCTTGGTAGAGGTTATCTCACCGGGGTCTTTTCAAACTAAATGTAATAATTGTCTGTACTGTACCCAAAATTATGATGAATGAAAAGCATCTACTTCCTCTTACTGACCGAGTGCTTTCGATTTATGGCATTGTAGATTAGACATGTTAATCTAAATGCAATAAAAGATTAGTAAATTTAGATTTACTAAAGTTAAATGAAGTTAATACACAAACGAAATGTGAGGTTTGTGTGGAAGCTAAAATGGCTAAGTTACCGTTTCATTCGGTGAAACGGAGCACTAAGCCTCTAGAACTTATTCACATCGATGTGTGTGATTTAAAGTTTGTACAAACTAGAGGTGGTAAAAGTACTTCATCACGCTTATTGATGATCGACAAGATATTGTTATCTTTACCTTCTAAGAAGTAAAGACGAGGCTATTGAAGCTTTTAAAACTTCAAGAACGAAGCCGAGAATCAATGTCGTCGAATTAAGACTGCTCAGTGATAGGGGGAGAATATGTAGTCTCGCTTGAGGCATTATGCAACGAAAGTGGTATAATACACCAAACGACAGCCCTTATTCACCTCGCCTAATGGCGCTCTTGAACGAAAATCGAACACTTAAGGAGATGATGAATGCTTTGTTGATTAGTTCGTGGTTGCCCAGAACTTGTGGGGAAGCTGCTTTGACACCAACTACATCTTGAACAAGATTCCACTCAAAGGTAAGGATGTCACTCTCACGAGTTGTGGAAAGGAAGAAAGCCATCGCACAAATATCTCAAAGTGTGGGGTGTTTGGCGAAGGTTGAGGTGCCTTTCCAAAACAAGTTACAATTGGACCTAAAACAATGATTGTATCTTTATTGGTATGCACCGAACAAAGCAGCCTTTATCGTTTCGATCCACAGTCGAGGTACCGGATATGATTGTGGGGACGACGATTGAGTCAAGGAATGCTATATTCTTTGAAAGTGTTTATCCTCAGAAGATAAGGATAAAAGTGAAGCAATTCTAGCAATAGAACGATGGTGAAGCTTCGAGTTCTAAACCTTTGGATGAAGAACCGATATCGCATAAGCGATCGAGGTGCGATCCGCAGAGGTCGAACCGAGACGTGGCAATAGAGTCGAACGCCAAAGGACTTTGGTCCCGACTATATTGCGCTCATGTTGACGAAGAACCAACTTCAATCAAAGTAGCTATGCTCGGCCGGACGGATGCTCGGCAAGAGGTCGCTCAGCGAGATTGATTCCATTTTGCAAAACCACACTGGGTCCGGTTGATTTGCCGAAGGTTGTAAGCCCTTAGATGCAAGTGGATCCTAAAAGGAAGTACAAGCGGATGGATCAATTGAAAAGTATAAAGCCCGTTTGGTTGTCAAAGGGTTTAAACAGAGGGTACGATTTCTTCGATACCTATTCACCGTGACGAGGATTACGTCTATTAGGTGCTTCTCGCAATTCGCTTTGCACAATCTTGAGATTCATCAAATGGACGTTAAGATCGCATTTTGAATGGTGACCTCGAGATGAGGTATATATAGAGCAACCAAAGGGTTTGTAGTACCGGTCAAGAGGCAAGGTATGCAAACTTCGTGAAGTCTCTATATGGTTTGAAACAAGCGCCGTTGCAATGGCACTTGAAATTTGACAATGTAATGTTGGCAAATGGTTTCAAAATCAACGAGTGTGACAAATGTGTCTACGTTAAGAACAACGATAATGATTATGTTATAGTGTGTCTCGTATGTAGATGACATGTTGATCATGGGTAGCAATACTCAAGTCATTAATGACACAAAGCGCATGTTAAATAGAAATTTTGACATGAAGGACATGGGTTTAGGTGATGTGATTCTTGGAATCAAGATTCTAAGAAGATCGACGGAATTGTCTTGACACAATCTCACCACGCTGAGAAAGTGCTTAAGAAATTCAACGCGTTGATAGTTTGCTCGCTAAGACCCCATTAGAGCTCAATGTTCACTGAGTAAGAACAGGGTGAACTGTTGGGCAAGAAGACTATGCTAAGGTCATCGGGTGTTTGATGTATCTTACAAATTGCACCCGACCCGACATAGCTTGCGCCAGAACAAATTGAGTCGTTACGAGCAATCCAAGCAAGGATCATTGAAGGTTTTAGTGAGAGTTTTGAGGTACTTGAAGTATACTCAAAATCATGGGTGCATTCACGAGATATCCCCGTGCTTGAAGGGCATCGTGATGCCAATCGATATCCGACACGAAAGATTCACTTTCTACAAGTGGAGTGCGTGTTCACGATTGGGAGGTGCTTGTTTCTTGGAGATCCACGAAACAGACGTATAGCCCGATCCACCATGGAATCGTAATTCATAGCTTTGATAAAGGCGGTGAGGAAGCCCGAGTGGCTCTGTAATTTTTGGAAGATATTCCATGTTGGTCTAAACCCGTGCCACCGCTGATGATTCACCGTGATAGCCAAGACTATTGGAAGGGCGAAAAGTGGTTTGATAATGGTAAGTCTCGACATATCGTCGGCGACATAATACCGTGAGGCATTTGATCTCAGTGGGGTTATATCAATCGACTATGTCAAGTCAATAGATAATCTGCGCATCCGCTAACCAAAGGGTCGAACCGGATCAAATGATCAAGTTGCTAGAGGAATGGGACTAAAATCCACATCTTAAGAACAATCATAGTGGTAACCCAACCATGATGACCGGAGATCCCAAGAACTTGGTTCAATGGGAGAACTAAGCTATATGAGTTCGTGTATAAACACTCGTTAGTCTGCTCCTAGAAAGCAAACGAGTGTTGAAAAACTTGCTTAGTGGTGAGGTTGAGTCGTTGACTCAATGATTCCTAAGATACCGAGGAGGTTGAGTATGGCAAGATACTCGTAAAGAATCACCTATGTAAGTGCAGTGGGGCCGCTTCAAACAAAACACTTATGAATCCAAAGTGGATGTCCATGGCCAAAATGGAATCAAACGTGAGAACGGATGAGGTTGAGGTGTTAAAGTGTTAATACCATTGTTTCAGCAGTGCGGTGGGGAATAGTTCAGGCATCGTGTCCACTAATCCGCCTGTGTACTCGATGGTACTAACTATGGAAGGTTCAAGGCCATAAACCACTGTCCAAATATTTTAACATCTCTTGAGGATCGAGCTGTGTCTGCATCATGCATATGGCTATTTCCACTCATGTGGGGATTGTTGAAAATCGCGTGCATATATATATATATTATATATGTGGTCAAGTTTCCGAAGCTACTTTGATCAAGATTTTGAGGACGTAACGTTTAATTTTGTGAAATTAAGCGGCATAGGATCGATCTACGTTCGAGTAGATGATCGTGGTGTATTCACATTCTCAAACCGATTTCCGGTGGTGAAATAATGGATCAAAGTTGGTCACTTAAACATGGAGTTATGTGATTAATGGGATAAGCATGGATTAATTAATCCTTATCCCACATTGATTAATGTACCTTCATTAATTGTCTATATAAGTGGGTCATTGAACACTTAGTATAATTATGTGCACAAGTGATGGGTCGAAGCCCACGCCACACGCGCCATGCCGCCGCCCGCCCGCCCGGTGCGGCGCCGGCGCCGCCCGGCCCCCGCCGCCCGCCGCCGCCTGCGCCGCCCGCCCGCCCCCGCCCGCCCGCCCGCCCGCCCGGCCCGCTCCGGCCCGGCCGGCCTGGTTAGTGGTCCGTGGTCCGTGGTCCGTGGTCCGGATCGTGGATCGTGGATCGTGGATCTTGGATCTTGGATCTTGGATCTTGCAATTGGTCTTTGGGTGGTCTTTGGCCGTTCTTTGGGCCTGCTCGTGGGCTTGCTTCGTGGGCCGGTTCCGTGGCCCATTGTCCTTATATTTTGGATCAACGCTTTGATCGAGCCCAAAGATGAAGTTGGTCCGGTGCCCACCCGTGTAGCCCAACCGTTGGGCTCGCGTGGCGATGGAGTTGGTCCGGGCCCAACTCGTGTGCCCAACCGTTGGGCTGCCAGGCACTTGAAGAGACGCCCGGATACGTCCAATGAACCCGACGCACGCGTTGTCCGTGTTCGTCGTGGCTGCGCTGAACGCCCGACATGATGGCTCATGCGGAAACGTGCCCACGTTGTCTCCGAAACCGCCGCAAGACTCATAGGGGACATAACTCCGTAACACCCGACATCAATGCGGTGTTGACTCAAAGATGTTTCCCATGGGGACGACGCCTATAAATAGGACATGTCTCCCGGCCATAAGCCAACCATCGCAAAAGCATTCCGGCATACCTAGAGCACTCCTCGCATACATATTTTCGTGTCAGCTCGCCCGCCTCCGTCCGGTTCACGGCGAGCTCGTTGGTCTGTGCTTTGCCACTACGAGCCGCCGTTTCGTCTTTGGGGACGATACGCCGTAACCGAGAGCACTACCGGGCATATCTCGTCTTGGAAAGAGGCCTCCTCGACTCGGCATCTGCTACGGTTTTACTGATTTCGATTGTATTTACTGCTTTTCAAATTCATTGTTAGTTTGATCTCCTTTCTGCATTTCACGTTGTAATACGCCCGCAAATCTTGTCTCGTTTCGTACACCTTTTCCAACAACATCTTCTTCACATGATACATCTTCTTTCACATGATAATATTATTATGTGAGAGAAGATGTAGTACACCTACATGTTCTATGGAAGTTCTCGTCATAAACCCGGACATCAATTTGCCTACCTTAATCGAATAATACTTTATATTCCATATATTAAGAAAGGTAACAAATATATAGTTCTTTTTTGCTAACCCTCAAAGCACGCAACAGATGGTAAATGAGTTGGGTATGCACTTTTTTTCGGTAAAATAGTGTGCTAACTAGGTCAATTATGAGCAACAAGTTTGGCTTAGTGGGACTGGCAATTGGCATAGTGAATTTAAAATCTTTTCTTTCTTTCCATGGGAAAAGAATTTAATCTATTATATATTTCCTCCGTCCCATTATTATTGACATGTTTTCCTTTTTTGGGTTGTCCCATTAAGTTGGTCCGTTTTCAAAAAAGAAAACAGTTTTTACACCAAAAAGTGCATCGAATTTCGTGTCATCCACTACTTTACATACAAAACATAACTCTCATTAATCTACGTGTAAAAAAGAAATGAATCATCATTATTGGGACGAAGAGAGTATAATATACTGGGATAGGTAGTGCGTATTGCAATTATGTCATTTTCCTACCTACAAGCTAAAGCCAATATCCGTTAATCGATGTCTTATCTTGGTTTTTCCATAGATTATGGTGGTTAAGTATATCTTACAATGCGTAATTGAGAGAGATATCCAAACCTTCGCCATCATCCTTTTCTTCATTTTTCTTTTTCTTTGATCCTAGATGCGCATTCTCGTAGAACCGTCGGATCCTCTCGTGGGCCAATCCGACTCTGACCCGACCCTAGCCATAATAAATTAATATTGGTATGTTAATTCGTAAATAATATATTTATTCATAATAAGTTATACATTTATTAACAGCATTTAGTCATAACAAGCGATACAATGATTCACTTATTCATAGCAAATAATACATTTATTCATAATAAGTGATATATTTATTCACAACAAATAATACAATGATACATTTATAGGTCGGATCAAGTCGGACAAATCTAGGTTGAATCGACCCGCGAAATGATCCGAACTTAGGTCGGGTCAGTCTACTAAGTTTTTGTGCAGATCTTTTCAATATATCCTCCAAATAATTTCAAGTATAATCACACGACATAGATATAAGAGATAGGTTTCGTTGAACATTAAAATAGTAGAGCTACAAAAGTTGGTGAACGCATTGTAGTTTTGTAAGTGGGCTCAAGTCCTTGACTCCGTAGATCTTGGGCCCATTTTTAGCAGTTGGTTTTTTTTTTTTTTCATTTCTAGCAGTTGTTTATGCATGTCCAACGACCAAAATTAGAAAATTCGACCTAATTGTTTACGAGCTAGTGATGAATTTATGACGCAATAAAAAACTATAAAAATTGAATGCTATAAATGAAGCATGTGAGTTTCGAGATGACAATACGTTAAAAGTGGTACAAATATACAAGCTGATGGAAATGAAGCTATGTATTTAAATTATGTTTACTAGTTCGGGTTTTGGTTGGTGACACATATTTTTATTTATGTTCGATCTCATGGAACTTAGACTTTATATTTGTGTGTGTGTGTGTGTATTTGGGAATTGGATTTTACTGGAACTTAATATTTTCTTGAACTTAACTTCCACATACAACCTCATATATAGTTGAAATCTTGTAAAAACATCCCTGTTAGTGAGGATGTAGAAACACGTTTTTTCATGTACATAACGATGTTTTTTATATATACAAATAATGTTATTTTATGTATATAGGCTTCTATTATAATAATATTTTTTTATGACTATCATAGATCATACAAAAATTAATGGTATAAATTGATTCTTAATTCCTAGCTAGACTATGATTTATTTTTATATGAAACATCAATCTAATTCAGATTTTGTGAACTTCTAGTTAAGATTAGTTATAGCAAGTTTGATAATAATCACAAACTTTCACGTTTAATTTCTAAATTTTACACATGCAACGGTCAAAACTAAAGTCTTTTCGAATATCCCATATATACAAGAATTCACTAATTATACACAAATGAAGATTCTAATAATGAATAACACTTTAGATTTGAGGAAGTGGTGGCATATCAAAATGTCCCTTTGTGACAAATGAAAGGAAGAAAAAAGAAAGCAAACAATTCTTTTGGGAGTGAAGATAAACCCTTTTAGTTGTGAGGAAATGAATTGGAAGGACCACAAATTCATCAGCGTATGAATATTGGTGTCTTTTTGCAACTTGTCTATGTGAAGTCATAATCTCGAATTGAAGGCCCAACGGAATTCGATTTAATTGTTTTTATGAGAAGACAAAGAAAAATACACAGAGTCGTTGCGTGCTTATAGAAAATTATTAATTTTGATTTTAACACCACTTCATGGCTTGAACTGTCAAAGGGTTTGAGAGGAAAAAAGAAAGAAAATTAAAAATCGATAGATTGCTTTAAATGATAAATTATTCGAGATTTGTGAATTTTACCTGTCAACAAAGTATTACTATTAGTTAATGGAGAAGAAAGAGGTCCAAGTTTACAAAGATGAGCAACTTTAAGATTCTATATATAGATTTAATATCTATGGAGAAATACTTCTAATTTAAAGTCACGATTTTTGCTTTACTTTTGTCTAGTTGATATCCACATAAATGGAGTCTTAATCATGAAACTATGTATATATAAGTCACCGAATCTAGGTAGTATGTAATATTCAATCTTATCCATTCATCTCATGTAGATCATGTAGTGGAGATTTTTTCGGATTTTTAAGCTTAATTTCACGATTTCATTCTGATGAAGTAGATTAATAATTTGATTTGTTATGATGATTGCGAAAACAAACCATGCGATATAATTGAATTGACTAAACATATACATTCAAATGAACACAAAAATACATGTAGTTAAACAAAAACATGTATATCGTTGGAAGCGCGCACTTGTGCTTGCACATCGCCCAAGACGCCGCATTCGCCCATTGGCCAACATGCACTTTTACGTTTTGTTAAATGCATGAATGTGTTTTGTCTGCATATATATTTGTGTTTCATGGCCAACATATAGGTTTATGTTTTGTAATAAGCATGAATATGCTTTGTTAGATACATGTTTATGTTTCGTGCCAACATACAGTTTTATATTTTATCAAATGCATGCAGTTTTATGTTTTGTTAAATACATGAGTATGTTTTTCGACAGAAAATCTCTCATCTATCCTTTTATGTCAATTCCACTGTCTCTTTTCCCGATTACCGGCGAATTTCCCCGTGAACCACCACCATAGCCATCATCTCTCTCGATTCTTTAACCCTCTATCAAATTCATCTTCTATTTTTTTCCTCAAAAATCCATCAATTTTGTTCTCAAACCTTTTTTCTTTTTTTCTTTCTTGTAAAATCTGTTATTTGTTGATGTTCGTGTCTATTGCTACTGTTGTTCGCTTGTGTTGCCGTCGCCGTCTGTTGTTGCCAAGGAGAAGAAAAAGACTGATTTGCTTTTTTCCATTTTACCCCTTGCGAAAAGTAAAAAAAATAGAAAATGGTATGCTGCGTGTCACCATGGCCATCACGTGTTCAAAATATATACCAGATTGAGTCTTGCATAAAGAACTTGTTTTTAATTTCTTGAAAATTTAACAACTCACGACTCTTAAGACATCATTTACAAAATTTGAAAATTTCTCAGAGACAACGTACGTTTTTTTAGCAACCAAGAATATATGTGTGAAAAAAAAAGTAAAAGTCTGAACTTCTAATCAGACTTAATTAATCTATGTCTACTTATTATTCAAATTTAGGTGCTCTTGACTCTTGAGTCTTATGCCATCTTGTAAAACCTCACTGCAAGTAATCAAAATTTGCTTGAAATTTTTATTCATGAAAAAATTACTGCATGCATGGTGCATGTTATCTCTATTTTCTTTTTCTTTTTCGAAAGAGCAAATAATGGAATGTTGGAATGTTTGCATGTAGCCATTTTACAAATTTTAGTATTTTGATCTCATATTTCATATGATATAACTACTGGTAGGTATATAATAAAAAACAGACCAATTTATAAGAAAATACGTACAAAACTAAAAATAATTTTTCAAAAGAAAAATTACCAAAAGTTGGCGCAAATCAGTAACACAAAATTAATTTCCAGCTATTGAAGCAATAGCCTTTGATTGTGTTTGTGTATGTCCAGAACCAATTAAATCAAAGTATTAATCCTGTATATACCGCCAGTATTTTCTGTATAAAACACAGCCAATTTAACTTCACCGACAAATCAAAACGCTGTTCTAATCTTCACCACATATTTAAAATTTACTTTTTGTGAATTTCACGGCATGCAGCTCGGTAGCTATCCAGCCAAATCATGAAGCAACTGCGCACCCATCAAATTCCTATACTGCAAATTCTGATTTTCGCCCTCGAACATCGAATACTCAACTCTTTGGCAATCTTCCATCTCATCATCTCGAGGATAGAACAGCGACCCCTGCGACGGCGGTCTGAACGCCAACGTTACCCCCCCGCCGCCGCCGCCTTGCTGCTGCAAACCCAACGTCAAAGACACCCCACCTACACCACCACCACCGCCGCCGCCACCGTTGTAATTACCGGGAGCAGGAGCATTTTCGTTTAAATAAGAGACGGCGGCAGCGGGGGTTGAGTGGAGGGCGTATGATGAGAAATCGAATTCCATGGCAGCGCCGCTCATTTCATCTCCGCCTCTACTGAGATGGTTTCTTGATGGAGTGTTGATTATGGAGGAAAGGCACTCGGAATCCGTTCTTATCATTAGCTGATCCTGCGTCGGCTTCCGATCTTCCTTCACCGCCGGCTTCTCGCTGCTTTCCTCAGCGGCGGCGACGCCGCCTTCGCCTTCCTTTTGATCTTCCAAGTACATTTCCTCCACCATGGGCTTCCACAGCCGCACCCGCGCGTTGATGAACCAATTTGATACCTGCAAAAGACAACAACAAGATGAGCCATACATAACTTTTCAAGAATTATATATATATATATAGGGAGGCGGATCAATGAGAATCGCGTTTTTTGACTGCGAAAATGATATAAGGCATTGAAGATGATGCAAGATGGTATAAAGTTGTGCATAACGAAAACTTTCTAAAATTATTTTGTTATGCAACAATTTTAGAAAATTTTCGTTATCTTGTAACTTTATACTGTTTTGTGCATTATCTTCAACGTCTTATGCGTGATTCTCAAGTTCTCAAAAAAGATGAGTTCTTACTGGATCCAACCCCTATATATATATATATATATATATATATATTGAAGAGCTCGTTTAGAATAATGGTAGGAAGAAAGAGACATGCCTGGCTTCTCGAGAGACCTGTTTGTCGGGCTAAAATGCGTTTATCTACTTCACTTGGATACCTGAAAATTTCAGTTTATGTATATATATTCATCAATACTTCTTCAATTTAATATTTACATGAAAACTTAATTAAAATTGGGTGGATGAGAGTGAGGAAAGATGGGTCCTATGGAGGTTGCAACAGGATCAAATCCACACAAAAATATAAACCAAAACGACGCCAAGAAGCTAAAACCCGCAAAACAAAAACAAGAAACGGAACTACGTAATACAGCTGTAACGAAACATTAACAATCTCAATTAACAAAACAATGATTAAGACAAGAATCAAATTAAAACGCAGCGAAAGAGTTAATTAGATCACGAAGAGAGAAAGTACGGATGAAGGAAGTGCTCGAATAGCCAAGCGCGGAGAACCGCCACGGACTTCTCCGGCAGGCCGCGCTGCGGCCGCCACGGATGATTCTCCAACATCCCCATCTGCTGGAACGCCCTCTGCTGCCGCAATTTCTGATCGAGAATCCTCAGCCTCGGCGTCTCGCCTTTGCTTGCGCCGGGAATCGCAGCGTCTCTCTCCCCCATAGCCTTGTTCGCCGCCTTAATTTGACCTACAATCCCATCTTTCAGGCATCGGAAGTGCCGCGACATTGCCCGCCACGCCATGCCGGAGTACGCCGCCGCAGCGCCCTCCCCGGCCACTGCCTCGAACGACGACACCACCGCCTGCATCTGATCGCAATAGTGCTTGTACCTTCTGTCGATCTACGCAAAAAAAGTTAAAAATAAAAATGAAAATGAAGAACTCTTTCCATGTGAGCATTAATGGAAGAGACACATGTACAATTAGCGGATTTAAAGGCGATTGGGCCACCGTCCAATCATTTTACGTAATTTCATGAAATAATACCTCTTGTAGCATTTGGAGCAGCTTCGCCTTTCTCCTCTGCAGCTCGAGGAGGTCGACGGCGAAGGACGGAGGCTGTGGCGCTCCTGCGGCAGTGCTGCCATCGTCGTCGCCGCTTTTTTCCCCCTTCATCTTCTCCCCGGCGGTGCCAATATTGCAGAGCTGGTTCAGGAGCTCCTTGGCCGGCTCCAAATACTTGGAGCTCGAATCTGAAACTGCTGCTGCATCATCTGCCGATACATAGAATTACTCGATTGTCCGACGTCGTTTGGCCTCAGCTCGAAGGGATGCAGATTGGCTGTGGAAGGATTGGAGGAAGTGAGGGAGAGAAAGTGATCCTTGATGACTCGGCCTTTCATTTCCAAAACACCTCTGAAAGTTGGATCGTCGACAACCAATCTATTTTCCTGCTGCTGCTGATAATGATGGTGGTGGTGATTCCATGAATCTGGTGAAACGATCAAGGCTTGGTTTGTTGTGAAATCGTTGATGGATTGGTGGCTTTGCATCAGATTTTTGGACGGAAACCCTATAATCTCCATGGCTGCAGTCAGGTTGTAGATTTGGGGATTTTCAGTTGAAGACGCGTGGGAGTAGCAGTATCCAGAAGATGCGGCCATGATCGCTCCTGGCTTCTCTTGATCAGCCATAGAGAGAGAGAGAGTTCTTGCTATGCAGCAGTCTCTGTGAATATGTTGCTTCAGAGTCTAGACTAGTTCAAGATCCATGAAAAAGCAATCGCCTTTTTCAGCTCAAGTATTGAATATTTATTGTGTATTATGTGCACGTACAATACGTGTGTGTGTGTGTGTGTGAGAGAGAGAGAGAGAGGAAAAGAGTGAAATAAGAGGAATGTGTAGGGTAAACCATATATGGAGAAATGTGTGGTGATAGAAGCCTAGAACTGTAAAGCAGTATAGATACATATTGGTGGAAAGAAAGAAGCAAAAGTCACTGGGCCTCCCCTTTTATTTGCTTTTTCACACACTTAATACCCATCAAGCCTAATTAATCAACCTACCAACACAAACACCTCTCTCTCTCTCTCTCTCATTAGAAATCAGATTAGGAGTTTAATTTCTTGTAGGCGGTTGTATAGAAACGTAAGGTTTATCTAATGCACACCGCAAAGACCGACTGTAGATCCTCTATGAATTCAAAAAAAAAAAAAAATCAAGAACCCACACCCATCACATCCTTTCCTCTTCTCTATCTACTCTCCAAAACCCATATATAGTGGCTCAATCCACTGTGCTCTGCGGCAATTTACACTTCCAACTTACAGATGAGTATTCAATTATTAAATTATATTGATTTACTATGTAACAAGACTTTATGCTTGAAATGTCTTATATATGTAATATTATATTATTAGCAGTAGAAAAATATGAAGATATGCCATCACATCACTCCAACCGCCAATAATATGAGATGAGTCCCACTAATTAAAAGATGCATTCAAAACAATATAGTTGGAAGTATATAATATTAGGAATATTTACGATGCAATAATTAAATGAAGATGAAATAGTACAAATGTAATGTTGTCAGAAGAAGAAGATCCTGGTCCTTTGCCTAGCGCAAAACCTACAAGCCGCCACATGCTATATGTTGCCTTGTGGGGTTTTCTTGTTAATGTTCAACTTCATTTGACTTGTCAGACTAACCCAACCAAACTTCGATTTCCACCCTTTCGTCTATCAAATAATTCTCTTATATATTTTTAGGACCATTATAAAATATTTTTAATTTTAGAATGACCAGTAAATGCTTTTGATTTAGAGATTATTACATAATTAAAAATCAAATTTATTCAATGTACAGTTTGAATAACGATTCTAGATTATTTTCGTCATGAACAAAATTATGGAATTAACTATATTGTGAGGAGCTATGATCAAGTGATCCCTCTATTTTTTTGTTAAAGTCTTTTTTGGGATATGTTCACGGTTCAAATGACCAATAATTGAAGTCTTAGACAGGTAGACCATCTCCAACAGTCATTTTATAATATAATTTTATTTTATTATAGATTATTTTGTTTTCCAACAATGCACTTCATTATACTCTTTATTAGAGGAAATGAATAGTATTACTCTATTGTTAAGTGATACAATTCATCCCTTTAACTTTTTTCTATTCAATAATGTAAGGGATAAAAATAAAATATTCCTTTGTAGAGTTAACTGTTAGAGATGAATCTATGATTACTCTATATTTTACTCTATAATAATGTAGATTTTATTTTATTGTAGAGTGAACGATTGGAGAAGCTCTAAGCAGAAGTCAAATAATATAGATAAAATTTGAAAGGGAATTTTGGTAGGATTGATGAGACAATGAAATATATCATAAAGTTAACTATATTGATGAATCAGAACATAAAAGTAGAATTGGAATCTAGAATGATATATTTACTTTACAAATTACTACAGCATTTAAATAATAAAACCGACTCATACTAACTAGTCAGAGTCGAACCAAATCGAAGAAACAACTAATGAAAAAGTGGATTATATATATATATATATAGTAGAGGGGTACAATAACAGATCCCCAAAAGTGAAGCTCAACTATAAATTGGAACAGGCTTTTTCTGGCAGGTTCTACTTACTGTATTCTGGTCTTCTTGGGGATGCTAAAAGCAAATCAAATCTCAGTACAATGTAAACCCTAGATGCTCATGGCAAATTTTTATATTAGTTGTTCAAAATTTAATTCTAATTAACTGAATTAAGTTCGTGAAAACAGATTTTTATATTATTATATATATTAAATATTTTATTCGTCCTATTCATTTGTCACAGTTAAAAAATTTCGGATTTTTTAGTATGAATATCTAGAAAAAATGTATAAAATAGTTTGAAAAAAAAATATGATCTATATTCTTTAAAGATATAATTATTTTTTAAAATAGAATGAAATATTTATAATATGACATTTTACATAGGATGAATGAAGTACTAATGTTTGTGCTACGTCCTTATATGAGGTGTTACCAATGACTTGATTTTGATAATAATACAAGTACATATATCTAATAGCGAAAAAAGATTAGAGAGTCGATTAATTTTTGTCACTGGTTTTGTGATCGTAAAACGTTGAGAACGGATGTGTATTCCAATAGAAAAATTGTTAGAGATCACATCGCCACCACTTCATCCAATTAGTATGATATTGTCATTTTAGGCGAAACACACGGATTTGTTTTGGGCTCCTTCCATGAAAGGCGCCATTCTAATTAGTGGTGACTTCTTAATATATAAGTCATTTCTCTTCTATCTTCCGATGTGGGATGGGTTTGCCAACTCCAACAAAATCTTACAAATTTAAGGCTCAGGTTAAAACATGCAAACTCTAATATTTCATTTTACAATTTCGGTCTGACGACTGGAAAAGATTAGATATTAAAATTTAGGATAAATCGCCAATTAGCGCATAAATTTCAATAATTTTGTAATTTTAATATGGTCTTTTGAAATATTATAACAATGTCACCATTTTAAAATTATCTGCAAAATTAACATCCTCAAATTTTTGGTCCACAGCATGAGCCAGCATCACCAAACGGCTTCAGTGTTTCAATTATTCGGTACCGAAAAATTTATAGTTTTAATTTTACACCAAATTGAAAGATGATGATATTAGTACAACGTTTCAAAAGTCAATGTTACAGTTATAAAATGAGTGAAAATCCATGCATTAATTAACCATTGTAATTTGATTGAGAAAACATGTAATTAATTTGATCGCTGATGCCTCTCCCAAAAGCTCAATATCTATTATGCTAAATCATGTAGATTCACTATATAAAATCATAACATATGTTTGCAAGTATAGCACAATAAATATTTAATCGGATAACTATATCTTCCAATCAAAAGAAGACGTGAGGGTTGATGAGATAAGATGGTCCAAATTTTCCAACTAATTGTAATTAAATAAAATCCCAAGCAATTAAAAGTCATCTAAGTGGGACCGGCATTCTTTTCGTTTTCCCTTTCATGAAATTTTCCAACGCCCAAAACGAACTATGATTCAGGATATGGGACAAAATATTGACTTACTTTGGGTGTTTAATTGTCTATGTCAATAGATGAATTTTTAGGGTTTGTTTAATCAAGTTGTCACATAAAATAATTTTCATTTTTTAATTTAAATTGGGCGGACATTATCGTTTGGATTTTCCAGATTCCGCCTTTTGTACACAAACTCATTCAAGAAAAGACGGCATTTATTCAAAAGTCTCAAATAACTAAAGAAAATTATACGACTGATCATGTAACCGAAACTTCTAATTCAATTATTTTTTGAAATCTATTTGAGCTAATCAAGTAGTTTGACCGCACAATTTCACATTTTCCATTTTCAAGTTCTTTAGAAAGGTTAGTTTCTTTGCTTCAATCATAAATTTATGTGAATTGGACACATCGAATTATTGAATATAGTTAATCTTTTTAATTATGTGTTTTGAATTTGTAGTACATACATAGTACTATATTAATATAAATGAAAAGATGTACTTCGTTTATTAGAATGGTTGGCCCACTGACTGACTGGAAATCAACAAGGCCATTAATAAATGGGTTGTTCTATATGCTCTCTTCGTCCCATCGAACTTGGCTCGTAAATTTTTTATTCCATTTAATTTAGCTTATTTTTTTAAGAAATAATTATATCTTTAAAATTTATGGATTATACTTATTTGTTATTTTTTTAACCACTTTATACTTTTCTCTTAAATAATCGTATAAAAAAGAAATGAGTTATGTTCGACGGGACGGAGGAAGTAATATATATAGCCTCCTTTTTTTTACTATAGCCTCCTTGTTCAACAAATAATAAAAATATTAATAAATATAACTATCTCATCGTTATAATTCATAATTTAAAATTTTAATAAAATAATTTAATCTCATCTCTATAGCCACCGAGATCCGAAGAAAGTAACATGGCCGAGTTCAATAATTCGGTTTCTTTTGTTAATTAAATATATAAATTTAAATATTATATTATAGTAAACTCAAACTCAAAACCTTTAGCTTCAAGCATTATTCAATTTACCATTAGACCAACACACACTTACAATTCAAGTTTTTGTTTTTGTTTTTTTTTTTATAAATTAAATTCAAGTTTTTGTCGATTCCTTGTTAAGAAACATCATCACCATAAATCAATTCGAAGTTACACCCAAAAGCATATATAAATCAATTCGAAGTCTCATACCAACATAATAAAATATTAAAAAATGAGTGGTCATCAATTTGGGGCGATTAACGAAAGAAGATTTGCTCCTATTAAACCTCTTCAATTTCAATATCTAATGATGCCTGAACCATCCACGTTGCATCACAACCCAAAGAAGATTATCTCACAAATCTGTCTCTATTGCACGAAAGTTCCTCCAAATACTCTCTCCTTCGACACACTCTCCACCACGGTGTCGAGATGAAAGAAATAAATGAATAAAATTGGATTTTTAGTGGATGATTATGGAATGAGGAATATATATATTATTTTAAGCATCAACCATGGTTGATAACAGTGACTGAATCAGGAAAATTTAATTGAGGGTCCGATTACTTATAATTTTAAAAGATAATAAAATATATTTTAAAATAATTAAATAATAATAATAATTTAAATAATAGCATAATATTATTTGAATAGAGTTAATTGTTTATATTAAATTTCTTTTTCATTATGTTCTAATATCTTGAACAAATAAAATAATAAGATTAATTTATAAATAACTAAACAACCAATGAATAATATCTAAAAAATTAAAATAATTAAAAATTATAATTATTAATATTGTAAATGATATTATCTTACAAAACTCAAATCTTGATTTTCTTGTAGCCATTACAAATATACAATGAAATATAGAATTAACTCACATATATAGCTCATTAAAATAAATTTAGATAAATATTACCTATAACTATTATAATAAATTTATCATAATATTTTTAGAAATTGATTTGATTTTATTAATTTATATATAAAACGTTATTATTTGCATATATATTTTATTTTACCAACATAAAATAAATTATAGAAAAAAGAAAAAGAAAAAAATGAACAAAGTGGAGAAAAAAAAAGAAAACAAAGAACACAAAGTAGTAAAAAAGGAGAAAAAAAATGAAAAGATGAGAGCTAAGCTAGATTCGCACCCTGAGCAATGATATGTGGGGACAAAGACTAAACCAACTGCACTATTATACATTTTTTAATATTGTAAGGATATATAGTACTAATAATTAGGAAAATTGTTGGGGAACCCAAAGACCCCTGCACCCCAATGTAGCTACACACCTGGTTGATAGAAACCTTCATTCTCCTAAATCGTTAATTCCATCCACTTGAAAGCTTGAAAACTTGACTAATGAATCCATTTAGTGAGGTCAAATAAGAACTATTTTTAACTCGAGAGCTAAGAACACAAAATTAGTTATGAACAAAATGAATTAGCTATTAAAGTTAATACATTCTTTGGGAAATACATTCACTTGGAAAGTTCTTGAACCCAAAAAACTTGAAAATTCACTTAGGTTCGAATCGCACGAGGACGAAAATTTTATTTTTTGAACTTAGTAACTTTTCCAATGGATTCATCAACTTTACAACAAATTGGCTCATTTTTTGTTCTCACGATAAAAATGATTCTCACATTAACTCCCCGCTATATATATATATATATATATATATATATATATATATATGGGTGAATTATTATAAAAACTTTTATTATCCTATAAGCGTGAGAACAATACATTCTCCATGAACATTAATGCACTAAACAAAATATTTGATTTTTGTTCCTCATCGATTCGAACTCGGTGGTGCACAATGCAATCATCTAACAAAGTGATGCATCACCGTAGATCTTCTCGATCTAATGGTGGCAATGATTGTCACATTCTCACTATAAATAAGGTTTTTATTTGAATTTACTCATATATATATATATATATATATGGTTGGTTCCCATAGTATCCGGTTCTCATGTAGTACTCAATTTCATTCACTCATCTCATAGATACTACGGTAGATATTTTTTTAGATTTTTAAGCTTAATTTAGCTGATTTCGCTATAGTAAGGGTATAGATTAGTAATTTGATTTGTTATGTGATTACGAAAAATAAACTATACATTTAGTTGAACTGAAAAATGCATTTAAATTAACACAAAAATACATGCAGTTGAACACAATAATGCATGTAGTTTGAAAGCGCACGTCTTGCGTCCAGCATGCGCTCGTGCTCATGCCTCGTCCCGGCATGCTCTCGCGCTCCCCTTGGCCAACAATGCATTTATACGTTTTGTAAAATACATGAACATATTTTATTAAATGCATGAACGTGTTTTGTTAAATGCATGTTTGTGCTTCGTGCCAATATACAGTTTTATGTTTTGTTAAATGCAGTTTTATGTTTTATTAAATGCAGTTTTATGTTTTTCGACAAGAAATCTCTCATCCATCATTCTCCGTCAATTCTGTCGTCTCTTCCCCGATTAATCGACGAATTTCACCGTGAACCACTGACATAGCAATCATATCTCTTGATTCTTCAATCCTCTATTCATCTTATATTTTTTTCTCAAAATCCATCAATTTTGTTCTCATTTTTTTTTTCCTTTCAAAATCTGTTGTTATTTGCGGTTCCTATGTATTATTTGTAACGACCCGGCTTCCCGATTGACGGCTGACCCCACAGACCAACACGAGTCTTTTCAGTGTGCTTTGTCCTCACTCACACACTCCTTGAGAAAACTTCCCAGTGGGTCAACCATCCCACAATTGCTCCAAGCCAAGCACGCTTAACTTTAGAGTTTTTATGAGATGGACTCCAGAAAGAAGATGCATCTTGTTGGTATGAGTAGCACATATCAAATCCTTTAAGCTCTCCTTAAATATGCGGTCTCATACCGCATATTCTCGAAATCCTCTCATTCCTGTGCATTTCGATTCATTCATGTACCCTCCGCTTTGAAGCCTTAATCGAGCCGCCTGTCCATGCCTCTGCGATCGGCGATCACTCCGTACTTACGCCTTGCGTCACATGCCCACCAACTTCCGCTTGGTTGGTCCTCGAACCACACCGCATCTTGGGATAGGTTCGGCCTCGATACCATCTCAGTAACGACCGACTTAGGATTGACGGTGACCCACGCACCAATCTGAATCTTTTCAGTGTGCTCTGTCTCCGCTCACACACCCCGAGAAAACTTCCTGGTCACCCATCCCACAATTGCTCCAAGCCAAGACGCTTAACTTTAGAGTTTTATGAGATGGACTCAAAGAAGATGCATCTTGTTGGTATGAGTAGCGCATATCAAATCCTTTAAGCTCTCCTCGAATATGCGTCTCATACCGCATACTCTCAAATCCTCTCATTCCCAGGTGCGTTCAGGTTCATTCATGTACCCTTCGCTTTGAAGCCTTAATCGAGCCGCCTTGTCCATGCCTCCGCACCGCGATCACTCCGTACTTCACCGGCGTCACATTATTGTTGTTGTTCGTCGTCGTCATTGCCGTCATTGTAAAAATGGAAAAGAAGAAGATATGAGGAGAGAAGAAAAGAAGGTTGATTTGATTTCTTCCCATTTTACCATTTACAAAATAAAAGAGTTGCCACTTGTCGACTTGTGAAGCGAATCAGTATGTTCAAAATGTATGATATAAATTGAGTCTTATATAATATCGAGGGCCAAGTACTACGGATTCTAACGATATATATATATATATATATATATATATATATATATATATATATATATATATATATAGGGGAGGGTTAACGTGAGAATCATTTTTATTGTGAGCGTGAGAACCAAAAGCGATGAATTCACGGTGAAAGTTGATGAATCAGATGGGAAAATTATCAATCCAAAAATAAATTTCGCCTCATGGGATTCGAACCGGGTGAAAATTCGAATTTTAAATTCATTAAATTTCTCAGCGGTTCATCAACTTTCATAACTAATTCATTGGTTCTTAGTTTTAGGATAAGAATGGTTCTTATTTGAACTAAACTCTATATATATATATATATATATATATTTGTCGAGAATAATAATATAATTTGATGAATAATTATTATTTTGGTATACATACACACATAAATAAATATATATATTCATTTCAACACACTCATAAATTTTACCATAAGTCATTTCTAACTGCAATACAAATAATACACATTCTACGATGAATTAAAATTTTACATTTATTTGTCTCATCACACACTCATAAATATATATATTCATTTCATCACACTCATAAATTTTACCATAATTCATTTCTAATTGGCAATACAATTAATACACATTCTACGATGAATTAAAATTTTACATTTATTTGTCTCATCAAAGATACTATTTTTGCATAATAAATTACCTAATATTGAAAATTAAAAAAATATGATACTCGTGTAGCACGGCCACGGAGGTCAAATCTAGTATGTATATTATGCGAAGATCAAATCAAATTAGCTTGGTGAGTTGGCATATTAAATTAAACTTGTGGTGTTAAAATACAAGTTAATGACTCTATTAATCTCAAAGAAATGTCATGCATGGTAGTATGAATATTAGTCTACTACAAACGAAATCGTGAGAATTATTCCACACGCATATTGCAAACGAAATCCTAAATGTATTTGTTCCTACTTGTCCTGTGATGGTATTATGTTATGCTAATATATATAGGGAGAGTTAACGTGATAATCGTTTTATCGTGAGCAGAAAATGATGAATTAATTGAAAATTAATGAATCCGCTAGAAAAGTTCTTGAATCCAAAAAATAGAATTTTAAGTCCTCATGGGATTCAAATCCGGTGAAAAATTTTGAATTTTAGAATTCAAGAACTTTCTTAACTGATTCATCAACTTTCATAACAAATTCATTTGGTCCTTAGCTTTTAGGATAAAAGTGGTTCCTCATTTGAACCTATATATATATATATATATATATATATATATATATAGGGAGTGATTATTGTAAAACTATCCTTAACCTATAAACTACGAACTTACAGATAAATGCTGATTACCGCAGTAAGTGTGCGAATTCAAAAATTAAAATTCGCATTCGAACCCATACGTTTGAAATCATCAGTAAGGTGATGAATTACCATGATCTTCACAAATCAATCTTGAAAATGGTTCTTATTTTATAATTTAAGATTGATTTGTATTTGATCTCATTCATCTCTCTCTCTCTACTATGGCTTATTCAGTAAAGCTATATAATTATGTTTATATATATATATATATATAAACATAATTATATAGCTTTACTGAATAAGCCATAGTAAACTTTTATTCCTATTATTCGATTAGGTATGTCCACATAAAACATTTTTGCCTTTTACATTCTTCCTTTGCATTAAATCTCATCCTTACACCTTTATTTTCCGATAAATATTAAGTCCATTTCTATTTGTATAAACATCCGTTCCTTTGGTCAACATGTTCATGTTGATGTAAATAAAGGCTAAGAACTAAATCTTGATCTAAAATAATTAATATTTATTAAGTAATAGAATTACAGAATTTCGATTTTTTTTTTCTTTTCTGTATTTTCTATGTGTAGTATATAATGATGTGTTCCAAGTGATTTTTGGTGATGGATGATTTGGAAAGTTGTGGTATAAACACGCGCAAGAAAAGAAGGTGGAGGTGTGTGTATTTGAATCCATACAGTGCAGCTTTTTGTCGAGTAAAGGGGAAGTGGTCCTCCGCCAACTACCATTTTTGGCCCTCACACACAGGTATGCGAATACACATAATCATTGTTTCATTCAAAGATACTTGATTTGGGTAAATATCTTCCTCAAAATTATATTCGAATAAACGTTATTATGTTTTTTACATAGATTTTTTTATGCCGGATAAGTAAATTTTTCCTAAATTAAAAAATTAAATTAATTTATTATATATTAATATTTTATTTTGAAATTTTGAGATATTTCTAATAAACGTGCGTACATCTAATTATAATTAGCATTATATAATAATATGTATAACATGCGATGTGATTCATTTTTCTGTCAACAATTATGTGTTTCAGTATATAACTAGTGGACATCCGAATGTAAATAGGTGATAAATAACTACATATAGGGTTAGTTACATTTTATCTTATTTGAATTTCAAAAATTGTCTGACCTTTACTGAATCTCTTAAAATGATAATGGGAGCGAATTTTTCGATCTTAGAGTACCAAGTTTTTAGATTATGAACACCAAATTAAGTGACTAAACATGCTCCTATCTTAAAGTTGAATCTATAGTCATGAAACCAATACAAGGCTAACAAATGAACTGCGAAAAATGATAGGAATTTTGGGAGTCATCATTCCAACACCAAAAATTTGCTCCTTTCGCATTTTTGGAGTTTAATTTGGTGAAAGATTTTTTTTTCATTGTTATTTTTTGCAAATATTATTTGATTTTTTTGAAGACACCCCAATTGATATCTGTAGTGTAAACAACATTTCGGCTGCGATGTGACACAAGTTTACTTTTTTTTTTTTTTTGTCGATTAATACATAAATTTTAAAGATCAGCGTCGCGGTGGTTCGAGCACCTTCTGGCGCCGAGCGTTAACCACTCTACCACTGTAAGTACACACACACGACACAAGTTTACTTTGTAAGTAATCATGTCATTAGTTGAAGGATAATTAACTCAAAACACATAAATTTTGAGTCATCTAATCCAGTTTTACACGTGACTTTTGAAACTTTTCTCAAAATCTCCAATTTTAGTTCTTGATTCGTTCAACCCCTAGATTTAAAAAATGTTGAAATTGAGGCTGAATCTTGAAATTAAAAACTTGATAGTGGTGATGGATGTCGATATGCCGCGGGAGTGGCATGAATCACGAAGGGCAGTCTCCGTACCGTTCTCTGTCGTTAAAAGGAAAATCCATGCATTATATATAGGATAAAATATGGGTTTATTGGAGCCACATTCTAACAAATGTATCAAAATAGAAGATAATACAAAGAGATTCTTTTTTTAACGCTATCCCCATTTCATTTTTTTCATATATTCAGCGCAACACAATTTGACTTCTAGAATGAGAAAAAAAACCATGCATCTAGAAGCGAATACACAATTTGACTTCTAGAATGAGAAAAAAACCATGCTACTAATTAATTAAATCGATCACTTGGACTTGTATTCATTTTTAGTCGTCTTAGTTATGGTGTGTAGTTCTGGTTTTCATGCGAGGTAACAACACTTCAGTCTAATCAGTTATTTATTGAAATTAACGAAGGAAATTAATTCGGATTTTTTTATTACAATTTTTGATATTTTATGTTATGATCTATATTATTTTTCATTCAAATCAAAGGAGTTTAATAATTGATCGATCTTAATTTAGTAAGGAAATAAATCGCAAGAACACCAAAGATTTCGTGGTTCGATCGTGAATAAGATCTACGTCCACCTGCAGAGAGAGAGTATGTGTATTGAGGTGTAAGCGATTCTGAGAGTGAATCCATCTTCGTCTAATCTAGCCTCTATTTATACACAATGTATTGACTGATCTTGAATCAAAGTCTTCTAACTGGATTCGAGATCCTATCCCTCTTGAATTAGGATTCTTTTAGATATGGTGAGCTTTTCTGCGTTCCCACCGACTTTAGGGTCTTCATGGGCGAACTTGTCCGCACCGAGCTTGATGTCGGGGTTACTTGTATTGGGCACGATCGTGGGCACAGTAGTTGGGCGTATCCTATCCTGAACCACCCAAAAAGACGAAACGAGGTCATCTTTGGATTGGGGTTGTTTGTGACGAGCGGGGTTTGGACGATCTTTGACATTCTTTTCATTGTCCGACTTTGTGTGTCGATGCTACGGCGTCGTATATCGTATGTTGTGCTCGCAGAGAGGCGTCTGCCGAGGTCTTGTTTGTTGTTTGTATTTACGGCGAGGTTTCACGCTTCTCGCAACGGCGTTATGCGAGGTCTTGATTAACTTCACCGACGGCGCGTTAAGCGAGGTCTCCTCGTCGCCGCGACGCAGGCGTTAAGCAAGTCTTCGACCGACTTCACTGGCGGGCGTTAAGGTCTCTGGCCGCCACCCGACGGGCGTTAAGCGAAGTCTTCTGACCGACTTCACCGACGAGGCGTTAAGCGAGGTCTCGCTAACCGCCCGGCGAGGCGTGGCGAAGTCTTCGACTTACTTCACTGCGGGCGTTAGCGGGGTCTCTGATCAACCTTGACCCGGCGTTAAGCGAAGTCTTCGACTTCACTTGGCGGGCGCTAAGCGGCGTCAAGACGGATTTTTGTCGTTCTTTGCATCTTGGGCGGGATACGCACTTAATCGCATTAAATGTGGCGGTTGGATTCCCGATAAAGTGCATATTGGGGAATGTCTTCCTTGATCGCAATATCTCCTATCACTTTGCCTTCCCATTATTTCAATATTCAAAATTCCTTGCTTTCTGCGAAAGACGGTTATTCTTCGCCATTGGCGTCCCGAAGCTTCTTGCCTTTCATTGATAAGCAAAAGTAAGTAATGGCTACTTAACTTATAACGAGTCGCTGAGCGTCAAATCGTGTCTGTTTCCCGTCGATTCGTTAGTGTCTCTTTTGTTTTACCCGTATTCATATGCCTCTTTCGAGTGTGTCTGCGATTCCCTCGATTGGGGATTGCGGTAAAGTGTCTTCTTTTCTTGAATCTTAGGTAT
Source organism: Salvia rosmarinus (assembly GCA_036937905.1). Classification (NCBI taxonomy): domain Eukaryota; kingdom Viridiplantae; phylum Streptophyta; class Magnoliopsida; order Lamiales; family Lamiaceae; genus Salvia; species Salvia rosmarinus. Next base: position 71,482,817 of record CM072814.1, read on the forward strand.
TTCGATATTAGGGATATCTGTTTTCAATATAGTATTCCTCCGATATTGAGTTCGTTGCCCGTCCTGGAGGATAGGGCTTGTGCCCTCCGGATGGTTTTGTTGTCGATGTATGAGGGCGACCTCAAGGCTGGTCTTAAATCTTCCTTACCCTTATGTATCGTTGAGTTCGAGATGTTTGGCATATCTCTTGCCCAACTCTCGTGAACTCATTCCGGCATATGAGCGCCTAGGTGTACATGCTATAGGCATAATTTTCCTTTGACCTTGGGGCTTGTCCTTGCTTTTGCAATTGAAGGCGGCTCGGGGTGGTATTATCTATCACCCGTAGGAAATTCAAAGCAAAGATTAAATCGAAGATCTCCAACCGCGTAAGAAGTTCTTCTTCCGGGTTTCGAGGACATATGGAGTTTCCATGGCGATCGATAAGATTGCCGATGTGTTTGTCGACAAGGGCTTGGTGACTGGAGGAGGCGGACAAAATTGACCTTGTTGACGAGGTCTTCTCCGAGGCCGAGCTTGCGGCATGGGGCTTAGCCTTATGATCCTACCTCCGGGTGGAGTCGGTGAAGGTGAGGCCCTTCTTCTCTTCTCTTTATTCCATGATTATACGTGTTGATCTTGACCTATGTATTTCTGGTAGTGAACCTTCTAAGGAAAAGAAGAAAGGAAGGAGCCGATCTCTGCGGCCGAGCCGATCTCTGCGACCGAGCCATGTCTCGACCTTGAAGGATGTCGAGGACATGCCCAAATGAGTGTGGAGCCTTGAGATCCCTTCACCGCAGCCACTCAAGCGCTTGAAGAGGCGGAAGCATGTAATCCACGAGTCCTCGGTTCTTCCGAGGTGAGTCTGATCATTGGTTCCAGTCGTATAAATCTCTTTCCCGAGGTTTTGTACTTGTCCTTATACTTTGTGTAGTAGTATAAAATTGTGTTCTTGACCGATGTATATATTGTATAGAAATTCGAGGGCGTGGCGGTGAGTGTCAAAAGTATCCGATCTTATATCGGATTACTTGAAGCGCCGTTCAGCGATTTGACGGGGTGGCCGGTATGCTCGGGAGGTGGAGGAGAGAATACCCTCCTCGTTCGAGATTTCGAGGCCGAGGCTAAGATCAGGACCTCGTCAAACGTAGGCGGCGGATCGGCGACCCATTGAGCGGCGGCAAGGGCGGTCGGCGGAGGCACTGGCGGAGGAGGCGGCAGGCAAGGCGGCGGGCCGAGTTGCGCTGATGAAGGCGGGTGGAAACAGGTTCGCCGTCGGGAGGCGGACATGGCGAGCTCGCGAGGGAGAAACGCCGTGCGCTGCGAGAGGCTGTTCATGTCGGCGAGCTTCTCGGGATGGTTTCGGACGGTGAGGTGCTTAATAAGCGCCGTCTCGGATCTGTCGAAGAGGTCGCGAGACTACCAGACACGGACAAAGCCAAGTATGGAGTGCGAGGCGAGGATGATGTCTGAGGCGAGCTTATTTTGATGTGCTTGTCGCGGCACGAAGGAGCTTCCGTCTGCGAACCTCGCCTCCGGTTCTTTTGTCCGCGAGTCTGCTCGCGCTTTGTCCGTGGATCGGGATCCCACCGGCGCTTTTGTGTCGATCATGCAAAGGGTCGGGAGGCGGTGATGCTTGAAGGCGTCGAGACTCGGTGGTTCCCGAAGAGGCCGGTGAGCGGATCGAAAATAGGCGGAAGAGGCCGAGGCTATCCGAGCTTCGGCGCGCGGATGTTGTCGTGGCGAAGCTTACGGAGGGTCGATTGACCCCCATCTTTTCACTCCTTTTTTTTAATGTAAATGTATATTGATTTTGCCTGAGGCATGTTAATAAAATCACAAGTTTATGTTAAGAAACTTATCTTTTTTTTATTCGATTGTCTCTGAAATGCTTGATCTTCTCCTTGGTTGAACCGAATCGAAGACCTATCGCGGCTCTTGAGTTGAAAGAGATCGAACTCCTCCATATAAAGGGACAGCTTGGTCATATACGGTGAGTCGATGTCAACATAGAGCCGCGGGAGGCTGTGATGAGCTCGAGCTCGCCTTTTGGAATTGGAGGGCGTTCGAGGTCGCGAGGAGAGGCGGTTATAGGCGAGCATTTGAGTCGAGGAGGTCGTCCACCGAAATGGTGGGATGGCGATCCGAGAGAGTTGAAGCGAGGTTGTCGAGGCTTGCTGCGTTGTCGAGTACCGCCGCGAATATGGTCGGACCTCACAGCAATTCACGGGCGATGACGCTGAATTAAAAGGCTCGGGAGCATATCTGGCACATCGCTCGACAACCACGGCAGCGAAATGTTTCGACGGGATGCAGAGGCCTCTTCTTCACGGAGCTTCTGGTCTAGAATAAATGAACGAATTATGGCGATCCGGAGTGGTGCGCTCGAGAGGCGTGCTGTGCCCTCGAGCGACGTGGATCCTCAAGGGGTCGAACCAAGCGCCCTCGGTGTCCGGGTCGAGTTCGCAGGCGGCGTCTTCAAGTGACCGAGGTCGCGCTAGCCAGGCCCGTAATGTAGACCGAGGTAGAGGTAGGATTAGTATAGATGAGCTGCTGAATCCAGATTTTTCTAGGGATTGGCTCGCTTTTCCCGATCCGCTCCGTCCTCGTAAAATGTAACTGTCATCTTTTATTTAATAAGAATGATTTCTTATTGACTTTGCATTGAACAAGAGTAATATCGAAGGTAGTTAGTCTCGTGAAATTCCGTTTCAAATAGGCGAAGGAAATCGTTCTCGCACGGTAGGGGTTCTGTTTTTCGAGGTCGTCGGGAGGGTGGTCCCTTCATCTACATAGAGAACGGCTTGAAATGAGCGAAGGTGTCGATCTCGTATGTAGGAATGGTTCTGTTTTTGCCGAGGTCGTCGGAGGGTGGTCCTTCATCTACATAGAAGCCGCTCAAATAAACGAAGGTAATCGATCTCGTATGTAGGAATGGTTCTGTTTTTGTCGAGGTCGTGGGAGGGTGGTCCCTTCATCTACATAGAAGAACCGCTTGAAATAAGCGAAGGTGTCGATCTCGTATGTAGGAATGGTTCTGTTTTTGCCGAGGTCGTCGGGAGGGTGGTCCCCTTCATCTACATAGAAGCGCTTGAAATAAGCGAAGGTGTCGATCTCGTATGTAGCATGCTGGCGTTTAAATTTACATTCGTATGAAACGAATGTGTCGACCTCCGTCGAGGGAATTTGTCCTCCGTAGAGGGTAAATAATAATGTGAAGATTAATTATGCATTAGTGACCAGTAGAACTTGCAAAAAATATTTTATTGATAAAAGGCACGCGACCACCAAATAAGACTCGGACTCTAAACAGACTTTAAAGACACGACCGAACAAGACCCGACCCACGACAACATGCATAATATCTCTTCGGATGAATGATGTGCCATCGTTGGGTAATTGCTCACCGGACAATTGAAGCGAGCTTATAGGCCCTTTGCCGAGGACTTCGTCGACGGTGAGTCCTTCCCATGTGGCTTCCGACTTGCCGAGCTGCGCGCTTTGCCGACTTCATTATTTCGAGTCTGAGGTCGCCCACTGAATTGTCGGGTTTAACCGCACCGGTTGTAATCTGAGCTACTTGTTGCTTGTCACTGAGCTTCCTGATGTGGCGAGGTCTCTTTCTTCGAGTAGGTCTAGATCGGCTCGTAGATTTTCCCCATTGCTTCAGCAGAAGTCGATGGCGGGGACTCGGATCTCCGATCTGCGGGGATCACCGCTTGGTTCCATACACCAAACCGTAGGGTGTTTCTCCGTTCGAGGTCCGAGGGTGTTGTTCGGTACAACCATAAGACACTGGTAAATTTTCCACCCGAGGCCCTTAGCTCGGTCGAGGCAGTTTTAGACCCTTTACGATGGTCTGTTGGTAACCGGTCGACCATTTGCTTGAGGATGGGCCACCGAGGTGAACTTTGTTGGATCAGAGCTCTTGACACCAATCTTTGAATGTCTTATCCGTGAATTGTGTTGGTTATCAGAAAGGAGGATATGGGGATCTGAGCGACACACTATGTTCTTCCGCACGAGTTGAGGCGTTCTTGCTTGTGATTTTCGCCAAGGCTCCGCTTCCACCCACTTCGTGAAGTAGTCGATCATAACAATTAAGAATTGGGCTGTCACGGTGCTTTACAAAGGGCCCACAATGTCGATCCCCATTGCATAAGCGGCGAGGGCTGTATGGAGGTGAGGTCGGTCTGCGGTAGCCTTATGCGTTCCCATGGATTTGACACTTGGACACTTTTTATGAGGTCCATTGGTCTTGGAACATTGTTGCCGATAGTATCCCCATCGCATGACTTTCTTTGACAAGGCTCGGGGTCCGATGTGACTTCATACGATCCTTCGTGTATTTCTCGTGAAACGTAATTAGCTCGGTTGGGACCCAAGCACCTTAAGAGGTTGGAGATATGACTTTCAGTATAGGACCCCCTTTCGATTGTATATCGCAGATTTGTTCAGGATCCTCCTAGCCTCCAAACTTGTCATGGGGCGATTCGCCTTCTTCCGGTACTCTCGAATGGGAGTCATCGATTGGGTTCTTCATCCGAGACTACGTTGACCTCGGCTCCGTCTTGGCATCGTCTATGCTTCGCTTTGGACTTTCTCTTGGCGGGCTCGTTGATGGCGAGGCGAATTTACTAAGATGTCGGCTCGGCTATTTTGCTCCCTTGGGATGCGAACTATCTGGAAGTGTGAGAAAGTCCGTTGCGGGCTTTTGCTTTTCAAGATCTTCTTCGTTACATCGCTTTTGCCTCGTATTTTCCCAACATTTGGCTTACGACGACTTGAGAGTCATTGTGAACTTCTGCGGCTCGTGTCTGGAGACTTTGAGCGGGCGAAGTCCTGCGATCGGTGCCTCGTACTCCTTCGTTGTTCGTATTTTTGAATGTGAACCGGGTGAGTAAGCGATCTCTTGTCGTCCGGGCCTGGAGTAAGATACCTGCTCCGCTACCCTTTTTTCGAAGCCCGTCAGCGTAGTTGCCAAAGCCTTTCCCTCGGTGTTTCAACCATGGGTTCGGCTTGATCATCGTCACGGACTCGGTGGGCTTCGGTTTTCGGCGAAGTTAGCCTCGGCAAGGAAATCGCTGAGGCTTGACCTTTGATGGCTGGCGGGCGAAGGATATATCGTGCTCGCCAGATTCGATTGCCCGTTTCGCGATTCTCCACGATGCTTGGGCTTCACAATACTTGCCGAAAGTGGGTAGTCGATGAGGACTTGTATGGGATGTGCATGGAAGTATGGGCGTAGTCTCGCCATGGCGTTTATTAATGCTAAGGCAAGCTTCTCCAAGGGTCGATACCTCGTTTAGGGCCTTTTAGTGCTCGGTGATGAAATACACCGGAGGCGACGTCCTTCTTTTCGTACTCAGACTGCACTTATGGATTCGTCAAGCGGTAGAGAGAAAGGACCTCTCCTCTTCGGGACGGATAGAGTGGGAGCTTGGCGAGTAGCTCTTGAGGTCTTCAAAGCGGACTGTGTACCTCGTCCCATGAGAATTTCGGGCCTTTTGAGTATCTTGAAGAAGGGTAGGCTGCTTATCCGCGGCTTTTGAAAGCGGCTTAGTGCGGCTATCTGACCGTCACCAGTGTACGTCATGGATGGTCTTGGCATCTTCATTTCCAAAATGGTTTGGACCTGGGCGGGTTTGCTTTTAGCCTTCTTGAAACCCAACACCCCAAGAACTTTCTGCACGGATCGCAAACGTGCACGGGGATTCGAGCTTTAGGTTGATTTTCGAAGAAGGCCGAGGGCGATCCGGAGGTCGGAAACACATCGCGCTTCTTCACTTTTGACGGCGATGTCGTCTCGTATACCTCCACATTCGACCTATGTAGGGTTGAAATATTTTGTCCACCATCCTTTGATAGGTAGCCCTGCATTTTAAGGCGAATGGCCATTTTTATCTGTAAAGACTCAAGTCGGTAATGAAGGCTGTCTTGGCGCGTCTTCATCATCCATCGTGGACTTGGTGATACCACTGTATAAGTCAGCTGAAGACTTCAGTATCCGACCGGTAGCGTCGACCTTCTTGTCGATGTTGGGAAGGGATAGCAATCCTTTGGCGATGCTTGTTGAGGTCGGTGTAGTCAATACATTCGCCATCCCCTCCTCCTTTCTTCACCATCACCGGGTTAGCTATCCGGTCGGATATTTGACCTCGAGCAGATGCGGGCTTTTAATAGGCGGTTCACCTCGTCATGAATGACTTGATTCCGTTCGTGCGAAGATTCTTTATACTTCGAGGCGGCTTTATGTTCGGTCGATGTTGAGCGGTGGTGATGATACTCGGCGAGACTCGGTCGTCGGGGAGACCAAGCAAACACGTCCGAATTCCCTTAGAGTTGGATGATCGATCCCTCACTGGTCTTGTGGTGAAACCAACTGGGCGACCTTCAATGGCTCGTCTTTGTGCAATCGACCTCTTCCACCGGCCGCCGGAGTGGCGATGTACTTCGACTCCAACCCTCGGGTTTCCTTAATTGCTATGCTGTGGGTCTTTGGACCGAGGTCCGGCACCTCGTAAAGCAACTTGCATACATTCATCGCTTGCTTGATCACCTCGGATCACATTTGTTCCCCGTGGTGGGTATCTTTATTGTCGGGTGATACGTTGAGCATACCGCCACTACAGCGTTCAGCCAATCTCGCCCTAGTATGATGTTATACGGTGAGTGGGCTTTCACTACTGAAGAACGGCACCACCTTGGTCGAGGTCGTTGGTGCTTTCCCACCGTGACGGGTAGCTCGATTATTCCCTCGGGTGTCTCTTCCCGGACGAAGCTTGAGTGGCGGCGTGTGCTGTGCGGTGTGCTTCTTCTCTCTAGCTTGTCAAGCATTCCTTGAAAAGGATGCTCACCGCCAGCCTTGTTGTCGATGTAAACGCGTTTTACCAACTTATTTGCGACTACTACGGATAACCAGCGCATCACGGTGGGAATCTTGTCGCGATGCGGGGTCGTCCTCGGAGAAGGTGATCGCCTCGTCGCTACGAACCTCTTGTTGGTAGGTTCGTCGGTTTAGGACTTGAACATCGGCCTTGAGGAGGACTTCGTGACTCCAGGGAGCCCGTAATAGTGGAGATCACCCGTCATATTGGGGTTCGTCGTCTCCTTCCTCGTCGGTGTTGCGCTTACGTTTTATTGTAGGGGCACAATTTCCTCTCTCCTCCTTTTTCTTCTTTTGGCTCGGTCGGCTTGGCGACTCTGTCCTCGGTATTTCTTGAGGATCCGTCTTGAACTAAGATCTCTATTTCACCCATGAGCTCTTTGCACTCTTGATGTCGTGCCGTAATCCTCATGGAATGAGCGGTGTTTATCCATAGGCGGCACCTCTTCCTCCTGTCATCGGTCGAGGCTTCTCGAGCAGGTTCATATGGAGTCGTGAATTTACGCCTCGGCTTTGTCAACGGGTGTATTGAGGTCGCTCAGGGCATCACGCGACCGAGCCTGGACCTTATCGGGCGATGTAATCTTTCCAGGCGCTCACGGCCTTGGTTCGATCTTCCTTCCTTCGTCTCTTCTTCCTTTTTCCGGGGTCACGGCATGCGCTTGGCGCTTTCTCTTGTCGGCCTCGTCCGCTTTGGCGAACCGGTTGGCTATCTTGCCACACTGTCATCGATGGGGTTCGTGCCAGCGATCTCTCGGTATAAGGCCCCGGCAAGATGCCGTTTTGGAAGGCGAGATGACTAACAGTCGTTCACGTCTTGACCTTCAAACACTCCTTGTTAAACCTCGTCATGAAGTCATTGATGGGCTCGTTACGGCTTTGCCTTATGGTGAGGAGGTGTCCGACGATGTTTTGACTCCGCTTTTGGAAGAACCTTGATGGAAGGCTGCCATGAGGTCGCGATAGGGCCGATGCTTCCGTGGGTGATCGTCGAACCACTGCGGGCGTTGTCGACGAGTAACTCGGGAAGAGTTTACACATATGAACCGAAATAGAGGCGTTGGTTGATCATGTTGTATTGGGCTGCGAGAGAGAAGTTACGTGGATCCTCACCCGTCATAGGGGCGATGCTTGGTACCGGTATTTATCCGGAGAGAAGTGTTGAGTATCTGTTGAGAGCAGGTGACTATCTTCCGTATCCATCGAAGCCGTCCTCGGTGATTGGGACGGAGTTCGACGATCGAACTCGTTTAGGTGACTCGGACCGACTTCACGGCGGCGATGCCTTTCTGCGCTGCTCGTCCCACGGAGATCGGGCGAGTTCATTGGATGGATTTATTCGCGATCGAGGCGGCAGCGGCGATCACGACGTCCTCTCCCGCGTTGCTCGTTCGCTGCGGTCGGTTTGGGCCCCGACCTCCGTTGTGATGCCTCGTATCTAGATGAGGCTTGACGTTCCGTTCTTCGGGCGTGGCCGACCACATCACCGGGTATTGGAGAAAGCTCTCCTTATTTTTCTCGAGAATCCTTTGTGGCGTCGTCGAGAGCTTACTTGCGGATGGATGTTCCCGGATTATTGCTACGATTTCCTTCGCTATGGTAACTGCCTCCTGCAGGCGGGGTGTCCGTGCTCGTCGAGACTTTGGATATGTCCTTGGGGTTTCTTCTCGATTGGGCTCTTCCCGAGTGAGCTCGGCGTTCCTTCGCCGTCGGCGTTGTTGTTCTTGCGTGACGGTCTGGATGCATAACTTCGTGTGTACAGGTCATGATTATTTCCACATAAACGGTGGTTGATCGAAAACACAAAATTTCGTTTCCCACAGACGGCGCCGGTGATCGATCTTAATTTCGTAAGGAAATAAATCTTGAACACCAAAGATTTCGTGGTTCGATCGTGAATAAGATCTACGTCCAGGCAAGAGAGAGTATGTGTATTGAGGTGTAAGAAGCGATTACAAAGAGAGTGAATCCATCTTTCGTCTAATCTAAATTCTATTTATACACATGTATTGACCTGATCTTGAATCAAAGTCTTCTAACTGGGATTCGAGATCCTATCCTTTCTTGAATTAGGATTCTTTTAGATATGGTGAGCTTCTTCGCTCCCACCGACTTTAGGGTCTTCATGGGCCGAACTTGTCCGCGCCGAACGATGTCGGGGTTCTTGTATTGGGTCGATCTTTGGGCGCAGTGGTTGGGCGTATCCTATCAATAATAATAATAATAATAAGGGCGTGTTCATAACCCATAGAGATTATAGTACGTTAGATACAAGTCTAAAACAATTTATATAAATTTAATCGTATATAAATTGCAAACGAAAACTTATCAGAAAATTTTATGGTGCACCCCTGTGGCTATATGAAATATAACATGCTTTTTAAAACAATAAAGCTATACAACAAATAACTTTTGACTTATTATTTGTGGCCTTGTGGGGTAGTGAGGAAGCTACATATATGGTCACCAAGCTCCCTGGAACTTTACAGGAATTATAATTTCCATATTTAAACCCTAAAATAGTAAGCCAAATATTTTGTTTTACATATCAACTCACGCACAAATGGCAGACAGTAGAACATGAAATGCTGGCTGCTCTCCATTTTTGATATATACTTTTACCATATCAAAAATATACAAATAAATATTTAATATCAAGGTCAATTTTTTTACTAATTTTTTAAATTCATGGGAATCCACAACTGTTATATTCGATTTAAATTGGATAAATTCATGTCAAATACTCCACAAACCATACAAAATGAGTAGTTAAATAACACTTGAAAAATTAAATGTAACGTGTTCAATCTTATAATGTTTTAGAATTCGAACATAAGATATTTAACAATTTCCACTTAATTACTAGGCAATCCATAAAGGTGCATTCATCACTGAACCCCTCAAACAAGAGTATTTAAACTCTTTACAAATGAAGAAACAAACTGCTCTAAGATATTCAAGTAAGTTTAATAGCAATTTTCACTCAAATCATTCACACGCGCCAAGGTATACGTGAGCAAATAATATACTATGCGAAAATACTCAAGTCTCAAAACCAACAGTCATATGATCCTTCTCACATTCAATGATGCATACTTCATTGTTAGACTGAGTTTATAAGTGTTTTAGAATAGTTTATAAATTTTTAAAAGTATTTGGTAAAATAATTTATAAGTAGTTCATAAACTAAGTTTCCAAAATATAGTTTTTTAATTTCAATTTAATTTTTCATAAACTTATAAAAAATAATCAATTTATAAAAATAACTTTACTATAGTTTCTTATTTCCAATATATACTCTATCAATTTTACATCTCTTCAATTTTCTTCTTCTAATTATGATTTTCTCTCCAACTCACGATTTTTTCTGCAAACATATGTTCGATTATCTAAATCTTTGATAACTTATAAGTTTTTGAGACCTTTCATCATATATTGAAACATTTTATAAGGTATTGAAACTTATGAACTCTTTAAAATAAGCTTAGACAAACCCCCTCTTACAAAACTCTTTTTTGGCCTCAAGTTGAATTCTTTCCTTCATTACGAGAGCTCTTCCTTGAATATAACACCAAC